>JAOTOL010001261.1:57500-484760 GCA_034440575.1 Imbricaverruca yamaguchii | reverse complement strand
GAGTTGCCTAAATCCGGCGATATTTTGTGGGGGGGGGGTTGCAGTGGCGACTGCCTCATCCGATTTCGATGCCTTGGACCCCCTGGTTTTGCGTGGCTTGGCTTCTCATTGTTTTGGATCGTTGCGGTTGTGCTTAAATGCTCAAAAATGAAATGCAACCAAGGATGTTTTGGAGATTACTAATGATGCAATACAGATGCTAGGCCCGGAATTTGACCTCAGGTCGCCTATGTACCAGCACTTTATCAGGTCATTACCTGCTCCAGTTACCGGAACCTGGCCGCCCGCCCGACTGCTTCGTTGGGCGGCTGTGAAAGGAGTGAAGTACATGAATAAAGTATGGAAGCGCCTAGATATACAATGGCAAACAATAATTGTATGATGTGTAAGGAGTAACATGGAAAGTGACATCAATTGCATGACGGTCATTTCCATCTATGACAACATTCAAGTTGACTAAGTTTGGTTCCATTAACCTGCCATCAACTTGACCTGACTTGACCTCGGTGACCTAACAGGACTGTGAAACTATATAGCACAACAATACAAATAAAAGAAGTCGCTAGTGTTTCCAAGAACACTAGCCTTTCGCCAATGTATGGAAAGCGCATCAGCACCCACTTTTGTTGCCTGGCGGTGCGTTTAAAAAAAAAAAAACTTTAACGGCCCATAATTCAAATACTTTTCGGCCGATTTCCTAAGCAGGTACACACCCAATGGCGTATATTGACCGGTAAAATCTGGAGCTATGTAGAAAAAACCGGAGGGGTGGGCGGGTTTCCCCCTCTCTCCAGGGCGCGCGTTAAGCAAGTACGTCAATTTATCGTCGTATTCGTATCCAGCGTTGTCTTCACCAGAGGCCATATGCGTAGGAACAGGAGGGAGGGGTCAGGGGAGCCCTGGTCCTCCCACTTTTCAAAGTGTGTGTGGGGGTGGGGGGCAACAATGGTAACTGACCCTCGCACTTTTGAGACATCTAAATTTCCAAAAAGCAGTATGCACTAGTGTTAAACCAATGTTTTTTTTTCGCTACGTGTTGGGCGTCGAAACGAGCACATTATGATGTCGAAATTTGTCATGGAAACATGCCGACTCAAAATAGTTTCAGTTCTTCAAACTCAATTTACTGCCAATTGTGTACTGGTAAGTGCATGCTCTTCGTTTTATTTGAAAGACGCCTAACATAGGGATACATATGCCACTGATAGCAATACCATGCTATCAACAGATTCCATCGCTTAACCCGCCACGTATCTCCCGTCAGAACTTCACACCCCGTCCCCGGGGGAAGTTGTTAGGGACCCCCCTCTAATCTCCAAACTAAGCGTCGCCCGAAACGAAATAGGTGTGGTCGGAACGCGCTCGACGAGTTAGGTCAGACACCACCTTCAAAAAGTTTTCCACCAAAAAGTGACGTAACTAGGAGAATTGGTTTTCACGACTTACATCATGTTTGTGGCTTGCGGAGTTCATGTTGTGTGAAATTTGAGAAAGAAAAATATTTAATGGAAAGTGAAATTGACGAGGACCATAACACTTGGCCATCCCACATATTTCTTTTGCAAATTTCATAAGTTCAAGCTTTTAATTTCTCTTTAGGTTGCCTTCTCTAATGGGTAGAGCAGACGACAAATGTGTTTTGAAGTGAACTTGCTACCCTTCAAAATGCTTACTTTAGCCATAATCTTCTATTTGAACTCGCCGGAGCCCCACAAGTCTCGACTGGCTTCCCAAAAAAAATCGATTCCCATTCGGAATGTCACTGCAACCACAAAAAATAGCGTCCAAAACCCAAAAACTACGTCGCCCCCGGAAAATAAGTACATGGGAGCACTGAAAAAGGAGTCACTGGGAGCCCGAAGAATCGTACCGAGGCTCAAAAATATCGCGCAGGGGGCTTTCAAAAAAATAGTAGTCGACTTGGCTAAAATCACATATCGACTCCATCGGGTTGATCTGAGTACCGAAAAGAATTCAGAACGCGTTCCGAAAGAAGTTCTCAGAAACTTTCTACTCTGATGTCAGTTGAAAAAAAAACTTGGTGAGCAGCCGCAGTGGCATACCGAAGAGGCAAGTGCCTATCCCACTTCCTGAAGAAATTGGTTCACAAAAATCCAATTATATTTATCATAAATTTATACAGCGGGCACCAGAAAAAACTTGCGCCGGGCCCACAAATTTGCGCAGGGTACGCCAAAAGTGCGCTGGGCCCAGATAAGTACAACGCGCCTCGCAAACTACCGCTAATCCCCTTAAGTATCGCGTTTGGGACGCACAATTCCTGTCGGCAGGTATCATACATTCCGCTTAAATCATAAGAAATTCCCATTGAGCTCCCAAAATTGGCGTCGATGGCTCCAATAAATTATGACGATTAGATTATGTGGCTACAGCGGGGCCACATAATCTCATCGTGGCGCGAAAAGAATCAAGCTGGAGGCCTCATAAATAAAGAGAGATTCCGAAAAATAAATGTTCCAGCCAGGAATGTCGCTCCTCAGGCCAAACATATCACCAGCTGCTTTAACAAATCGCATACGGCACCAAAAACGCACCGGAGCTCGAACAATTGCGGCGGGACACGAGAACATGTCGCCGGTGAAAAAAAAAACAGGGCATTGCTCGTACTTTACTTAATTCAGAAGTCACCAAAAATTGCATCAAGCCAAGAAAACCGGTGTCGGATCCCCCGGAACCATGCGCATGGGTCCCAAAACTCACGACGGAACCCCGATGAATTACATCGGAGCCCCCAATATCGTGTTGGAGTCTCACACATCTAAGCGAGGAACCCCAAATATACACAGCGAGTCCCTAAGAGCACAATTGGAGAAGGAAAATGCAGAGGGCCTTACTATGAGTACGGAATTTGGTATGATGCGGCTGGGCCGTAAACCATTTTTAAGGCGGGAATACCCTTGCGAGAGGAAAAGATTCCCCCTTGGAAGAGTTGAGAGCACTAGGCACCTGTATTATTTTGCAGCCGAAGGAAGACACCATACGGAAGGTAAAGCCGCTCGGAGCCCTTCCGGACATGTGCCCCACCGACCACCATTTCCGGACCCTACCCGGTCCACTGGCCTTTATTCGACCTACCTCTAGTTTCCCCAGTGCCTATGTCTCATTTTCCCTCGATTTTTGCATATTATGTTAAGCAGTGAAAACAGCTACAACACAGGCGATCTGAGACATCACAGTCATTTTCTTGATTACCTCGTCTAGTTCAGTCGCACTTCCACTGGTCACACACCGCGGGTAGGCGACCCTTACCTCTGAGGACCAGCAGCAGCAGCAGCAACTCCGATTACCAGACGTACCCCGGATCGGCGGCCCTGACGACCTGCGGGCTGCCGCCAAAGGCACTGCCGCCAGACTTTCTGGACCAGCCACCTACACCGCGGCCGGTCCCCATGCTAACCGGACCGCCAAACATCGTCGCGCATATGCCGACACGTCGCGATGACCGAGATCGACGGGCGGCGCCGGCTTTGTTCGGACCGATACATTGCGATCGTCGTCGAGAGATTGATGGCGCTTGTCCAACGAAAATAGCCCCGCTAAGCGACGCTCGTCAATGCCCGACGTCGGCGTGGCAGGGCGGTCGGCCATTTTCGGAACGCGTGAAGTGGCGGGAACAATGGCGCCAAACGATTTTTTTTTTTTTTTTTTTTTTTTTTTTTTTTTTTTTTTTTTTTTTTTTTTTTTTTTTTTTTTTTTTTTTTTTTTTTTTTTTTTTTTTTTTTTTTTTTTTTTTTTTTTTTTTTTTTTTTTTTTTTTTTTTTTTTTTTTTTTTTTTTTTTTTTTTTTTTTTTTTTTTTTTTTTTTTTTTTTTTTTTTTTTTTTTTTTTTTTTTTTTTTTTTTTTTTTTTTTTTTTTTTTTTTTTTTTTTTTTTTTTTTTTTTTTTTTTTTTTTTTTTTTTTTTTTTTTTTTTTTTTTTTTTTTTTTTTTTTTTTTTTTTTTTTTTTTTTTTTTTTTTTTTTTTTTTTTTTTTTTTTTTTTTTTTTTTTTTTTTTTTTTTTTTTTTTTTTTTTTTATTTTTTTTTTTTTTTTTTTTGAGTGGTTTCTTATTTTTTGTTTTTAAATTCTGATTTTTTTTTTTATTATGTAGTTTTTTTTTTTTTTTTTTCCTTTTTTTTTTTTTTTTTTTTTTTTTTTTTTTTTTTTTTTTTTTTTTTTTTTTTTTTTTTTTTTTTTTTTTTTTTTTTTTTTTTTTTTTTTTTTTTTTTTTTTTTTTTTTTTTTTTTTTTTTTTTTTTTTTTTTTTTTTTTTTTTTTTTTTTTTTTTCATCTTTTTTATTTTTTTTTTTTTTTTTTTTTTTTTTTTTTTTTTTTTTTTTTTTTTTTTTTTTTTTTTTTTTTTTTTTTTTTTTTTTTTTTTTTTTTTTTTTTTTTTTTTTTTTTTTTTTTTTTTTTTTTTTTTTTTTTTTTTTTTTTTTTTTTTTTTTAAATTTTTTTTTTTTTTTATTTTTTTTTTTTTTTTTTTTTTTTTTTTTTTTTTTTTTTTTTTTTAATTTTTTATTTTTATATTATTCAGTATTTTCCCTTTATTTTTTTTTATTATTTTTTTTTTTTTTTTTTTTTTTTTTTTTTTTTTTTTTTTTTTTTTTTTTTTTTTTTTTTTTTTTTTTATTTTTTTTTTTTTTTTAAAAAGGGGGGGGGGGGGGGGGGGGGGGGGGGGGGGGGGGGGGGGGGGGGGGGGGGGGGGGGGGGGGCCCCCCGCGGCCCCCGGCTTTCCTTTGACCCCCGAGTCCTGCGTGTGGGGTGGGGCGCCCCCCCCCGGGCCCGCCCGGCCCCGGGCCTCCCGCCGGAACGGGGCCCAAGAAAGGAGGGGAAAAAGAGGGACCCCTCTTCAACAAGGGCCCCCCCCTCCCCCTTTTTTTTTTTTTTTTTTTTTTCCCCCAATAGGTTTCCCCCAAACTTCCACCCCAGGGGCCCCCCGGAGGGCGGGGCGGTGGGGGGGGGGGGGGGGTTTTTTTTTTGGTTGTTGGGTTGTGCTTGTGGTGTGGGGGGTTTTTTTGGGGGGGGGGGGGGGGGGGGGGGGGGGGGGTGGGGGGGGGGGGGGGGGGGGGGGGGGGGGGGGGGGGGGGCCGCGGGGGGGGGGGGGGGGGGGGGGGGGGGGGGGGGGGGGGGGGGGGGGGGGGGTGTTGGGTGGTTTGGGGTGGTTTTTTTTTGTTTTTTGTGTTTGTTTTTGGGGGTGGGTGGGGGTGGTTTGTGGGGGTGGTTTGTTGTTGTTTTTGTGGTTTTGGGCTGCGGTTTTTTTTTGTTTTTTTTTTTTTGTTTTTTTTTTTTTTTTTTTTTTTTTTTTTTGTTTGGTGGTTTTGTTGTTGGTTTGCGTTTTTTGTTTTTGTCTCCGCGGGGGGGGGGGGGGGGGGGGGGGGGGGGGGGGGGGGGGCCCCCCCCCCCCCCCCCCAAAATGGCGTTTTTTTTTCTTTAAAAAGGGGTTTTTTTGGTGGGGGGGGGGGGCAGGAGGAAAGGGGAGGGGGCACCCCCCCCCCCCCCTTCTTTTTTGGGAAGGCCCCCCCCCCCCCAGGGGGGGGCGAAAACCCCCCTTCTCAACGGATTTTCATTCGATGGCGCCCCCTAGGGGCCTTCGCAGTGGCGACCCTCCTAAACTGGTACTCCTCTATACGTGTAGCCACACTAAAATTGCCTGGATCCGCCCCATGATTAGACAAACATCCGACACTGCATGCATTTCCGATGTGTCCTACCGCCTGCATGGCATTTTAAGACGATTCATATGCCGCTTCCATTCCCTGCATGTTGTTCGATTACACATGAATGTGCAGGCACAAGTGTGCCACTTCCTTCACCACATATTTTAATTTGCCAAGATGGTTTTCTTTCATTTGTGGTCCATGCTCGATTTTGGAGGCTCACGGTGAAGTTATTTTTGCTGCTCCACGCATTTATGTTCGGTGACTCGATACGTTGTTTTGTTTGGGCTGGTGAGAATTTGACGCGATTTTTGAGGTCGCAGTGTGTAGGAAAGGATTCTTGAAAAACCATCAACGACTTTTGGACTCTGTAACGATCTCTTGGTTACACAGTCTGATTTCCAAGGGCTACGATGATACTTTTTTGGGGGTATTCAGGGTGATTTTTGGGTCCCGGTGTCATTTCTTGGGAACTCTCACGATAATTATAGTGGCATTGACATGTTTTTGCAGCCCGAAACAGCTGCATGACCTCTACAGTCGATGCGCCCCTAAACTCCAGCCTGAAACACGTTTGGCTTGCTGGTTTCCGCGATTGCGTGAGTTACATATTTATTTTCTATGTCTGGATAGCTTTTTCGTCGCCCTGGCTTCAATTTTCGGTTCGTCCCGATGATACTTTTCATTCCCTGTGCGACCTGTCATGCTCCCAGCGTGATCTTCAGGTGCCCAGACAATTTTTTTGGTGCCTCCAGGTTGAATGTGATTTATAGCGGCCTCGTCCCGACGTTTTAGGACTTGGGCTGTGATTATCAAGAACGCCGACACGACTTTATTACATTCCCAGTGTGATTTTCATGGTCCCAAACGCGAACTTTCGAGGTCCGAGCGTAATTTTCCGGGGACCGATCCGATATTTTGGGCTACCAGCGTGGTTTTCAGGCGGCCTTCACGTCATTTTTGGGTCCCATCGCGATTTTCGGGGTCCTCGGAATGACTTTTTTAAGCTCCCAGCGTGATGTTCAAGGAATGAGTTGCGAACTTTTGGTCTCTAGCGTGATTTTCAGTGGCTTTCCCTACCTGGTGGTCCAGCGTTATATTCAGGGACCCCTGCGATATTTTTTGGGCACCGGTTATATTTGTTTGGGTCCAGCAGGATTTTAGCGGGCCCGGTGCATTTTTAAACCCCGGTGCGATTCTGGAGGATCCCATAACCTCTCGGGGTTGGCCGTGGGAAAGTGCCCCTCGGCCCCTCCCCTCGGTATGCAACTGCTCAATTATGTGTTAATCTTGCATTTCATTTTCTGTTCCGTCGCCCATGAAAATACCCCGTGGGCAACTATATCCTGTGCACATTGTAGCTCTCCTTGACACACAGCCAGTGGCGTGCTCGTTTTATCCTCTGTCGGTCGAAGGTAGACCACATACGTATGCAGAATGGGAGCGTTAAAACATGCTGGCGGTAGAACTGAAATGCTGTGCCGGTCGGTCGCGAGTTATATCTGAACATGGTACCCAACACAAGAGTATATGCACAAGGAGAATAAGTTGAAGGTGGTTTCTGTCCAGTCGTAATCACCTTCTGAAATACTATTTGTGTAACACAAACTCATGCTGAAGACTTCTAACCTTTATTACTGGACGAATAGGATCTACGAAGCACACGGTTCTGATAAATTTGCGTTCTTAAATATGAAAATGTTTGCTAAAACTTGCCACCATACAGTCAAATTCATGACGAGCTACGATTCGGCGACATTGAATAACTAACTAAGGTCAAATGCAGAGTACGCTTAGGGGTCGCATCGCTGAGTTCTTTCCCCCGGACTCTTTTGTTCCGTATTTCGGGCAGAAAGCGACCAGGATTTCCTAAAGGGGCACACGAGCCAGAAAAGAAGCATGTCACCGAGAACACTTTCAGCGCTTGGCATGGTGAAAGTCCGAAAATGCCTTGATCATCTCGCACATTTTTTTGCTCGGGGGGAACATCCTTCACCGCGCCTCAGGATCCAGGTAGCTGTTGAGACGGAAAAAAGAGGGAGTGCTACACACCCTTCCGGACGAACTTGGACTCAATTTTCCGCCGAGCGCCGGATACGTTTTCCGATCAACACGGTGCATAGCTTCCCCTACCAAGGCCCTAGAGGCCAATTTTGAATCGCACCCGTACCCGCCGAGAGCAGCCGTTCTGATGGTTACACATCGGGCCTCACCTGGGCGGATTAAGAGCTATGTTCTTCGGCGGCCAGGCACGACCTACGGATCTCTCTCACACATCACGAGGAACCGGCGTGACGTATAAGTATCTTTCTTCGCAATGATGCACCCGTTGGACTTGAGCGCGGCCACGGTGTCAGAAGAATCGGGATCGCCGGGGCACCAGAGCGAATTCCAGACCGTTGCCGGCCGACCTGCCATCACGAACTGGCCGTCGACCACCCGCAGATCCAGCCACAGCAGATAGTCGCCGGCCCCACTGATCAGATGCTGCAACTGGGTCTGGTCGCCGAATGTGGGCAGTCTGCCGCCTACGCTTTCGCAAATCCCTTCGTCATCTTTCCACGTGCGGCGGTATGCCAAGGTCAGGATCATACTTTCTCTTGCCGTATGAATGCCGTATGGAATCAACTTGCCGTATGTGTCAGCCGGGTTCATCATTCCCCGATCGCCCACGCGATCCCAAGTGGGGGGACAGGGGAGCGAGTTGACGTCGGGTTGACGTCGGACGAGGTAGTGGTAGCCACGTCTGTGGTGGAAGGCTGAGTTGTGGTAGACTGGGTTGTGGTAGATTGAGTTGTAGTGGAAGGCAAGGCTGCAGATTGAGTTGTGTCGATAGGCATGGTTGTGGTGATAGCCACGGTGGTAGTTGACTGAGTGGTAGTGGTAGCCACGTCTGTGGTGGAAGGCTGAGTTGTGGTAGACTGGGTTGTGGTAGATTGAGTTGTAGTGGTAGGCAAGGCTGCAGATTGAGTTGTGTCGATAGGCATGGTGTGGTGATAGCCACGGTGGTAGTTGACTGAGTGGTAGTGGTGTGCTGGGTTGTGGTCACAGCCTGAGCAGAAATGGTCGGTTGGGTCGTGGTAGACTGAGTGGTACTGGTAGTGGGCTGGGTGGTGGCAGCGGGAGCTGTGGTGGTGGATGGAGGCTGGGTGGTGGCTGGAGGCTGGGTGGTGGCTGGAGGCTGGGTGGTGGCTGGAGGCTGGGTGGTGGCAGCGGGTGTGGCAGTGACTGGAGGCTGGGTAGTGGCAGCAGGTGGGATGCCGGCTGGGGGCTGGGTGGTGGCTGGAGGCTGGGTGGTGGCTGGAGGCTGGGTGGTGGCTGGGGGCTGTGTGGTGGCTGGAGGCTGGGTGGTGGCAGCGGGTGTGGCAGTGGCTGGAGGCTGGGTAGTGGCAGCAGGTGGGATGCCGGCTGGAGGCTGGGTGGTGGCTGGAGCCTGGGTGGTGGCAGCGGGTGGGATGCCGGCTGGGGGCTGGGTGGTGGCTGGAGCCTGGGTGGTGGCAGCGGGTGGGATGCCGGCTGGGGCTGGGAGTGGTGGGGCTGGGTGGCGTGGGATGCCGGCTGGGGGCTGGGTGGTGGCTGGAGCCTGGGTAGTGGCAGCGGGTGGGATGCCGGCTGGGGGCTGGGTGGTGGCAGCGGGCGAGATGGTGACGGTGGACGGGGCGGCGGACGTCGGCGGCGCACTAGCGCGAGAGATGAACACATCGTGGCCTGCATGAGCCGACAGGTCAGACTGGCTGACCAAGCCGGCCAACAGCAGACACGTCTCGGCCGAGCTCTGCACGGCTTGACAGCGCTCATCCCGCGAGCAACGCCTCAGGCACTGCATCGACTTTCCGCCCGCAGCTGTCGACAGCAGCGTTCCCCCGACCACGCGATGGTCACGTGCCAGCAGTTGGAACGAGGAGCTGGTGATGTCACCGGTCACGTGATGCACCGACGTCGCTGTCAGCATCAGCAGCAGCAGTTGGAGATGCGGCGGCATATCTGCGCAACCTGTGGAGAACGAGTACTGTCACCAGTGGCTCTGCGGTTTTGAGGCTTCCTGACTTTGAGTGGGGAATCGGTACAGGCTCGCGGCACATCCTTCCTTGTGAGGTCATTTTATTTTTGGAATTGTTAGTTGCCTGCCACCAATCCTTCCTCGTCCTTCACCGCTGAATTCTGTCTCTCTAGTTAGCTTCGCACGTCAGTGCCAAGTCAAATTCCCCAGGCATGCGAACTGGGTGCAGGGTATCCGAAAGCAGCGTGGTGCTGAGTTTTAACTTCCAGGCTCACATACAATTGATCCATTTTCTCCTGGCTCCAGGACTGGCTCAGGCTGGCGCACTGCCAAGCTAATGCGAAGTTCAGTAACCTATAGGTGCATACGTGAAGTTAAACCAGCTTATTTACATTCCGTATCACGCAATCAAGAAAGGACAGTAGAGGAACGTCGGGATAGAAGAAAAGTGACGTAGGGTTTGGGATACATACACGTCATACAGTACACATAGGACAAACAAGTATTCATACATTAAACGCGAAAAAACATTTGGATGGTGGCTAGGACAATTTTTTTAAATTAAACGTTTTAAAATGCAAAATACAAAATTTTAAAGTGTTCAACAAAATGTACTAATATCTTTTTTATGTGATCCATTTTTAATGTTGAAGCTCCGTTGGTCAACCACGACCTGAAAGCGAAGCAGATGTCTGACGCCCAGGGCGAGGTGTGGGGGGCCGGGCACAATGTTGGATGTGTTGACGTGTGCTTTAGTTAATGCTCGGTTAAAAAAAAACACCCGTAGAATCGATCGCTGAGTCGATTGCTCGAAGAGCGAGCCCTTCCGCCCGCTCATTGCAGGTGGATGGGCTCGCTCGTGGCAAGGGGGCTCGCCAGATGGGCTCATCCCTGTGGCCAGAGGACCGGCACAGAGCACTGCGAGTTGGAGGTGAAGCGTGTTGAACGTTGTAGAATTGACGAATAGCGTGGAGTGTGGGGTGCAAGGTGTTGTGTACAGCTGAAAGATTCAATGGATGAACGTGAATCAGTGCAGATGGTGATGGGTGTGGTAATGTGGTGTCGAATAATGTGTTATACGCACATTAGGATGGCCGATGGGACTGCCGCGTAAACCGTGTGGTCGAGTGTTGTGAGTGTTGTGTATTTGTGGAAAGGTTCGCGTAATGGGTGGCGAAGTGTTCCGCGACGGCTGTGGGCTCTGTTACGTGGCGTTGGTCAATTGTCATCTGCGGGAATGCGCATTGTGTGGATCTGCCATAGGAGAAGGACCGATCTTGGGTCCAGATTAAGGAGATAGGGTTAATCAATTGAATTAATTGTAATGCATTTGCCAGCTGTTGTTTTATCCGAGGGGTGGGAGGATGGAGAAGAGGAAGGGAAGATGGCTGCGAAAATCAGGGTGAGTGCCATGGCAAATGGATGGAACAGGGCGATACCTGGTTTGAGTGGCTGCTTGGCCCTTTAAAAAGACCATGCTGTGGGTGTTGAGGACTGTTTCAATGTGATGTCTGAGTAGTTATGTGGTGTGGCGACCCCATCCCCGGTGGCGGATGTTCAGGTTGCGTAGCACGAGGCCTCCGCGTAGGAAAAGAGCGAAGAGGTTGGTCACGGAAGCTAAGGATAGCGTATGGATAGGGAAAGACAGATACAAATACAGTGAGCTCTAGTTCTGCAATTTGGACAGGTGCGGGAAGAAAAATCGGATTGTTAGCAGTGGTGATCGGAAAAGTGTGCCCGAGACAAATAATGCATGCCAGCCGCTGTGGGCCCTGCACAAATTATGTTATGGATACAAAGGGTGTAGCAAAAGATGGAAAAAAATTGTACGGGTCCATTGTCATTCCATCAGGTATTCAAAACGGCTGCAATCATTGGCTCATTTTGAGTGACTGATTCCTTGAATTCTGCCCAATGGGATACCTGGTATTGCACTGGAAGAAGAATTCGTGCTGCGTGGTTGCGTGAATGGTGGTGATCAAGCTCTCACAGCCGCGTGTGAGGCGGTGATGGTGTGTAGTCTCAGATTGATAACACTGGCCTGCGTTTCAAAACCTTTTTCAACAGGTCGGAGGTTTCTCAGCTGTTCTAATACAAGTTTCGTGTGCTCAATCCGAAAATACTAACCATTCTTCTCGATTGGCTCAAGTTTTCACACTACGTCAAAGATAACAAGTCACACACTGATGCATCATTATGCATACTGCAGTATGATATATCAGTAGCGGAGAGAAGTGAGAAAAACCGATTTTGTAAGAAGAGTTACCAGGCATATTTTGAAGTGAAACTTGGTGATCAGGATAAGCCGTTTGCCCCTCATATCTGCTGCAAGTCATGTGTGGAAGGCCTACGAGCCTGGAAGAACAAGACCCGGAAATCCATGCCGTTCGACATTCCCATGGTGTGGCGGGAGGGAAAGGATCATACCGACTGCTATTTTTGTATGACAGATCTGAAAGAAGTAAATCGAATGAAATAGAAGCATGTAAAATATCCAGATGTACCATCAGCCGTCAAGCCAGTCCTTCATGGTCCAGATGTCCTCATCCCTGAACCCGATGTCGACATCGAGTCGGGGACGAGTAGTCTAGGGGTAAGTTGCTCGTCTCACAATCGAAAAGTTGTGGGTTCGAGTCTCACCTGTCGCTACTCTTCGCCCGCGACCAATCGACGTGAGAGATTAGCGACGCTACATGACTCAACTGTCGACGTGTCGTATAAAAAAATAGCAAACAAACCAATCGACATCCAGTCATCTTCCGACTCTAGTGGGGATGAAATTGACGCAGACGCGTCTGGTGCATATGAACCGACCGAGAACGAACAACTGGTACCGTTGAACCAAGCTGAGCTCAATGGCCTAAAGAGGGATGGGGACTTGTCCAAGGAATCTGCTCAGCTGCTGGGTTCATGGCTCCGCGAGAAACGTTTACTGGCGCCTGAAACGGCATTCTTTTGGTATCGGAATCGCAAAAAAGAATTGAGAGAATACTTCACATTAAACGAAGAACATTCTCTAGTATACTGCAACAACATCGCGGGCCTAGTAGAAGCAATGGGTACAGAGTACAACCCGGCAGAATGCAGGCTGTTCATAGATTCCTCGAGTAGGAGCCTGGCGGCAGTCCTTCTGAACAACGGCAATAATTTCGCGTCGATTCCTGTTGGACACTCCGTGCAACTGAGGGAAACGCATAACAGAATGAAACTTTTGGTGTCTGCTTTGAACTACAAAGGGCATGGTTGGCTGATCTATGGTGACCTCAAGGTAGTAGGTCTCGTCCTTGGGGCTGCAGGGCGGCTACACGAAATATCCATGCTTTCTATGCCTCTGGGACAGTCTGGCTGACAAACAGCACTATGTGCAACGCGACTGGCCATCCGGGCATGCACTTGAACCTGGCTCCAACAACGTGCAGTCACGCCCCCTGGTTGAACCACAACAAATCCTACTTCCACCACTCCATATCAAACTCGGTTTGATGAAAATTTTGTGAAGGCACTGGATAAAGAAGGACGAAGATTTGCATTTTTGGGACAGAAATTTCCTCATGTGAGCAAAGAGAATCTGAAGGCTGGTGTATTCGACGATCCTCAGATAAGGGAGCTCATGAAGGATACTCGATTCGAAGAATGTCTGAAACAGTCTGAGCTCTCTGCATGGCTGGCCTTGAAGTAAATCATCACCAACTTCCTTGGTAATCACAGAAGTGCGGAATACGTGAAGGTCGACGATGAGTTGGTGGACGGTTTTCAGCAACTTGGTGCTGGAATGTCGGTAAAAATGCACTTCCTTGGGTCCTATCTATATTATTTCCCACATAACTTTGGAGATTACAGTGGAGAGCGGGGAGAACGCTTCCACAAAGGCATACGGGTGATGGAAGAAGGTCGGTGGGATGTGAACTTTCTGGCGGAATGTTGTTGGTGTCTGAAGAGGGATGTCCCATCTGCTCAACACAGCCGGAAGTCCCTGAAAGGGCCATTCATTCCGCAGTGGTGTGTACTGTTTGGATGTGCTCTGAATACACTTATGGTCCATCTGTTTGGAGTTTTAACCTATGCTTCTTAAATTAAATTGTATGCTTCTGTCGGATTCACTAGTAAACCAGTCAGAGCAATGTTTTGGTTCATATAAGTGACATAACATATTTAAGAAATCGAGCTAATCGAGCAAAACGGATGCCATTTTCGGAATCAGCATAAAAAACTGACCTAAAAACAGCTGAGACACCCTTGACCTTATAAGTCACGAAGACCAGTGTAATCGGACTGCCATGGCGTCCATGGGTGCTCCGAGTCTCTGGGAGGGGGTTCCAGCAGGGTGACCGATGGTCGGGCTAGCCAGAGACGGGAGACGAGGGGACAGGGACGACCCCGAAGGGAGGATCACGAGCCTGAGAAAGCATGACGACCGGCCGGCTCTGCAGAGGCCGGAAGACGGAGGAGCCAGCGAGGGGAGCGGGCGCCGGGTTTGTACAGGGTGAGGGGGTGGAGGGGAGCATGGTCTCTGAGTGCCGGAGCGGGAGGGTCAGAGGGCGAGGGGCCGCCTCGACACGGCCTTGGCCTCGACTGCGACCGGCCAGAGGGAATTGAAGGAGGGGGCGGGTCCAGGCAGAGCGTTGTCACTTAGGCTTGTCCCCTCCGGCGGGGAAGGAGATCCCGGGGGGCTCGCGGTCATAGTGGGGGTGAGAGGGGCGTGCAAGTGTCGGTGAAGTGGACGACACCTTGGTAGGGTGCAAACGAGATAAACACCCTGCAGGTGTGCTACTAGGAATGGGTGAAAAGAACCACAGTAAAAAGGTCGAGGACGGCTTGGAGTGATGGAATCAGTGTCTCAAATGCGGGCGCAATAGGTTAGCTCTGTCCTTTGTCCCAGAAAGCGACCTCTGACTGGCTCTAACCTACAATAGGGAATGTGGCACAAAACAGTGACCAGTTGCCCTCCGGCAAGACTCGATTTCCGGACGACACCCTAGAGCTCCGCTCGGCCGAGAGGGAGGGGCAGCTACGTCGGCCAGTCCGTCGAGCTAGCCTTCCAGTAGGTCGGGTGATCTACGTCAGTCGAGGGGCGGATATTCCCTCAAGCGCCCTGAGAAGAGCACCTACGAGACAACTGGGGTGGGTTGGTTAGGACAAGCTAGTCGGCGGTCAGCGTCGTTGGGACAGCCTCCCTACGGAAGGTCCTGTCGATCTCCTCTCCCAATGATCGCCGCACCTCCGGTGGTCAGACACCCCGGATCGGCGGCACTTACCCCTTGAAGGTCACGTCTGAGGACAGCAGGATCTTCGATAATCAAAGACACCCCGGATCGGCGGACCTGGCGACCTGATGGCTGTTCCGAAGGCACTGCCCGCAGACGTCCTAGAGCAGCCGTCCATATCGAGGCCAGTCTCCATGCGAACCAGACGACTAAACAGTACATTCGCCACCACGTTGCGATGGCGGCGAGATCGACAGGCGACGTTGCCTTTGTTCGGAACGGTACTGTGATCTGCGTCGGCGAGAGATTGATGGTGCTCGTCCGACGAAAATTGCACAGTGAAGCGACATTTATCATTGTCCGACGTCGGTGAGGTAGTGCTCTTGTCCATTTGTTGAACACGCGAATCGGCGGGAACAATGGCACCAAGGGGTGAGTAACTGCTGTCGATATGTGGCGCACCGGATGAAAAATCGCTCAGTCACAGTAATGAGAGACAACGCGCGAAAGCTTTCAGAAGCAACCGCCAGAGCGGTGACACATGCGAGTAGGACATGAATTACTTGCGTCATTGACCGCACCCATGTATTTGGCTTGTCAAGAGTCTGGGATTAGAATAGTAGAAGCTTGGTGAAATCGATTACTTGGTGTTGGTGATTTCCCAGCTAAGTTACTGGTGCTGCCGACAGGTAGTGTCAACGTCTGAGTGAAGCACACCAAGGCGGATCATGGAATGCCATGGCGGCATTTGTCTGGGGTAGCGCCAGCTCCCCACAGGGGCTCCATGAGCCGTGTGTGGTCTCGAGAATACTGAAGGGGTGGGATTGCTGTTCTCAAAGGGGCGCCTTGCGTACTAAGAGGGGCATTTTGGGCTTGAAAAATCAGTTGAGTCGGGTCGGGGCCGGGGTAGCCTCAAGCCTTGCATCAGTATTTGTTCTTGGTTAAGGTGGGCACCTTTCCATCGGGGGCATATGCCCCTAGTCTCCCTCCTTTATCCACCCCTGAAGCACACTTCATGGCAGATTATACCGCATTGCCGGTGGCCCAGCTGAAGGACTTGGCCTCCGTGATGCCTCACGTGGAATGTGCCTGGTCCTCATCTTACATGTGGGAGAGGCGTGGCCCCTTGGCCCCTTTAGCTGCCACTGATGAGACCTGTACATTGTCCCGTGCAGTGTAAAATAATTGACCATGTGACCTGGAAATTCACAGTTAATGGAATTATGCTATTTCATCCTTGTCTTAGGTTTTTACTATTTTGCTACATGTGTGGGCAGTCATTATACACACGACTGCTAAAAAATGCAAAATGCATGTGACTGAAGTGAAAGGCATTCCGCTTTTGTAATCATTAAGTGGCGATCTTTTATTTTCTTCCAATCTTTCACTATTCCCAAGCAACTTCTTTCCTCATCCACACAGTTAATGGTGAAGTAATTTTAGGACACTGGTCCCGTGATGTGATCTGAATTGTGTACCCGGTGTCCCCAGAGGAAAAATTTGAAATTTCACAAAAAAAATTTCAAAATTTTCACAAAAATTTCCCTGAAAAATTTCACACTGACCCGGTGTCCCCAGAGGCTTCGCACATACTGCATGACAGTCTTGTTTTGTTGCTTCCTCATTCAGTGATATCATGGATGCTTTTTTATTGTCTGATCAGTCGAATTTTTATTTCATGATATAATACAAAGGTAGCAGATAAATATTACTTTTTTAAAAGCAGAACATAGCTTGCAAAATTATCCACGCTTGGGTGGACAGGCGCAGTTGAGGAGAGTTGGTATCATCCCCTTAACATTCAAAAATGCACTGGTTCAAGACTTTCTACCATTTTCACCACGCAAAAGGAAAAATGTTCAGCTCTGTTGGCGCGCCGAAGGTGGTCTTCGTTTCGTCACATTACCTAAGATGTGGTCTGTTACACGATATTAGTTCATAAGGACAGGTATTTGAAGTCGTTATAAGATAGTTATCCCTCAATAAGGTATCTCAAACGAAACGAAAAAGGCGCACGTCAGAGCTCGGTATTGGATCAAAATTGTTTTCGAAGAACTTGTGAGCGCTATGTTATGCGACATCATTTCCATGACAAATTTCGACATCCTACTTCACTCGTTTTGACATTTCACACTTAACGAAAAACAATTATCTTAACACTGATCGCAGGTGGGGGTGACTGGAGGAAAATTTTGGGAGCAAACAATGCATTAATGAATACGGAGAGAATGAATGCGATGAGCAAGTGCGAAGTGAATGAGGATAATTAATCTGTGCCAGGTAGCTTTAATGACCAGCGGAAGCCGCTTAGTGCTAAACACAGGCACCGATTTCGTTCAGTACAATGCACAAAATTATACTACTATCAACATCCAAAACGTTCCAACTCGGGACATTACAAACCACTGAAAATTACAACCTCACTAATTTTCCAATACAACGTATTCACTTCAATTTGGCTAGATGCGCTCACTTGCCTATATGGTATTCTCAAAACCTTGACCTTGCACAACATACCAATTCGTGTCAGGGACGGTAGCTCAAGCAACACCAAGCCGGCTGGGGTTGGGGGAAATGGGTGGTGGAGGTGGTCGGAAAACAGAACACAACACACTGCAGACATAGGCACGAGCAGCAAAGAAGATATTCAGTTCAGTCATAGTTAATCCCAGTCTAAGCCTAGAGTCAGTCCAGGTTCAGCCGTAGTAAGGTTTAGCCTTAGTTAAGATCAAGCCCTTAATAAGTTCAATCAGTTCAGTCAAGTTGGCTTTGGTAAAAATTATCTTTCACACACCCCGAGCACCCCGCACAGCTCCTGCCCAAACACCCCACGCCACCAACCACAGCACCCCACCCGTTACACCCCACCGACGGCAAAGCCGCCACCCCTATACATGCAACAATTTCAGTGGCACATGGATGTTTCGATGCAGGGGACGACCTTCAGGTGATAGGACGGGGGGAGTTAGTTACTTTAAAGCTAGCAATGTCTGTGAATGCACTCAAAATATTAATGCTAATGTCTATCTTAGGCTCCGAGAGTGACTGCTCCTCCAGCGCAACCCAGAGTCCAACAAACCGCCTTCACATACTCCCGTGGCACTATCGCTAGAGAATAAGTGCAACGACAGGGAGGGCCTTAACATGCTGCAATCCCTAGCCCAAACTTGTGCTCCCACCCTAGTAAAAATGGCATTGTTCTGAAAGAAAAAGACGTGCGTACAGGTTTTGGTTCGTTACTAGAAAGAAAACGACGTTTATCCATAAGGCAAACTGCGCAGAAAGGTCCGCAGAAGCTTATGATTCTACCCCTGTATTCTGTCTTGAGATAGCTCATGTAAATAGATATTACCGCGCAAGTACCGCAAAGATAACTACCGTCTTGCCGCTCCTTTAATACTTGCATGACGTCACTTGAACGCAATTTTCCTCTACTGCAGTCTTCACGCAAGTGCACCCTAACGCAAAGCAATTTTCCGTTGCCGACGGTGGAGCGAAGATCAGATTGCGTTGCATGCGCTCACCCGGTGATTGTCACAAAGGAGGGAAGCACTGGCTCTATGATCTCGGATCGACACAGACACCGTCAACTTAGTTTGGTGGGCACGGTCTTCTACCCTGCTGATCATCACGGTCTCTTCCTGCTCAATGAGTCACATCGTTTCCCCGAGGGCTTATTTGGCATGTATGCCTTGCCAGCCACACACTGATATTTATATCCACGATACAAATATGTTCAAAGCAGTCGCTGGGTACCATCACTGCGCATCATAGCCGCTCACTGCGCCTTATCTGGAAGGTGGCAAGAGACGGATATTGCTGTGCTCTTTATTGATATTGGTGAGTTGTGTTCCCTCATCCACCCTCAATACAGAATTGTGCCCCCAAACGATTGATGCCGAGTCAGCATAACATGACACCGCGTTCTGTCGACAGTGCATACCGGAAGACGTGGGGACGAGTAGTCTAGGGGTAAGCTGCCGCCTCGCAGTCGAAAGATTGTGGGTTAGAGTCTCAGCTGTCGCTACTCTTCGCCCGCGACTAATCGACATGGGAGACTGGCGACTTTCTGACTCAGCGGTCGACGTGTCGTGAAACCAATAACCAGCCGTTAACCGGAACATTCAGCGACTAGAGCCGCAGTCGTGGAGGGGGTGGTGGGCCCCTCTCCCCCCCCCCGGAGGAAAAATAACACATTAAAGTAAAACATTTCGTGGGTTGCATCGCGCCAGACCAGACATTTTTGCGCCCTTCGTCGACGAAAGCGAGCTCGACAGCATGCCATTTGCTTGGGGTGTGCCCACTAATCAAATGCTGGCTGCATCCCCGACTGTGGCGTCTCCACGAGACATCGGTCCATCCCAAACTCCCGAGCGATTCCGTGCGGAGTGTATTCTTTCCAGTCGTCGCCGAACCAGCGAAATGCGCGAAATAGAATCACGCGCATCTCACGCCTGCGCAAGCAAACACGGTGATACAAGTGTGTAAAGGACTGCACGCCACAAAACCAACCCACGCGGGGACGCGCCGCCGTGCGAAATCGTCCGGCTCCATTCGCAGCGCCACAGATCGACGACGGCACCGCCTGACCGGGCCACGACAGACAGACAAGGACTAGCAACGTGACTAAAGGCGCCCAATACCTCGGCGTCGCCGCACCTGTCCGAGTCCCCTGGGGACCGGCGCCGAAGCCAACACACCCCGCGGAACACGCGGCGAGGCCGGAGCGGCGCGGACCGCCTCACAAGCACGCTCGCAGTCCACGCCCACGGCCTGCCACGGGCCCAGCGCCGCCCACCTGCGAACAGGCACGTACCCAGGGGAGGGGGCCAGGGTCGTGCCCCCCCCCCACCACGGAAAGGCGACGCCCATCTGACTGGACAGAGAACCTCTCACTTGAAGAACCGCCCTAGGGCCCTCGAGTGCACCACTCCCGTTGAAATCTTCAGTCGAAGGCGCTCCTCTGAGTAGAGGGTGTCCACCCAGGCATGTCTGCCGCCCGGTGTCACGTGTGTGCGCCTCGAGCCACTACTGCTGCGCCCCACTCAGCCCAACGTGACTGGGATACTTGCCCACCAACGATACCATCCATTAAATGAACACTGCACTCGACTGACGACACCCACCACTAAATGAATTCTGCTCTAGACTGGCCATCCCACAACTAGGCGAATACTGCACTCAGCTGCTCATCCCACCACTAAATGAACACTGCACTCAATTGGCGATCCCACCGCTAGGCGAATACTGCACTCGACTGGCGATCCCACCACTAGGCGAATACTGCACTGGACTGGCGATCCCACCACTAGGCGAATACTGCACTCATGACTGGCGATCCCACCACTAGGCGAATACTGCACTCGACTGGCGATCCTACCACTAGGCGAATACTGCACTCGACTGCTCATCCCACCAATTGAATGCAGCGTTCGATAGGCACAGACTCCGACACGCCTTGCACTGCTAGGTTAGCCGGACTAACATGAGTCGGCCATATTCAACATGTAGGGATTGGAAACAGGGGGAGCTCGAACGACGCCAGGCGCTCGGCAGCTTCGGCTCAGTCGCGACAACTCACCGCGAGCGGACCGCACAGCGCAAACTCGCCGGCTCAGCAACGACAAACCAACGCACGGCTTCACACGATCGGGCGACACTTCGAGTTTTCAGCACCCGAGCGGAAATGAACATCGAGCGCCGGCCCGCACGCACGCGGAATACGACACACATCGACGACGCCATCAGCCAGTAGTGGTGTCGCTCCGACAAACACTCTTGCCAGTAGCGCGACTCTCGTTGCCACCGGGAGTTTGCGGGGGGTCTAAAGCGGGGGGGGGGCATATCACAACGCACTATTGACCGCGACCAGTGGAAGGGGACGATGTCGTGTAGGACGTGCACTGCAAAGCAAACACTCTACCATTGACAGCAGTCGGTGACGTTTGACCGGTTCGGTCGGTCAGTGGGCAAACAGCGCTGCCATTTTCGCGGCCGCAGTTGGTTGACGGGGATAGACGCTCCTCAGTGTGGATGACGTACGAGGCACGCGTGCAGGTCGAAGGCGTCGCACGCGTCACACCTCGCGGCTCATCGCCAGGGAAGGCCGCCACCGGACATGTCTGAAACTCGCCTGTTAGTTATTAGCTATTAGGGTTAGTTAATAGCTATCAGCTATTAGCTTTAGGGCGCATCGACTACATTGGTCATGCAGCGCCCAGAAACTCGTCCGCGGGTTGGTGTCCTCGCCATCAGCATCGGAGACCACACAACCTCCACCGAATGCAGCTTCGATAGCACGACGATCTCGCGAAATGCGACAGCTGAACATGCCGGTCACCATGGTTACGCGCGCGCCATACCAGACGTCTGACCGAGCGTAAAACCCGACCGGAAGGCTGGTTGGTTTTAGAAGCGTGGGCTTGAGGCGGGGATGGCCGAGTGGTTAAGGCGTGCTCTCGGTACCAAGGGTCCCGGGTTCGACACCCGCACCGAACACTACCACCACTCGGGACATTTCCCAATCTCGAGGCACACCGGGGAAACGGTGCGGGCGGCGTTATTAGCCGTGAATGTGCGTAAAGTGCGACGTGAACCACCCAATAAACAACAGCAAGAGGCGTGGGTGTAATCGGTGGGATTTATTTGAACATCGACTGGGTCGGCCAAACAGCGCCCAGAGAACGACGGCTGACCGAAGTACCTGACGTGTCTGAAGGGTCTGAAGGGTCTGAAGCGTCTCAACAGCTGAACCGCACACACCTTATATTGCGCCTGATAGATGGCACCACTACTGCCTCTTGTACGGCCGCGGGCAGCTCCTCCCACTTTGGTCAAACGCCAGGCTTTCTGACTGCTGACAATCAGTCAGACTGAATCTCACAATCTGATTGTGATTTTTTTTAAATTTTTTTTTTTTTCATAAGACTTCCTGATGGCAAGCAGTTAAGGAAGTTCATGAACTCCTTCATGTCCAATAGTATCCGGTGTCCGAAGACGCTTTACATATTCGTGTAATTGCTTACTTTTACGCTATGCTCCATGATCTAATGAACCACATCCTACAACCTGAGTGACTTTCAGTACCTCCAAAATGCACAACTCCAGCGGGGCAGGTATCGCCTTGGATGAAAAGGCCCCGACCGGCACGACTGGCTGAAGACTAATTAAACCATAACCATCACGACAACAAAAAAATCGGGAACGCAGCAGTTCTGTACACAACTTATCTGCCATCCCACTATGAGCAGTCGGCGTTTTACACATCAATGGCAGTCGGAAACCAAGTGTCTCCATACAGAACTGCACTAGGCATAGTGCCATCATTGGATGGCATATTGGTAACAATGGGCTGAACACTGGCATCCATGGGCGGGCAATTTCATTTACAGTTGGGGTTGCACCTCTGTTAGCGTGCCGTACGACCCCACCGACCTCGTAAATAAAAGTCCTAGATGTTGGGAGTGCATTGCGACACGAATCAGAAATATTCCAGTCTTAGCTCATAGTTCTGTCCAATATTTGACCATGAAGTGCAGGTCTATGTAGCACTCTTCTTTAATAAATGGCATTACCATTTCTTTGACGCATTCTTTGGAATTCTTTTGGTCTTTTCAGCTTCCTACCTGCCTTACAGATCAACACAAAAATGATCAGGTTAATAATATTTCACGACGTGAAAATTAGTAATAGGTCGGTGTGTACTGGAGCAAAAGAACATAATCTGGAAGACTGCACATGAACATGCTCTTGGGTTCTGTAAACGAGGAGCCAATATTTAAATAAATTAAAAACATTAATGAAAAAAATAACCTATAAGATTAAGTTGCTGTTCAAGCCAAAACCTACGTATGCAATATATTTATATTGTACTTATATTCATATTTATATATTTATTTGCTTCCTGTGCATGGCCGTAAAGAACTCGTACAGTAAAGCGTGACCACTAAAGCTATAACATCCACGGATGGCGCATATGCCGAAGGGGCGTGTCTTGCGTTATTATTATTATTGTCGTAACTGATACATTTATGTCATTCAGTAGTTTAGGCTAGATTGATAGGTTTAGTTAATTTCGGGTAGGGTACGCTAGGCATAGGTATGCTAGGCTCGTCTTTAGTAGGAAAGATGAATAAAAGCCAGAATATGCTGTATGTTTTAGTTACTTTGTATCATGCGTGATAAAAGTGGCCATGCTTATCAAACTTCACGGAACTTGATAAACAATACCTGTTCCGAAGAACGGCGAACGATGTGTGTCCACAATTCGGCCATATAACTTAGTCCAAAAAACTGCAATAGGATGCTACGTGATATTTATAACCTAGGAATACGGAGCTAGCCCAAGTTCTTGAATCATCATTTACCATCACAAAACAATACGAATGTCCTGTTCTTCAGTCCTGATCACCTTCAAAGTTTCACCTAGGTATGCCTCGGCACTCTCCTACCTGGACCAGCAAATTGAGCGACAGTGATTCTGGCCACTTCGCCATGCCCGATCCAGAACCACCGGCTACCTACAACCGCGCCAAGGAAAAGGTCGCTAGCAAATAATAATCTAAAAATACGGGCGCATTACTTCTCCCATCGTCAATGTGCGATGTTAGCCTTTGGGAGCCAAATATTGCTTCAGCCTGGGACTTATGTGTGTCGACTCTAAACGCTGGCGTGGAAAACCACCAGGCCGCAAGTAATCTTGACAACACAAAACCATGTAGGTTGACGTTTACCTGTACGAGAGGACCAATGTCGCGCCTGTGCAATGCTTACTGCTTTCCAGAACTTGACCTTACATCAAAATAGTGCTCCAGGGTAGGAAAAGCTTCTGATAACTTAGCTCTGTAGCTATGCATGTACCTGCCTATCACGCTTCAACTGACATAGGTTCTGCATGTAAAGGCCAGTCTTACTACTCTGGTTTTGATGTTCTTGCTCCTTCTTACCAACACATCCGGGAGGCGTCCTGGATCCCAGACCCCAGACCCCAGACCCCAACTACCAGACACGCCAATTCTATCTCGCCCACTGACCGCCCAGCATCCACGCCTCTCACTACTCACTCCTCCGCACAGCAGCTACCGAACTCAGTGGCCGTTGAGCTGGTCGTTGAGTGGGCCGTTGAGCTGGTCGTCGATCTGGCCGTTGGACAGGCCGCCCGGCCGGCCGGCGGAGGCCGACTCCACGCCGTTCGCCTGCGCACCGGACGGCGGCGCGGCGGCGCCCGACGCCGCCGTCTTCTGCGGCGAGCCGACGGTCGGCCGCGGCGTCGGCGGCGGCGGCTCGCGCTGGTCGGGCTCGCGCTGGTCCGCCCCGCGCTGGTCGAGCTCGCGCTGGTCCGCCCCGCGCTGGTCGGGCTCGCGCTGGTCCGCCCCGCGCTGGTCGTCGCTGGGTCGGGCCGCCCGCTGGTCGAGCTCGCCTCGGGCCCCGCTCGGGCTCGCGCTGGTCCGCACGTCCGCCGTCGTGTAGGTGCCGTCCAGGAAGCACCAGGCGAGCTCGGCCACCAGGCCGCGGTCCGGTACGCCGGCCGACATGCCGTACAGCGCCACCTGCCGAGCAGTTGGGTAGTTATTGGGGCTTTAGGGGCCGGCCGACATGCCGTACAGCGCCACCTGCCGCGCGGTTGGGTAGTTATTGGGGCTTTAGGGGCCGGCCGACATGCCGTACAGCGCCACCTGCCGCGCGGTTGGGTAGTTACTGGGGCTTTAGGGGCCGGCCGACATGCCGTACAGCGCCACCTGCCGCGCGGTTGGGTAGTTATTGGGGCTTTAGGGGCCGGCCGACATGCCGTACAGCGCCACCTGCCGCGCGGTTGGGTAGTTATTGGGGCTTTAGGGGCCGGCGACATGCCGTACAGCGCCACCTGCCGCGCGGTTGGGTAGTTACTTTAGGGCCGGCCGACATGCCGTACAGCGCCACCTGCCGCGCGGTTGGGTAGTTACTGGGGCTTTAGGGGCCGGCCGACATGCCGTACAGCGCCACCTGCCGCGCGGTTGGGTAGTTACTGGGGCTTTAGGGGCCGGCCGACATGCCGTACAGCGCCACCTGCCGCGCGGTTGGGTAGTTACTGGGGCTTTAGGGCGCATCGACTACATTGTTGCCGCGCAGCGTGACGCGTCGGGGGCGTCGGTAGCTCGGTGGTTATGCTGAGTGTGGTGGTGGTGGATTGGAGTTTAAGGGCGCGTCGACATCTAGGGTCATTTTGCGCCGGTTATGCCGAGTGTCTGACACGCCAGAGGTGGGGGGTTCGATTCCCCGCGGTGCCCGCCCTTCCTGCCAGGGTGAGAGGCAGGCGACGGCGGGTAGTGGAACACTGGAACAAGCTGCCAGAAAACATCGTCAGTAGCAGCACATTGAACATCTTTAAAAACAGCATAGACAATCATTATAAGAATTTTTTTTTTTTTTAGGGGGGGGGGTTTGGGGGTTTGGGGGGGAATTGTTTTAGAGTAAAGAGGGCAACAAAGAAGGGGGTTTTTTGGTTTAGGTTTTATTTTTTTTTTTTTTTTTTTTTTTTTTTTAAAAAAAACAAGTATTCATGCATTAAACGCGAAAGAACATTTGGAGGATGGCTAGGACAATTGTTTAAATTAAACGTTTTAAAATACTCAAAAAAGTGTTCAACAAAGTGTACTAATATCTGTTTTATGTGCTCATTTTTAATGTTCAAGTACCGCTCCCCATCAACGACCTGAAAGCAAAGCAGATGAGAACAGAAGAGAACTGTTGAAGTGTTGTTCAAATTTGACCATTGAAAAGTATTCGCACCTCCTCTAAAACCAGAATATGGCATTAATCATAGCACTCCCACTCTGGCGATGTTCTTCACAAACCCACCACCGGAGCGGTGCCACCGACATGCCGCCAGAGCAGCGCCACCAGTCCGCTCATGACGCCTGACGCATCGTTTGTCACGATTGTGTCTGGTGTTGGAAGACTGGTGAAACTGGCGCACCGCCATTATCTCCAGTAATGGACTCTACGCACCGAATGCGCAGCTCTCATGGACCATCGACGCCAGTCGTGTAACGGCAGTGAGCTATCATTGTAACCCGATCAGGCAAATGTTGTGACCTGTAATACACGCGGTATCCGGATTACATCAACTTTGGTAACGCGTGGCGGAGGTGGCCGAGTGGTTAAGGTGTCGGACTATGGGTACCAAAGGTTCCGGGTTCGACTCTAGCGCCACTCAGGGCATTTCCCAATCGCGCGGCCCACCGGCGAAACAGTGTGGGCGGCGCCATCAGCCGTGAATGTGCACGAAGTGTGTCGTGAGCCAACCAATAAACAAACGAATTAATAAACTTCGGTAAAGGAGATCATGCTTTGGTGCACATATAGTCCCAACGCTTCTAACGCTCACGGTATCAGTACATGCTCCCTGTGACAAATGCTTTGCCCATAATCGACATCCTTGCACACTCCCAAATGGATGGAATGGTGTAAATAATATAGCATGATGGCAATTACCCGCAAAAACCACACGGCCCCAGCCAGCAGAGCATGATTTAATAACCATTGCATTAGTTGTCCAGTCGATCGCAAGTTGCAGCTATTAGAAATCAGGAAATACGCATCACAACACAGTCGGTAATTGCTGCCAGCTAGATTGGATATACACTAAAACGTTCGTTGACGCCAATCAAGACCGCTATGGCTAATATGTGATGTCTTTACACTAGTCTACATAGTTGTTGACTTATTCGACGACAAGCGGTGGAAAATCGGCCAGATGACAACACTGTTAATGCCCTCCCTCATCTCACTATATTTCCTCAAAATCCCCATTAAACTGTCCCACAACCTAGCAGAGCTGGGGCGGTAGAACGAGAAAGAGAGGGACAACCAAGTACCAATTTGGCTGCGCTGCTGTCTATCGCTACAAGAGGTTGCCGTTGTTCTTGACCGGCGCTTTGAAAATGTTGCCTTCACCATGACGTAATGCCTAGTTAGCACTTGTTGGGCGCAACATGAGCATAGTTGTCGACGCGCCCTATAGCCCAAATAAATAACTAACTAGTAGTGTGGTCCAAATAACGCAAAATTATATTTCTTTCTCTCCACAGGACTAATTTTGTTACACACCACGAAAAGGAATTACACGTTAAATTTCGTCTCTCTACCTCATCATTTAGGGGTCGCCCCAGTTTTCACTTTTTCTTCGTCCGGTTGGTCTTTGAGGGTGTCGGGATGGCAATTCGGTGTCCGTGAACGAGACGGAAGATGAACTGCTTCTGACCCTCATCCTTCGTCAGCGTCGCATTGTACGCCTCTACCAGGGCCACTCCGCGTTCGGCTGCGTCGTTCACCACTCTCAGGCTTTTCGCTCTGGCCTGAAAGTCCTCGAATAGCTTGTCTTCCTTCCAAGCCAAAGGATCCATCTGCAGGAAGCCCTGTTTCGCTTTCTAGGCTCCGCATTTCTTCAGGACATCGAAAACACGTTGCGACCTTTTGGTGAAGATGGCATCAAGGAGGATGTCCTGTGTGTCTTCGATTTTTGACCGGCGTGGATGATCTTCCGTCGGATTTTCTGTCTTCATCCGAATCACGTAGTCGGCCTTCATCTTGTCTGGAACCCGGTCGTCCAGCAGGGAAAGGCAAGACCAAGTCTTCCGCGAAGTACCAGAGATGCCGTTGGAGGGCATTGCTCGCGGTTGCAGCGACGTTCACCTGGTTCGTGTACTTCTGGAGTTCAGTCAGCATCATGATGTCGTTGTATGGGGCGAGGGATGACAGGAGCTTCGCGCCAAAATCGGGCAACAAACAGCGCCATGCCAGTCACATTCCGCTCCTCTCGTCTCGTTGTCTTGAACTGGTGTCGGAACAGGAGCATCTTGAGGCAGTAGATGCCTTTTGACATCTACCTCGCGTGGTGCATGGCACCAGGGGCACGAAACGATGGTTGAGTCGTTGTACCCCCTCCGACCCCCCGAGGAACAGGGCTGCGAGCTGCAGGAACTCGAAGTAGTCCTCGCGCGGACACTTCGTTCGATCAGCCAGGGCAGATTGCCACGACGTTCTTAAGCTTGAATTCAGCTTATTTCATAATTGCAATTTAGAATTAAATTAAATGGAATATGTCCTGAGCGATGTTCCTAAACTGACGCAGTCTTCTACTACGCTAGTTTAAGAACGCTGGCGAAGATATATGGCATTTAATTTCATTTTAAAAGACAATGATAAAATGTGCTGAATTAAAGTTCAACGACATTGTGGCCACCCTGAACACGTACTAACCTCCAAGTATTGATGGTGCTGCAACGTACACGCGAGTCGTGACACACACACAGACACAACTAATACGGGAGCGACGCTATGCACTCACGACCACCGCAACGGTTCAACTGAGTGCAGCACCAATTTATGGCGCACGCAGCAGCAGTTGTGCCCGGTTCTAAGGGCTAAAAGTGGGGCGACCTCTAAATATCATTGTATCGCGATGAAATTTTGCACACAAGCAGAGGAATGCAACACGAAAAAAGCAGTGGTGTGGAGAGAGGACCAGTGCACTTTGAAATTTCCCCCTCTTTTTGGACCACCACCCTACTAACTAGTTAGTACTTGCATTTTACCTGTGATTTGTAACCTGTTCGGAGCCAAGTGCTGACGTATCCTTGGCCAGGCAAGAGAGCCAGTGCTTGCCGGACGACCTGCAGCGTGCAATGGTGATAGACGCCTTCTTGAACTCACACCTGATCCAGGGGCGATCCGAGGTACCGAAATCGAGTGAGGCACTCACCACTGCACCCGCCCACGAAAGAAACTCATCGGATTTCGGCGACATTATTGGTTGGTTCCCAAAATGCGGAGGCTCTTTTTCCCCGCCCCCAAAACACTTCGGACGGGAAGGGGACCGGGGAAGGAACCCCGATATATATATATATATATATATATATATATATATATATATATATATATATATATATATATATATATATATATATATATATATATATATATATATGATATATATATATATATATATATATATATATATATATATATATATATATATATATATATATATATATATATGATATATATATATATATATATATATATATATATATATATATATATATATGTGTGTGTGTGCATGTATATGTATATATAAAAAACTCAGTGTGTGTGTGTGGGGGGGGGGGTGAATTTTGCCAGCCTGTCACCGTGTGGTGATATCGGCTGGTTCCGGTTGAATAGGAGATGTGTAAGGGAGTGAGTAGCGTAGGGTAGGAGGATAAGTCCGAGGTGGAGGTTTAGTAGAGTCGACGAGCAGTGGTGAAGTAGCATTGAGATGGTCTTGTAGAGTAGAGCTGAGGTAGTTCGGACCGATTGAAGATGTAGAGCTGGTGCAGTAGAGTTGTTTGAGAACCGGAGATGATGAAGTCCAGAGAGTCCGGTTAGTCCGGTCGGTGCCACGGGATATATGTTTTGTTAGCTTCAGTTATATCAGTTTTTATCCTGCAAAATTGTGGGGCTTATTTTTTATTTTTGTATTTTAGTATGACCAATACATTCTTCTGTAAATGCTTACATTTCAGGAGGCAGGCAATAAAGGAGCTTTAAGTTGGGTAACATTCCAAGAATAATTACATTAGGAATGAAGATGGAGCATGAATTAACCTAACCCAGCTTAACCTCTTGTCACAAGAAATCATCTTAAAAGCTAAATTTCCAAATGGCAGCCAAGGTACCCTAAAGTCCAAATCATCCAAGTAGATGTTCTTTTAATGGTATTGTAGTTTAAGGCAACCATGACAAGCTTTACACATATTTCACCTTTACGAAACACACAAAGGGTTAAGCTAAGCAAGGTAGCCTGTATCCTGGGTAAATTTTCAATATTTTTAATATTTATAAAATTGAGCTTTCTTCTTTTAAAAAAATCTGTTCAGGCTAGGTTAGCTAGGTAAAATGATTTCATATTTTTCATTTTCTTAATTTGTTTTTCTAAAAGGAAGATTAGGCATGGATAGGTTACCTTAGGTTACACTATTAGGCTTGTTAGATTGTATGCTATTTTGTTTTTTTCAGGCAATGTTATGGTATCTCATTTTAACATGCATTTTACATTGCATTATTTGAATGAATGAAATTTTTGGTATGATTGTGCTTGTCAAATGATGAGTAATTATTGCCAGAGGAAATGATTGGTCACATTGTCTTAATCATGTTGACAGACATTGTATAGGACAAATTTCAAGAATTGAGAAACTATTCCTATACACAAATTTACCAAAGTGTTGTCTTACAGTTACATGAGTGGTCTGGCACAATGTAGTTTGACAGGTACGTGCATGCAATCATGCGCTGGAATGTATTTCGTGAAACATGGCCATGCGTCTTTGGGCAATAGATCTATCTGTTGTGTTCCAAAATGATTTTGTGTTCAGTGGAAATATAAACCTATTCGGTGAAATGCAGTTGAAAACTGAGGTATTTAAACGCATGAAAACAAAAGTAAAGCCGTTGGGTATTCTTTAATACAACGAAGAATGGCTCTTAGATGCTCCTGGGTTTTAGAATGTGAGACAAAAACTCAATACAGGAGGTGCGGACCAACATCAAAGTGGCGTAGGATCATGCTATATTACTCCAGTAATATAGCATGATCCCTAACGCTACTTGATGTTGAGTAAACCCAGCACCTCCTGGTATATTGAGGGTCGTACACTTCGTCTCACGTTGGGTATTCTTTGTTACTTTTGCTTCAGATGCTTCCACCAGGTTTTGATCATTCATCCTCATACAAATTAAGAGGGTATGTAATTATTTAATTCCATAGCTCATTGGTCCTGCTAATTAATTCACAAGGAATATATACTTTAAAATTGCAAGTCGCCATACCTATGGTATGTATGTCTTTCCCTTGAGGTAATTTTGTAATTGTTGGTTTTTTCCTCACTGCAATATTTTGAAAGGTAGTTAGCATGATGCGACCAGTCATTTCCTCTGCAATTTTATATTTCTTAGTTGGCAGAAAAAGTAACACCATAAAAAGGAGCCATGGGTTGGGTCATATAACATAACAAATAATATTAATTAAAAGGAAAAATTAAACATGGTCTAGACTAACCTAGACTAACTTCTAATGTAGCATAAAATTTAGGAAGATGGAGAAAAATAGAACAACTTTTCTTCTGAAATATCAAATTAAAAACCTACCCTGACCTAACAGCTTAAGTTGCTTTTGAAGAACAAAAGGAACTTGAGGAACAAAGAGCAATGTTTGCAACACAAAAATGGACGCAGCCTAACCGAATCCCTTTATTTGCTTACTCCAGGTAACATGTGTCTAAAACCTATCTTGTGAATATCTTGAAGCCCAATAAAAAGTACATACTTAAAGTACACACAGGTTGTGTTAATATGAGGAAGTATTGATGATGCCAAACACCAGTGTGGAATATTACTCCCCTTGGTTTGTCATTTACCAAATATGGAATGCCTCAGGCATTGGTGTTGAATGTAAATATAAGTAAATGTGTTGTTCAAGGCTGTTGCAGAATATCAAGAAAAGTCAAAGCAAACTACATTTATTACCATATCGATAACGAGGTGGCCACTCATTTTTGTCATGAATCCCATATTTTGAATTGACAAACAAAAGAATGCAGAAAGTTCAACTTTGTGGGTTGGAACATATGCTGAAAATTACAGTGAAATGTTAGAAAAACCGAGAAAGCTAACCTACTGATACTGGATCATTTGCTCCATGCTGATGTTTGATTCCCTCCACCCTAATGATGTTGGATCCTTGCTGCCTAATCATGATTGATAGTATAAAGTCAACATCATTTCAAAGTTCACCCGTGCCGTCTTTCCAGTCAACTCCTCCCACCCCGTCTCCGGGGGAGGGGGTGGGGGCGGTTGAAGACCCTCTAAAATCCAAACTAAGCATCGCACGAAAACGAAGGAGGTGTCATCGGAAAGCGCTCGACGGGTAAGGTCCGAGTCCACCCTGCAAAACAACTTCCCCCAAAAGTGACGACGTCACCAGGGGGGCTAGATTTTCACGACTTTTCACGACTTACATTATGTTTTTGACTCTGGGGAGTTCATTTTGAGGGAGATATGAAATGGCAAAATTTATTTAGAATGAGAAAAGAACAACGATATCGACCAGGGCTATAAATTTGTTTGGCCCACCCCAAATAAAAAACATGTTTTTTTTATTCAAAATTTTGAGTTTTCAAGTTTTCTTTAATTTTCCTTTTCCAATCGGTAGAGCCGATCGGGAAACGTTGTTGGAAGTCAACTTACCGTAAGGAAAAATGCTTACTTTAGCCAGAATCCTCTATTTGAACTGCAATTTGTCAAATACGCAAAATGTATATGTAGTCAAAAACGAAAAAAAAAAATTCAACTCGTATGTTTTGTTCCATCCGTAAAGATAAGCAAACGCTAAAAGATTCATTAAACTATCTGTGTCCGTTAAAGCGTGACGACTGGTTGAATTTTTTTGGAGGTGACGTCACTTGACCTTGACTTACTCGTTGACCCTAGATGACCTGACCTAGAACTCTGAAGCAGCATGTCAAATTGGTATGGAAAAGGTATGCCAAATTTGGGCGCGCTGCCGCGCATGGTTCGTCCGCTATCCGCGGAAAACCTGAGGGGGCGGTTAGCCCCCCCCCGCCCCCGAAACGGGACGGGTTAAAGACATAAAGACATAAAGACATAAAATTAGTGCAACTCGAGCCAAAGGGCCCTTCTTGGTTGCACCTTACACTAACCAGTTGCCCACCAAATGCCAATCAGCCCCCCTGTAATACTGAAAAGCAAGCCCTCTATTCTTATAATGATTGTCTATGCTGTTTTTAAAGATGTTCAATGTGCTGCTACTGACGATGTTTTCTGGCAGCTGGTTCCAGTGTTCCACTACCCTGTTGGTGAAGAAAGTTTGCCTTAACCTTGTTCTGCTGTGGTTAATTTTAATTTTGAATTTATGACCTCTAATTGCATCATTTCTGTTAAATTCAAACATTTCCCCAAGGTATCCCCTCTCCAGACCATTGACAAATTTAAAGACCTCGATGAGATCTCCTCTCAGCCTTCTATATCTAAGTGAAAACATTAGTAAAGATGTAAGCATGATTCGACTTTGCCAATATGCGTGATTTTCTTTGTTTTGTTCTTTGTTTTTTTGTGTTTTTAATATCTTAAAAAGAGGCTCGAAAGGATGAAAATTTGCGATTAAAAATACATGATTGACGATTGACGATGTTAGTTATCCTACCTCCCTGGGCGCTAAGTGATCGCGTTTTGTTCGAAGCGCCCTTAAACTCAAATAAGTAACTTCTCCTATCCCCCTCAGATACTAATCGGAATTCCTTATGACAGAGTGCATTTAATTTACTTCGTTTACACACCCCGCATGTTAAAATATTCTTAAAATTCTGGCCAGATAAGGCCGGGGACCACCTACCGGGCTGCCGTGTCGGTGCATTGGCGGCACGTTAAACTTTCGGTCTAAATTCTGCCGGAGTTCATGGATCGGGTGGTGGGGCCAGGGTTCACACAACAAGCTCTGCTTAGCAATAGAACCCTGGTCCCTCAAGCCACCCCAGCAACAATTCGGATCAAATTTTGTTTTAATGCATTTTGTCTCCAGAGTATGACCAGCCGCGAAAGTGTATGCTGTTCGCAATGCTGAATTGTATATTGCCGGGCATTTGCGGCGCCTCGCCCATTTCCCTTGTTAATCCCCGGATCTCTGGTGGCAGATGCTGGGGCGCTTGTTACTGACGCCAAGTTCGTGATTGTATTTCATTACCAGCCCACGACACGCTGACGCGGGCTGTATCAGTTTTTCCGCAGGTTTTGTGGTGCAGGCCGCACCGCGTTACGGAATACTGCGATTGCAGTGCAGAGGCAGTATTCCGTAAGCAGAGGCAGTCCTAAGGGCAAAGGCTTCAGATCGTAGCACACAGTTGGAGGCATGTGTTTTGTTTTTGTCTTCAACGCCACCGAAGTCGCTGCGGTGTGGGATAATGACGGTATGGGCATCCCCCACTTTATTTGAGGTTACTATGAGGATAGTTGAGCAATCGCGACCGAGGACGGATATACGTGGAACGTGCGCACAGCCGGGGTCGATTACTGTGTTGCATGATGATGTTTTTCCCACGTGAAACATGATATATATTAGCATACGATTGTTGTTCAACCTATTGACGTTGAGCACATTGTTATGCTATGAGTTAAGGTGTGACGATAGGTACTGGATACAAAGGCGGTGAAAATCTGGCCGAAGTATCTTACGTGGTATTTACTGATAGCTTCATGCTTTTCCACCACACCAAGTCAGGTGGCAAAAAGTGACCACAACAAGCCTGCAACACCAAAAGTAACACTTTCCAATAGTCGTTACAGCATTTGTTTGCACAAATACGGTTCGTCATCAACGTAGCCCAGAAGTGGGGTAAGTTGAGACAAGAGCGACACATTAGATGAACTCAAAATACTGCCGATTTATAAATGATTGAGTAAAACCTTAATGCGTCTCATCGGTTCCCAAAAGATCGCCCTTGCATAATATGGGCTCATAATCAATATGCCTCACCACATGCCCCCCAGGCCCCCTGAAATAAAAATTGGCTCAACTTACCTCGACTTCCCCTACATGATGACAATGTTCAAGCGGTGTGTTTGTCGTCTCTCCGTGGTGCAGTAGAAAAGACGTTGTCGAATCACAACATCGTCCCCCTTCCAAACCACCAGCAATTTAACCTTACAGTCGAGTCCACCACTGGCACGCTTTGCGAGTTTATTTCTGTAGAATTGGGCGTCGTCTGAACGGTCGACATCAGCCGCCGTCGAGTGTTCCGCAAACAAACAGCGACACTGCATGCATGTTAACAATCACCTCGGTGCCCACGGCATAACATCTTGTTTATATTTTTGTGTTCACTGGTGTAAGGCAACTTCGACGAAAGGGTAGCCATAGGGGAACAGGCGGAGGGGTATCTGAACACGCTCTGTTTCCTGAACGCCTACCCTTGTAGTTCTCTCACGTCATGTTCAGCGCATTAAGAACAAAAAAAATGGTGGTATTCATAAATGATGGACCTGTCTCTACGAAAATATGAATATCTCGTCGCATAGTTGTACCAATTCGGCAATGTCACTCTGCCGACTGTGGTGGTGCAGTGGGTGCACAATTTCTGCTGGTGAAGATGGAAGAAACATCACCGGCCATAAATTGACAAATTCTTGCATCTGCATTCTTGCCTGCAGTATATTTCGAGGCATTGCAAGTCAACAAATTGTACGCCCCCTCTGCGACACCGACAGGATCTTTTCAAACCTCAGCGGCTGGGTGGTGCCTATCGCAGTACCTAGTATGGGAAAGAGAGTTGTAAGGCACGGAAGCTTCGAAGGACAGCCCTGTTGTTCCCCAGCCCGCCCTAGCCATCTCATAGGGAGCGTGAACTGGCAGAAGGGCACAGCGAGCCGTCAAGAGAGCATTCAAAAACCTCAGGGTACCGTGACCTGTCAAGTTAATGCGTGATGACCCGTCAGATATGCAAGTAAACCTGCAGTACCTACGTGTACCTACGGCCTTTTGTGGGAGGAGCGTGTACTCAGTCACAAGTTAACTCGTCGCCAATGGCTCTGAATTTCCAATTTGGCATTCCATAGCCTGCTGCATGCTTGTGTTTTACTCGGTGATCCCAGTGCAAACAAAGCAAACACAGCGACGGTGCGCGGCCTACGGAACTCGCTCGCAGACCAACATGTCCCGGCTGGCCTCATCGGACTCCTTCATCGACTTCAGACACCCCTTGTTGGTGAAAACGGCCCGCGTCTTGCCCGATTCGGGCTCGCCGTCGCACCAGTGCGAGTCCCAGATCGTCGCCGCTGGACCCGCCATCACAACCTGGCCGTTAACGACTTGCAGGTCCAGCCACAGTTCGTTGTTGTTAAGTTTAACCATTGCCTCCGCTACAGTACCCAGCTGGGTCTGGTTGGGGAAGGTGGGCAGACTGGCGTTCATGGCCTGGCACTCGGTGTTGTCGTCCGCCCACGTGCCGCAGTCGTTTTGACCCGACTTCGGAATCGTTAGATAGCACCTGTCTCCGAAGTGCACCCAGGCGGCGGGACAGTGGAGCGAGTTGCCGCTGATGTCAGGCAGGTTGGGAGTGGCAGCCAATGAGGTGGGGAAGGACCGAGTTGTAGACTGGGTTGTAGTAGATTGAGTTGTGCTGGGCAATGTTGTAGTGGGTTGAGATGTAGCCATAGCCGTGGTGGTGGTGATGGGCAAGGTGGTGGTTGACTGAGTGGTAGTAGTATGCTGAGTAGTAGTTGTTGGTTGGGCAGTAGAAGACGGACTGGTGGTGGTTAGAGGCTGGGTGGTGGCGGCGAGTGGGGTGGTGGTTGGAGGCTGGGTGGTGGCAGCGGGTAGGGGTGGTGGTTGGAGGCTGGGTGGTGGCAGCGTAGGGGTGGTGGTTGGAGGCTGGGTGGTGGCAGCGGATGGGGAGGTGGCGAGAGGCTGGGTGGTGGCAGCGGTAGAGGTGTTGGTTGGAGGCTGGATGGTGGCTGCGGATGGGGAGGTGGCGAGAGGCTGGGTGGTGGCAGCGGTAGAGGTGTTGGTTGGAGGCTGGGTGGTGGCAGCGGATGGGGTGGTGGTTGGAGGCTGGGTGGTGGCAGCGGATGGGGGGTGGTTGGGAGGCTGGGTGGTGGCAGCGGTAGAGGTGTTGGTTGGAGGCTGGATGGTGGCTGCGGATGGGGAGGTGGCGAGAGGCTGGGTGGTGGCAGCGAGTGGGGTGGTGGTTGGAGGCTGGGTGGTGGCAGCGGTAGAGGTGTTGGTTGGAGGCTGGATGGTGGCTGCGGATGGGGAGGTGGCGAGAGGCTGGGTGGTGGCAGCGAGTGGGGTGGTGGTTGGAGGCTGGGTGGTGGCAGCGGTAGGGATGGTGGTTGGAGGCTGGATGGTGGCAGCGGATGGGGAGGTGGCGAGAGGCTGGGTGGTGGCAGCGAGTGGGGTGGTTGTTGGAGGCTGGGTGGTGGCAGAGGTAGAGGTGTTGGTTGGAGGCTGGATGGTGGCTGCGGATGGGGAGGTGGCGAGAGGCTGGGTGGTGGCAGCGAGTGGGGTGGTGGTTGGAGGCTGGGTGGTGGCAGAGGTAGAGGTGTTGGTTGGAGGCTGGGTGGTGGCTGCGGATGGGGAGGTGGCGAGAGGCTGGGTGGTGGCAGCGGTAGCGATGGTGGTTGGAGGCTGGGTGGTGGCGGGCAGGCTTGTAGTGGTAGACTGAGTTGTATTAGACCGGGTGGTGCCAGCGGGCGAGATGGTGACGGTGGACGGGGCGGCGGACGTCGGCGGCGCACTAGCGCGAGAGATGAACACATCGTGGCCTGCATGAGCCGACAGGTCAGACTGGCTGACCAAGCCGGCCAACAGCAGACACGTCTCGGCCGAGCTCTGCACGGCTTGACAGCGCTCATCCAGCGAGCAACGCCTCAGGCACTGCATCGACGTTCCGCCCGCAGCTGTCGACAGCAGCGTCCCCCCGACCACGCGGTGGTCACGTGCCAGCAGTTGGAACGAGGTGCTGGTGACGTCACCGGTCACGTGATGCACCGACGTCGCTGTCAGCATCAGCAGCAGCAGTTGGAGGTGCGGCGGCATATCTGCGGACCCTGTGGAGAACGAGTACTGTCACCAGTGGCTCTGCGGTTTTGATGCTTCGTGGCTTTGGGTGGGGAAGGGTACAGGCTCACAGCACAACCTCCGTTTTGAAGTGATTAATTTGTTTTCATTGACAGTTACCCGCCACCATGCCTTCTTTGTCATTCGCTGTTGACCTCCGTCTCTCCGTAGAAGTTCCCTCTATACGCCAGTATCAAGCCAAGATCCAGATGCAGGTGAACGGAGCGCGGTGCAATCGCGAGGAGTATGGTGCTGAGTTTGCACTCCATACTCCTACACATCGGTGTAGCCACTGGGGGGAGGGGGATGGAGCAAATGTCCCCCACGCAATTTCTGAAAAGTGACGATTTGTCCCCCTCAATTTCTTCCTTGCCCCCAAGCCACAGCTACCTTGGCATGTTCGTCGCAAAATTATGCTTAATCATTTGTAAAGTGACAACATATATGCGAGAGAATCACCAGAAATACTAGAAGCCGATGTAGACAATCAACGTGCTTCACAGGCTTTCATTCGTCACAAATTCTTGGAATGGTAGATCAGCAAAGATTATAAATGTCTCCTTTCAGACCATTCGTGAATAACAAACCTAGACCGTCCTGGCTTTCACTTGGTTGGAAAATTGTGGTTTGCGTGGCAACAAATTTGCATTAACGCAAGGCTTTATAGTCTTAGGTTGCATTTCCCTGGGCATATCGTGATATGTCTTGAGCAAACGTGACTGGGTGTCCTTGGGCATTTTCAAGACCATGGAGGGAAGTCATGGGCAGCATTAACACGCCCCCTCGAGGGCATAGATAATAATGCGCACTGGAGGGGGGTTGGGGGTCTGATTCCGCCCCTCCCTAAGATCTCTGCTCCAATTAAAGCTGGAGCAAAAAAATTTACAGGGTGGTTGGATACGGCGGTGAATTCTATTGTGTGCAACTTTGATGACCTAAAGTCAATATTGTCGAGGTCAAATGAGGTCAAAAGTTAAAAATCTTCTGGATTTGCCCAGGGGCCCACTAAGGCCTATATAAGGCAGTGGCTGAAAGATATTTTTAGAGATCTTCCCTGAGTAGAGCTGAAAGATCTTTTTTGTGTTGTTTTCGTTCGAAGCGATGCTCTTATCCATTGGAGAATAACACAAGTATCAAGTTCACATGAAACGTTCATTGATGATTCGTAATTATCGTAACAAATTAAGTTAACATTCACACCTTCAATGTTCACCAGCACTTTCATTAATCTGTATTACGTATGAGTGAGACAAGCCTTAATCCAACTATCGCAATATTATGCGTTTTCGTTTCATGCGAAACGCAGGGTATGCAGCCTTCGCAAGTTGAACCAAACCGTCTCTGTGGAGTGCATTGCACCGTCAAAGTAATTTGTGTGCAAGTTGACTTTCAGGCTACATCGGGGCATGCTTGACACAAAAAGTTTTCATTGACTCATGAAATTAAGGAATTGTGTGACATTGTGGGGTTGGAGCAAGTTTCCTACCTGCATAGATGGGCAGGAGAGATGAGAAACTCTGCTCACCGAAGAACGTTCAGGAGCGGTGGGCTGAGACTGGGCATTGATGTGGCCCTTCTCAGCTATCCCTCCACCCCAACAGCCTGCTATGGAGCAGAATTGGTCCATGGTACGCAATGCATGCAAAACTAAAAATATTTGATGCCAAATTGAAGGAGTTGGAAACCTGTGAAGAATACTTTAAACAAACCTGAGAATTGGTTTGCTTGGCACCGTTGAGTAAATCAAAACCAGCTCTGGATCTTCCAATGCATCCAATTTGTACTGGTTTGTTGAATTGTTCCCAATTAAAAACCATGCTTAGTCTGACCAAATGTTTGGTCTGATCTTTGGGCTTATAATGTTGTCCATGTTCCTCATAGTTGGTAGGCAAGTGCCCATGCCTAGAGACCCGAAATTGGTATGTGGTCTGGACCCCCTTGGTTTGGTATTCTGCTAATCTTAGTTTGTCATTTTCCATATGTACTGTGAAAATATGCCTGGAAAATATGAACTTGGATCCCCTGTTTTTGTTAGAGATCTCCAGCCCTGCATGTGCCAAGTAATTGTTTGATAGGGAGAGTTTACGGAGATGTTTGCAATATCTAAATGTGATCAGCTATTACTAGATTGAATAATTGGTTGACACACGTATACATTTTGTTGGTGTTTTTCCTTTTCAATTGCAACGTTCCATTACATTTTTTTTCGTGAGTCCGAACCCCTCAACAAACAAATTTGTATATTATTAAAACTTTGATCGTTAGAATATGAACCAATGCATTTCCAGGGTTAGCAAACGTATAGGTTTCGTTTGGCAAAAATGTGGTCGGAATGTCCTTAAATTCCTCTTTCTGGTGTACTGTGCTTTTGTAGAATGGATAAATGCAGTCACGCCCATTTTATGAAACATTACTGATAATTCATGCAAGAGAACTAATTATTGTGCTTTAGGGTATTCACAGGACGTGTTTTACACGTGTTACCTCCAGAAAGTAAACAAAGAGGGGCTTGGTTAGGGTTGGCTATGTCAAGTGCTTTTCATTTGGAATGTTTGATTGGCTATGTTAGGTACTTTTCCTTTGGAAGTTTTGTTCCTTTAAATTAAAAAGGGATCCTTCTTCGAGTGGCCAAAATCCGACGATATTTTTTTTCGGTGGAGAGGGTGCAGTTGTGACTGCCTCACCCGATTTCGATGCCTTGGACCGCCCCTGGTTTTGCGTGGCTTGGCTTGTCATTGTTATAGATCTCTGCGGTTGTGTTTAAATGCTCCAAAATGGGCACCAAGGATGTTTCGGAGATTACTAATGATGCAATACAGATGCTAGGCCCGGAACTTGACCTCAGGTCGCCTATATACTAGCACTTTATCAGGTCATTACCTGCTCCAGTCACCGGAACCTGGCCGCCCGCCCGACTGCTCCGTCGGGAGGCACGGCGCAATCGGCTTCGCGAGGAAAGGAGTGAAGTACATGAATAAAGTATGGAAGTACTTAGGTACACAATGACACACAATAGTTTTCATGATGTGTAGGGAGTGGCATGCAAAGTGACATCAATCGCATGACGGTCATTTGCATTTATGACAACATTCCAGTCGACAAAGTTTGGTTCCATTAACCTGTCATAAACTTGACCTTTTTTTCCGTTTTTAGCTACTGACTTCTCCTGTAAAGGGCAAAATATGCAGTTGGAGATTGTGGACAATAAACAAGAAACATTAAACATGACTTGACCTCCGTGACCTAACAGGACTTTGAAACTATATAGCACAACAATACATATCAAAGATGTCGCTAGTGTTGCCAAGAACACTTCCCTTTTGCCAATGCAAGGGAAGCGCATCAGCGCCTACTTTTGTTGCCTGGCGCGCTGTTAATTGTTTTTTTAAACTTTAACGGCCCCTAATTATAATACTTTTCGACCGATTTCGCTTTTTTCTTACTTTAAACAACACGGCTGTACTTTCTAAGTAGGTACGCAACCAATGGCGAATATCGACCGGTAAAATCTGGAGCTATGTACAGATTGCCGAAGGGGTGGGCGGATTCCCGCACCCCCGTCTCCAGGGCGCGCGTTAGGCAAGTACGTCAATTTATCGTCGTATTCGTATTCAGCGTTGTCTTAGGCAGAGGCCATAAGCATAGGAACAGGAGGGAGGGGTCAGAGGAGCCCTGACCCTCCCACTTTTCAAAGTGTGCGTGGGGGAGGGGCAACAATGGTAGCTGACCCTCGCACTTTTGAGACGTTTAAATATCCAAAAAGCAGAATCCACCAGTGTTAGACTAATGTTTTTCTTTTCGCTACGTGTTGGGCGTCGAAACAAGCACAGTAGGGTTTCGAAATTTGTCATGGAAGCATGCCAATTCAATTCAAAATAGTTTCTGTTCTTCAAACTCAATTTGCTTCCAATTGTGTATGCATAAGTGCATGCTCTTCGTTTCATTTGAAAGACATTTCAATTAGGGATACCTATGCTACTGATTGCAATACCATGCTATCAACAGATTCCATTGCTTATCCCTGTCCCTCCTGTCAGATCTTCCATTGCTCACACCTCGTCCTGGGTTGGGGGGTCGTTATGGACCCCCTTCTATTCTCCAAACTAAGCGTCGCACGAAAACGAAATAGGTGTCATCGGAAAGCACTTCACCAGTAGGGCCAGACACCACCATAAAAAAATCCCCCAAAATGATGTCACGAGGGGGCCAAGGCTTTTACGACTCATATCATGTGTGTGGTTCTGGATATTTCATTTTAAGTGAAATTTCATACACAAATTGGTATCAGAAAAAAGCGAAATGGACCAGGACCATAACACTTTTGGCCACCACATTTTTTTCATGTCATAATTTCGAGTTTTCAAGTTCTCTTAGTTTTCCTTTCCTAATGTGTAGAGCGGACCGACAAATGTTGTTCGAAGTCAACTTGATCCACTGCAAAGTGCTTACTTGAGTCAGAATTTTCGATTTTATCTCTAATGGGCGAATATACAAAACTAATAGGTAATAAAAAGGAGAAAATTGAGGCGTTCCCTACACTTCGAAATCACACTAGGGGTCAAACAAGTAGCGCCGACGCCCCACAAGTCTCGGCCGGCTTCTAAAAAAAATATATTCCTATTCGGAATGTCACTGCAGCAACAAAAATGGCGTCAAAACCCCCAGAACTACGTCGGTCCCCGGAAAATAAGCACCTGGGAGCACTGAGAAAGGAGCTACTGGGAGCCCGAAGAATCGTACCGGGGACCAAAAATATCGCGCAGGAGGCGTACAAAAAGTAGAAGTCGACTTCGCAAAAATCACATAAAGACTCCATCGCGTTTATCTGAGCACCGAAAAGAATTCAAAACGCGTCCCGAAGGAAAGTTTTCAGAGCCTTTCTACTCTGAATGGTGCCGTCGATTGAAAAAAAAAGTTGGTGAGCAGCCGCAGTGGCATACCGAAGAGGGAAATGCCCCTCCCCTCCATCCTGGAGAGGTTGGCTCCCAAAAATCCAATTGTATTTATTATAAATTTATGCAGCGGGCATTAAAAAAACTTGCGCTGGGTCAATAAATTTGCGCAGGAAAAGTCAAAATCGCGCTGGGTCCGGAGAAGTACAACGCGCCCCGCAAACTAGCGTTCAGCTCCTAAAGTATGGTTGGGCCCCACAATTCCTGTCGGTGGGTCTCATACATTCTGGTTGGGCCAATTTCCCCATGGGCTCACAAAAATTAGTGTCGAGGGCTCCACTAAAGCACGGCGTGGTCACAAAACCTCATCGGGACCCGATGGCAATCAAGCTGGAGACCAGAATATAGATGGATTCCGAAAGAAATTGATGTTCCAGCGAGGAAAGTGCTCCTCAGCCCAAAACATATCACCAGCTGCTTTAACAAATCGCATACGGCACCAAAAACGTACCGAAGCTCGATCAATTGCGGCTGGACACGAGAATATGTCTCGGGAGGTAAAAAAACAAGGTTGGCTCGGACTTAACATACTTCAGAAGTCACCAAAGATTGCATCAAGCCAAGAGACCCCATATCGGATCCCCCCGGAACCATGCGCATGGGTCCGAAAAGTCGCGCGGAACCGAGATAAAATATATCGGAGCCCCGAATATCGTGTTGGGGTCCAACAAATTTCAGCGAGGAATCGCAAATAAATACAGTGAGACCCTAAGAGCACAAATGGAAAATGAATGAAAATGAAGAGGGCCTTACTATGAGTACGGAATTTGGTATAATGCGGCTGGGCCTTAAACAATTTTTAAGGCGGAAGTACCCTTGCGAGAGGAAAAAGTGCCTCGCTGGAAGAGTTGAGAGCACCCCGCACCTGTATTATTTTTCAGCCGAAGGAAGACACCATTCGGAAGGTAAAGCCCCTCGGAGCCCTTCCGGACATATGCCCCACCGACCACCATTTCTGGATCCGACCGGGTCCACTGGCCTTCATTCGACCTACCTCTAGTTTCCCCAGTGCCTATGTCGCATTTTCCTTCAATTTTCGCATATTGTGGTAAGCAGTGAAAACAGCTACAACACTGGCGATCTGAGACATCACAGTCGACGGTCATTTCCTTGATGACCTCGTCTAGTTCAGTCGCACTTCCACTGGTCACTCACCGCGGGTAGGCGACCCTTACCTCTGAGGACCAGCAACAGCAGCAGCAACTCCGATGACCAGACGTACCCCGGATCGGCCGCCCTGACGACCTGAGGGCTGCTGCCAAAGGCACTGCCGCCAGACTTTCTGGACCAGCCACCCACACCGCGGCCGGTCCCCATGCTAACCGGACCGCCAAACATCGTCGCGCATATGCCGACACGTCGCGATGACCGAGATCGACGGGCGGCGCCGGCTTTGTTCGGACCGATACATTGCGATCGTCGTCGAGAGATTGATGGCGCTTGTCCAACGAAAATAGCCCCGCTAAGCGACGCTCGTCAATGCCCGACGTCGGCGTGGCAGGGCGGTCGTCCATTTTCGGAACGCGTGAAATGGCGGGAACAATGGCGCCAAACGACGAATGACTCGGGCACGTGGCGCGCCCGATGGAAATGCATTCAGCCGCGCTGATTGGCGAAGTGCGCGTCAGAGACGCGGCCAGGTAACCCGACGTCGCGTGACGTAGGACGGTGACGTGGAGTCACGTGGTGCAGACGAGACCCACAACGGCCAGGCTTTGTGTCGCGTCGCCACAGGTCTGTGCGGTCTTGGAGTAGGGTGCTGATCTCCAAAGCGAAAGGTCGTGGGTTCGAGTCCCAGCCGTCGCAGCCCTTCGCCCGCGGCAACCCTCCGGAACTAGTAAGCCTCTGCATGTGTAGCCACATTAAAATTGCCTGGATACGCCCATGATTAGACAACATCCGACACTGCATGCATATGCGATGCGCATTACCGCATGCATGGCGTTTTAAGACGATTCATATGCCGCTTCCATTTCCTGCATGCTGTTCGATTACACATGAATTTGCCGGCACAAGTGAGCCACTTTCTTTACCCCATCATGTTTTATTTTTCCACGATATTTTTATTTCATTTGTGACCCATACTCGACTTTGCAGGCTCACGGTGAAATTTTTTTTTGCTGCTCCACGCATTTATGCTCAGTGGCTCGATACGTTGTTTTTTTTGGGGGTGGGGGGCATTTCACGCGATTTTTGAGGCTGCAGTGTGCAGGAAAGGATTCTTGAAGAACCATCTACGACTTCTGGGACTCTGTAACGACCTCTTGGTTACACAGCGTGATTTCCGAGGGCTGCGATGATACTTTTTAGGGCTTCAGGGTGATTTTTGGGTCGCGGTGTCATATCTTGGGATCTCTCACGAGAATTCCAGTGGAATTGACATGTTTTTGCTGCCCGAAACAGGTTTCGGATTGCAGGGGCTCCGCGATTGCGTGAGCTACCTATTTACTTCCTATGTCTGGATAGCTTTTTAGTCGCCCTGGCTTCAATTTTTCGTTAGTCCCCATGAGACTTTTCATTCGCTGTGCGACTTGTCATGCTCCTAGCGTGAGGTTCAGGTGCCCAGGCAATACTTTTTTGGTGCCTCAGGGTTGAATGTCATTTATAGCGCCCTCGTCGCGACCTTTTAGGACCTGGGCTGTGATTATCAAGAACGCCGACACGACTTTATTGCATTCCAAGTGTGATTTTCATGGTCCCAAACGCGAACTTTCGGGGCCCGAGCGCACGTTTCCGGGGACCGACCCCATACTTTGGGCCACCAGCGTGATTTTCAGGCGCCCGCCACGTAATTTTTGGGTCCCATCGCGATATTCGAGGACCTCGGCATGACTTTTTTAAGCTCCCAGCGTGATGTTCAGGGAATCAGTTGCGAACTTATAGTCTCTCGTGTGATTTTCAGTGGGCACTCCCTACCTGTTGGCCCAGCGTTATATTCAGGGACCCCTGCACGATTCTTGGGGCGCCGGTTATATTGGTTTGGGCCCGGCTGGATTTTAGCGGGCCCGGTGCACTTTTTTCAAACCCCAGCGCGATCCTTGAGGATCCCACAACCTCTGGGCGATGGGCGTGGGAAAACTGCCCCTCTGCTCCTTCCCTCGGTACGCCACTGCTCAGTTATATGTTAAGCTCGCATTTCATTTTCTGTTCCGTCGCCCACGAAAACACCCCGTGGGCAACTATATCCTGTGCATATTGTAGCTTTCCTTGAAACGCATCCAGTGGCGTGGTCGTTTTATCCTTTGTCGGTCGAAGGTAGACCACATGCGTATGGAGAATGGGAGCGTTGAAACATGCTGGCGGTAGAGCTGAAATCCCGTGCCGGTCGGTCGCGAGATATATCTGAACATGGTACCCAACCAAAGACTATTTGGACAAGGAGAATAAGTTGAAAGTGGTTTCCGTCCAGTCGTAAACACCTTCTGAAATACTATTTGTGTAACACAAACTCATGCTGAAAACTTATAACCTTTATTAATGGACGAATAGCATCTACGAAGCACACGGTTCTGATACCTTTGCGTTCTTAAATATGAAAATATTTCATAAAACTTGCCACAATACAGTCAAATTCATGACGAGCCACGATTCGGTGACATTGAAAACCCAACTAAGGTCAAATGCAGAGTACGTGTAGGGTTACATCACTGAGATTTTTCCCCCGGACTCTTTTATTCCGTCTTTCGGGGAGAAAGCGACCAGGATTTTCTAAAGGGACCCTCGAGCCCGAAAATGAACATGTCACCGAGAATGCTTTCAGCACTTGGCATGGTGAAAATCCGAAAATACATTCTTTATCTCGCGCATTTTTTCCTAAAGGAGAACATCCTTCGCCGCGCTTCTGGGTCCAGGTAGCTGAAGAGACGGAGAAGAGGAGTGCTACACACCGTTCCGGACAAAGTTGGACTCAGTTGTCTGCCGCACGCCGGATGCGTTTTCCGATCAACACGGTGTCCTAGCGCGCCCTACCAAGGCCCGAGAAGCCAATTTTGAATCGCACCCGTACCTGCCGAGAGCAGCCGTTCTGATGGTCACTCTCTCTCACACATCACCCTCTCCCGGATGACCTCATAGGCATCTTTCTTCCCAATAGGTCTTTCTTTCTTCCGCAAATATCTTCGTCATCTTTCCACGTGCGGCGGTATGCCAAGGTCAGGATCATACTTTCTCTTGCCGTATGAATGTCGTATGGAGTCAACTTGCCGTATGTGTCAGCCGGAGTCAGAATTGATGATGGTCACTCTCTCTCACATATCACCCTCTCCCGGTAGACCTCATAGGTATCTTTCTGCCCAATGATGCACCCTCTGTACATGAGCGCGGCCACGGTGTCAAGCTTATCGGGATCGCCATGGCACCAGAACGAATTCCAGACAGTCGGCGCCCGACCTGCCATCACGAACTGGCCATCGACCACCCGCAGATCCAGCCACACCCATCGCTCGATGGCCATACTGGTCAGATAATTCAACTGGCTCTGGTCGCCGAACGTGGGGAGTCTGCCACCTACATCTTCGCACATCTTTTCGTCTTCAATCAACTTGCCGGGTGTGTCATCCGGGGTCAGAATTCCTCGATAGCACCTGTCGCCTACACGCTCCCAGCTGGAGGGACAGGGGAGCGAGTTGACGTCGGTGGCAGGCAGGTTGGTAGTGGTAGCCACGTCTGTGGTGGAAGGCTGAGTTGTAGTAGACTGGGTTGTGGTAGATTGAGTTGTAGTGGTAGGCAAGGCTGCAGATTGAGTTGTGTCGATAGGCATGGTTGTGGTGATAGCCACGGTGGTAGTTGACTGAGTGGTAGTGGTGTGCTGGGTTGTAGTGACAGGCTGAGCAGAAATGGTCGGTTGGGTCGTGGTAGACTGAGTGGTACTGGTAGTGGGCTGGGTGGTGGCAGCGGGAGCTGTGGTGGTGGATGGAGGCTGGGTGGTGGATGGAGGCTGGGTGGTGGATGGAGGCTGGGTGGTGGCTGGAGGCTGGGTGGTGGATGGAGGCTGGGTGGTGGCATCGGGTGTGGCAGTGACTGGAGGCTGGGTAGTGGCAGCAGGTGGGATACCGGCTGGGGGCTGGGTGGTGGCTGGAGCCTGGGTGGTGGCTGGAGGCTGGGTGGTGGCTGGAGCCTGGGTGGTGGCAGCGGGTGGGATGCCAGCTGGGGTCTGGGTGGTGGCTGGAGGCTGGGTAGTGGCAGCGGGCGAGATGGTGACGGTGGACGGGGCGGCGGACGTCGGCGGCGCACTAGCGCGAGAGATGAACACATCGTGGCCTGCATGAGCCGACAGGTCAGACTGGCTGACCAAGCCGGCCAACAGCAGACACGTCTCGGCCGAGCTCTGCACGGCTTGACAGCGCTCATCCCGCGAGCAACGCCTCAGGCACTGCATCGACTTTCCGCCCGCAGCTGTCGACAGCAGCGTTCCCCCGACCACGCGGTGGTCACGTGCCAGCAGTTGGAACGAGGAGCTGGTGATGTCACCGGTCACATGATGCACCGACGTCGCTGTCAGCATCAGCAGCAGCAGTTGGAGTTGCGGCGGCATATCTGCGCAACCTGTGGAGAACGAGTACTGTCACCAGTGGCTCTGCGGTTTTGAGGCTTCCTGACTTTGAGTGGGGAATCGGTACAGGCTGGCGGCACAGCCTTCCTTTTGAGGTGGTTTTATTTTTGGGATTGATAGCTGCCCACCACCAATCCTTCCTCGTCCTTCACCGATGACTTATGTCTCTCTGTAGTTAGCCTCGCACGTCAGTGCCAAGTCAAATTCCCCAGGCATGCGAACTGGGTGCAGGGTATCCGAAAGCAGCGTGGTGCTGAGTTTTAACTTTTCTCCTGGCTCCAGGACTGGCTCATGCTGGCGCACTGCCAAGCTAATGCGAAGTTGAGTAACCTATAGGTGCATACGTGAAGTTAAACCAACTTTATTTACACTCCGTATCATGCAATCAAGGAAGGACAGTAGAGGAACGTCGGGATAGAAGAAAAGTGACGTAGGGGTTGGGAGACATACATGTCATACAGTACACATAGGACAAACAAGCATTCATACATTAAACGCGAAAGAACATTTGGAGGGTGGCTAGGACAATTTTTTAAATTAAACGTTTTAAAATGCTCAAAAAAGTGTTCAACAAAGTGTACTAATATCTGTTTTATGTGTCCATCTTTTAATGTTCAAGCACCGCTCCCCAACCACGACCTGAAAGCCAAAGCAGATGTCTGACGCCCAGGGCGAGGTGTGGGGGCCGGGCACAATGTTTGAGGTGTTGATGTGTGCTTTAGTAAAAGATTGGTCTAAAAATAAACACCCGGAGAATCGATCGCTGAGTCGATTGCTCGAAGAGCGAGCCCTTCCGCCCGCTCATTGCAGGTGGATGGGCTCGCTCGTGGCAGGGGGGCTCGCCAGATGGGCTCGTCCCTGTGGCCAGGGACCGGCACAGAGCACTGCGAGTTGGAGGTGAGCTTGTTGGACGTTGTAGAATTGACGAATAGCGTGGGGTGTGGGGTGCAAGGTGTTGTGTACAGCTGAAAGATTCAATGGATGAGCGTGAATCAGTACATATGGTGATGGGTGTGGTAATGTGGTGTTGAATAATGTGTTATACGCACATTCGGATGGCCGATGGGACTGCCGCGTAAACCGTGTGGTCGAGTGTTGTGAGTGTTGTGTATTTGTGGAAAGGTTCGCGTAATGGGTGGCGAAGTGTTCCGCGACGGCTGTGGGCTCTGTTACGTGGCGTTGGTCAATTGTCATCTGCGGGAATGCGCATTGTGTGGATCTGCCATAGGAGAAGGACCGATCTTGGGTCCAGATTAAGGAGATAGGGTTAATCAATTGAATTAATTGTAATGCATTTGCCAGCTGTTGTTTTATCCGAGGGGTGGGAGGAGGGAGAAGAGGAAGGGAAGATGGCGGCGAAAATCAGGGTGAGTGCCATGGCAAATGGATGGAACAGGGCGATACCTGGTTTGAGTGGCTGCTTGGCCCTTTAAAAAGACCATGCTGTGGGTGTTGAGGACTGTTTCAATGTGATGTCTGAGTAGTTATGTGGTGTGGCGACCCCATCCCCGGTGGCGGATGTTCAGGTTGCGTAGCACGAGGCCTCCGCGTAGGAAAAGAGCGAAGAGGTTGGTCACGGAAGCTAAGGATAGCGTATGGATAGGAAAAGACAGATACAAATACAGTGAGTTCTAGTTCTGCAATTTGCACAGGTGCGGGAAGAAAAATCGGATTGTTAGCAGTGGTGATCGGAAAAGTGTGCCCGAGGCAAATAATGCATGCCAGCCGCTGTGGGCCCTGCACAAATTATGTTATGGGTACAAAGGGTGTAGCCAAAGATTGAAAAAAATTGTACGGGTCCATTGTCATTCCATCAGGTATTCAAAACGGCTGCAATCATTGGCTTATTTTGAGTGACTGATTCCTTGAATTCTGCCCAATGGGATACCTGGTATTCCACTGGAAGAAGAATTCGTGCTGCGTGGTTGCGTGAATGGTGGTGATCAAGCTCTCACAGCCGCGTGTGAGGCGGTGATGGTGTGTAGTCTCAGATTGATAACACTGGCCTGCGTTTCACAACCTTTTTCAACAGGTCGGAGGTTTCTCAGCTGTTCTAATACAAGTTTCGTGTGCTGAATCCGAAAATACTAACCATTCTTCTCGATTGGCTCAAGTTTTCACACTACGTCAAAGATAACAAGTCACACACTGATGCATCATTATGCATACTGCAGTATGATATATCAGTAGCGGAGAGAAGTGAGAAAAACCGATTTTGTAAAAAAGAGTTACCAGGCATATTTTGAAGTGAAACTTGGTGATCAGGATAAGCCGTTTGCCCCTCATATCTGCTGCAAGTCATGTGTGGAAGGCCTACGAGCCTGGAAGAACAAGACCCGGAAATCCATGCCGTTCGGCATTCCCATGGTGTGGCGGGAGGGAAATGATCATACCGGCTGCTATTTTTGTATGACAGATCTGAAAGAAGTAAATCGAATAAAATAGAAGCATGTAAAATATCCATATGTACCATCAGCCGTCAAGCCAGTCCTTCATGGTCCAGATGTCCTCATCCCTGAACCCGATGTCGACATCGAGTCGGGGACGAGTAGTCTAGGGGTAAGTTGCTCGTCTCACAATCGGAAAGTTGTGGGTTCGAGTCTCACCTGTCGCTACTCTTCGCCCGCGACCAATCGACGTGAGAGATTAGCGACGCTACATGACTCAACTGTCGACGTGTCGTATAAAAAAATAGCAAACAAACCAATCGACATCCAGTCATCTTCCGACTCTAGTGGGGATGAAATTGACGCAGACGCGTCTGGTGCATATGAACCGACCGAGAACGAACAACTGGTACCGTTGAACCAAGCTGAGCTCAATGGCCTAAAGAGGGATGGGGACTTGTCTAAGGAATCTGCTCAGCTGCTGGGTTCATGGCTCCGCGAGAAACGTTTACTGGCGCCTGAAACGACATTCTTTTGGTATCGGAATCGCGAAAAAGAATTAAGAGAATACTTCACATTAAACGAAGAACATTCTCTAGTATACTGCAACAACATCGCGGGCCTAGTAGAAGCAATGGGTACAGAGTACAACCCGGCAGAATGCAGGCTGTTCATAGATTCCTCGAGTAGGAGCCTGGCGGCAGTCCTTCTGAACAACGGCAATAATTTCGCGTCGATTCCTGTTGGACACTCCGTGCAACTGAGGGAAACGCATAACAGAATGAAACTTTTGGTGTCTGCTTTGAACTACAAAGGGCATGGTTGGCTGATCTATGGTGACCTCAAGGTAGTAGGTCTCGTCCTTGGGGCTGCAGGGCGGCTACACGAAATATCCATGCTTTCTATGCCTCTGGGACAGTCGGGCTGACAAACAGCACTATGTGCAACGCGACTGGCCATCCGGGCATGCACTTGAACCTGGCTCCAACAACGTGCAGTCACGCCCCCTGGTTGAACCACAAAAAATCCTACTTCCACCACTCCATATCAAACTCGGTTTGATGAAAATTTTGTGAAAGCACTGGATAAAGAAGGACGAGGATTTGCATTTTTGGGACAGAAATTTCCTCATGTGAGCAAAGAGAACCTGAAGGCTGGTGTATTCGACGATCCTCAGATAAGGGAGCTCATGAAGGATACTCGATTCGAAGAATGTCTGAAACAGTCTGAGCTCTCTGCATGGCTGGCCTTGAAGTAAATCATCACCAACTTCCTTGGTAATCACAGAAGTGCGGAATACGTGAAGGTCGACGATGAGTTGGTGGACGGTTTTCAGCAACTTGGTGCTCGAATGTCGGTAAAAATGCACTTCCTTAGGTCCTATCTAGATTATTTCCCACATAACTTTGGAGATTACAGTGGAGAGCGGGGAGAACGCTTCCACAAAGGCATACGGGTGATGGAAGAACGCTACCAAGGTCGGTGGGATGTGAACTTTCTGGCGGAATGTTGTTGGTGCCTGAAGAGGGATGTCCCATCTGCTCAACACAGCCGGAAGTCCCTGAAAGGGCCATTCATTCCGCAGTAGTGTGTACTGTTTGGATGTGCTCTGAATACACTTATGGTCCATATGTTTGGAGTTTAAATCTATGCTTGTTAAATTAAATTGTATGCTTCTGTCGGATTCACTAGTAAACCAGTCAGAGCAATGTTTTGGTTCATCTGAGTGACATAACATATTTAAGAAATCGAGCTAATCGAGCAAAACGGATGCCATTTTCGGAATCAGCATGAAAAAAACTGACCTAAAAACAGCTGAGACACCCTTGACCTTATAAATCACGCAGACCAGTGTAATCGGACTGCCATGGCGTCCATGGGTGCTCCGAGTCTCTGTAAGGGGGTTCCAGCAGGGTGACCGATGGTCGGGCTAGCCAGAGAGGGGAGACGGGGGGACAGGGACGACCCCGAAGGGAGGATCCTGAGCCTGAGAAAGCATGACGACCGGTCGGCTTTGCAGAGGCCGGGAGACGGAGGAGCCAGCGAGGGGAGCGGGCGCCGGGTTTGTACAGGGTGAGGGGTGGAGGGGAGCATGGGCTCTGAGTGCCGGAGCGGGAGGGTCAGAGGGCGAGAGGCCGCCTCGACACGGCCTTGGCCTCGACTGCGACCGGCCAGAGGGATTGAAGGAGGGGCGGGTCCAGGCAGAGCGTTGTCTCTGTGTCGCGGGGGAGCTGGGACGGACAGGCGTTGGCTCTGCCCTCGGTTCGGCCAGCCAGGCTGGGTAGTGGGTTGGGAGGCGGGGTGCGGACCCGCGTAGGCTACAAAGCGGAGCTGGGCGGTGTCTCACTGCGCTGTGGGAGTGGCTCAGTGAGCAGTGGCTGCACACCGGGCTGGAGGCCCGGCAGTCGCCGCCATGGGGGACATATTTCCGGCAAAGGTCACAGCGCGTGGGCGGAGGATTCCAGGGCGGCAGCAGTACCGCAGGTAGCCGGCATGGAGGCGGGTCCGGAAGGCCAGCTTGAGGAGCCGACTCGGGGACGTGGCGGAGTGGCGCTCGAGGCGAACGACCTCACAGACCCCTGTGCGGTCAGTTCATGCAGGAATTCCTCCTCCAGATTTGGGGCGATGGGCCAGATTTGGGGCGAACGCTGTGACGAACGTGTTATTAAGGCGATCGGCGACGACCACCTTAACGGGGAGGAAGAGGAAGCCGCTCAGGGTGAGAAGGGCCCTGGCACGGTTGAAATCCCGCGCTCGCACCAAGAGGGCGCCCAACCGGATGATTTTGGCCGAAACTACACCTCAGGTCCACCGGTAGAGTACCTTTGCGATGACAAAGTGGAACATACGGCACCCGGTCCTCGCCGTCCTGGCGATAAGGAGGTATGATTCCCCGTCGGTTGAGTTATGGGGTAGGCTCCAGGACGGGGTCTGCGCTCACCCCATCTGGCGGGGAGGGAGATTCCGGGGGCTCGCGGTCATACCGGGGCTGAGACGGGCGCGCAAGTGTCGGTGAAGTGGACGACACCCCGAAGGCGTGCAAACAAGATAAACGCACTGCAGGTGTGCTACAAGGAATGGGTGAAAAGAACCATGGTGAAAAGGTCGCGGACGTTTTGGAGTGATGACATTAGTCTGGCAAAGGCGGGCTCAGTAGGTTATCTTCATCCTTTGACCCAGAAAGTGACCTCTGACCGGCTTTAACCTACAATAGGGAATGTAGCACAAAACAGTGACCAGTTGCCCTCCGGCAAGTCTCGGTTTCCGGACGACACCCGAGAGCTCCGCTCGGCCGAGAGGGAGGGACAGCTACATCGGCCAGTCCGTCGAACTAGCCTTCCAGTAGGTCGGGTGATGTAAGTCAGTCGAGGGGCGGAGATTCCCTCAAGCGCCCTGAGAAGAGCACCTACGAGACAACTGGGGTGGGTTGGTTAGGACAAGCTAGTCGGCGGTCAGCGTCGTTGGGACAGCCTCCCTACGGAAGGTCCTGTCGATCTCCTCTCCCAATGATCGCCGCACCTCCGGTGGTCAGACACCCCGGATCGGCGGCACTTACCCTTGAAGGTCACGTCTGAGGACAGCAGGATCTTCGATAATCAAAGACACCCCGGATCGGCGGACCTGGCGACCTGATGGCTGTTCCGAAGGCACTGCCCGCAGACGTCCTAGAGCAGCCGTCCATATCGAGGCCAGTCTCCATGCGAACCAGACGACTAAACAGTACATTCGCCACCACGTTGCGATGGCGGCGAGATCGACAGGCGACGTTGCCTTTGTTCGGAACGGCACTGTGATCTGCGTCGGCGAGAGATTGATGGTGCTCGTCCGACGAAAATTGCACAGTGAAGCGACATTTATCATTGTCCGACGTCGGTGAGGTAGTGCTCTTGTCTATTTGTTGAACACGCGAATCGGCGGGAACAATGGCACCAAGGGGTGAGTAACTGCTGTCGATATGTGGCGCACCGGATGAAAAATCGCCCAGTCACAGTAATGAGAGACAACGCGCGAAAGCTTTCAGAAGCAACCGCCAGAGCGGTGACACATGCGAGTAGGACATGAATTACTTGCGTCATTGACCGCACCCATGTATTTGGCTTGTCAAGAGTCTGGGATTAGAATAGTAGAAGCTTGGTGAAATCGATTACTTGGTGTTGGTGATTTCTCAGCTAAGTTACTGGTGCTGCCGACAGGTAGTGTCAACGTCTGAGTGAAGCACACCACGGCGGATCATGGAATGCCATGGCGGCATTTGTCTAGGGTAGCGCCAGCTCCCCACAGGGGCTCCATGAGCCGTGTGTTGTCTCGAGAATACTGAAGGGGTGGGATTGCTGTTCTCAAAGGGGCGCCTTGCGTACTAAGAGGGGCATTTTGGGCTTGAAAAATCAGTTGAGTCGGGTCGGGGCCGGGGTAGCCTCAAGCCTTGCATCAGTATTTGTTCTTGGTTAAGGTGGGCACCTTTCCATCGGGGGCATATGCCCCTAGTCTCCCTCCTTTATCCACCCCTGAAGCACACTTCATGGCAGATTATACCGCATTGCCGGTGGCCCAGCTGAAGGACTTGGCCTCCGTGATGCCTCACGTGGAATGTGCCTGGTCCTCATCTTACATGTGGGAGAGGCATGGCCCATTGGCCCCTTTAGCTGCCACTGATGAGACCGGTACATTGTCCCGTGCAGTGTAAAATAATTGACCATGTGGCCTGGAAATTCACAGTTAATGGAATTATGCTATTTCATCCTTGTCTTAGGTTTTTACCATTTTGCTACATGTGTGGGCAGTCATTACACACGACTGCTAAAAAAATGCAAAATGCATGTGACTGAAGTGAAAGGCAGTCCGATTTTGTAATCCTTCAGTGGCGATCTTTTATTTTCTTCCAATCTTTCACTATTCCCAAGCAACTTCTTTCCTCATCCACACAGTTAATGGTGAAGTAATTTTAGGACACTGGTCCCGTGATGTGATCTGAATTGTGTACCCGGTGTCCCCAGAGGAAAAACTTGAAATTTCACAAAAAAAATTTCAAAATTTTCACAAAAATTTCCCTGAAAAATTTCACACTGACCCGGTGTCCCCAGAGGCTTCGCACATACTGCATGACAGTCTTGTTTTGTTGCTTCCTCATTCAGTGATATCATGGATGCTTTTTATTGTCCGATCAGTCGAATTTCTATTTCATGATATAATACAAAGGTAGCAGATAAATATTACTTTTTAAAAGCAGAACATAGCAGCTTGCAAAATTATCCACGCTTGGGTGGACAGGCGCAGTGGAGGAGAGTTGGTCGGGGACCCGCAACATCCCATTAGCAGTCAAAAATGCACTGGTTCAAGACTTTCTACCATTTTCACCACGCAAAAGGAAAAATGTTCAGCTCTGTTGGCGCGCCGAAGGTGGTCTTCGTTTCGTCACATTACCTAAGATGTGGTCTGTTACACGATATTAGTTCATAAGGACAGGTATTTGAAGTCGTTATAAGATAGTTATCCCTCAATAAGGTATCTCAAACGAAACGAAAAAGGCGCACGTCAGAGCTCGGTATTGGATCAAAATTGTTTTCGAAGAACTTGTGAGCGCTATGTTATGCGACATCATTTCCATGACAAATTTCGACATCCTACTTCACTCGTTTTGACATTTCACACTTAACGAAAAACAATTATCTTAACACTGATCGCAGGTGGGGGTGACTGGAGGAAAATTTTGGGAGCAAACAATGCATTAATGAATACGGAGAGAATGAATGCGATGAGCAAGTGTGAGGTGAATGAGGATAATTAATCTGTGCGATGTAGCTTTAATGACCAGCGGAAGCCGCTTAGTGCTAAACACAGGCACTGATTTCGTTCAGTACAATGCACAAAATTATACTACTATCAACATCCAAAACGTTCCAACTCGGGACATTACAAACCACTGAAAATTACAACCTCACTAATTTTCCAATACAACGTATTCATTTCAATTTGGCTAGATGCGCTCACTTGCCTATATGGTGTTCTCAAAACCTTGACCTTGCACAACATACAAATTCGTGTCAGGGGCGGTAGCTCAAGCAACACCATGCCGGCTGGGGTTGAGGGGAAATGGGTGGTGGAGGTGGTCGGAAAACAGAGCACAACACACCGCGGACATAGGCACGAGCAGCAAAGGAGATATTTAGTTCAGTCATAGTTAATCCCAGTCTAAGTCTAGAGTCATTCCAGCTTCAGCCGTAGTAAGGTTCAGCCTTGGTTAAGATCAAGCCCTTAATAAGTTCAATCAGTTCAGTCAAGTTGGCTTTGGTAAAAATTATCTTTCACACACCCCGAGCCCCCGCACAGCTCCTGCCCAAACACCCCACGCCACCAACCACAGCACCCCACCCGTTACACCCCACCGATGGCAAAGCCGCCACCCCTATACATGCAACAATTTCAGTGGCACATGGATGTTTCGATGCAGGGGACGACCTTCAGGTGATAGGACGGGGGGAGTTAGTTACTTTAAAGCTAGCAATGTCTGTGAATGCACTCAAAATATTAATGCTAATGTCTATCTTAGGCTCCGAGAGTGACTGCTCCTCCAGCGCAACCCAGAGTCCAACAAACCGCCTTCACATACTCCCGTGGCACTATCGCTAGAGAATAAGTGCAACGACAGGGAGGGCCTTAACATGCTGCAATCCCTAGCCCAAACTTGTGCTCCCACCCTAGTAAAAATGGCATTGTTCTGAAAGAAAAAGACGTGCGTACAGGTTTTGGTTCGTTACTAGAAAGAAAACGTTTATCCATAAGGCAAACTGCGCAGAAAGGTCCGCAGAAGTTTATGTTTCTACCCCTGTATTCTGTCTTGAGATAGCTCATGTAAATACAGATATTACCGTGCAAGTACCGCAAAAATAACTACCGTCTTGCCGCTCCTTCAATACTTGTATGACGTCACTGAAACTCGGTTTTCCTCTACCAGTCTTCACGCAAGTGCACCCTAACGCAAAGCAATTTTCCGTTGCCGACGGTCGAGCGAAGATCAGATTGTGTTTCATGCGCTCACCCGGTGATTGTCACAAAGGAGGGGAGCACTGGCTCTATGATCTCGGATCGACACAGACATCTTCAACTTAGTTTGGTGGGCACGGTCTTCTACCCTGTTGATCACCATGGTCTCTTCCTGCTTAATGAGTCACATTGTGTTTTCCCGAGGGCTTATTTGGCATGTATGTCTTGCCAGCCACAAACTCATATTTATATCCACGATAAGAATGTTCAAAGCAGTCGCTGGGTACCATCACTGCACATCATAGCCGCTCACAGCGCCTTATCTGCAACGTGGCAAGAGACGGATATTGCCGTTCTCTTTATTGATATTGGTGAGTTATTGTGTTCTCTCATCCACCCTCAATACAGAATTGTGCCCCCACAAGATTGATGCCGAGTCAGCATAACATGACACCGCGTTCTGTCGACAGTGCATACCGGAAGACGTGGGGACGAGTAGTCTAGGGGTAAGCTGCCGCCTCGCAGCCGAAAGATTGTGGGTTAGAGTCTCAGCTGTCGCTACTCTTCGCCCGCGACTAATCGACATGGGAGACTGGCGACTTTCTGACTCAGCGGTCGACGTGTCGTGAAACCAATAACCAGCCGTTACCGGAACATTCAGCGACTAGAGCCGCAGTCGTGGAGAGGGGTGGTGGGCCCCGCCCCCCCCCGGAGGAAAAATAACACATTAAAGTAAAACATTTCGTGGGTTGCATCGCGCCAGACCAGGCATTTTTGCGCCCTTCGTCGACGAAAGCGAGCTCGACAGCATGCCATTTGCTTGGGATGCGCCCACTAATCAAATGCTGGCTGCACCCTCGACTGTGGTGTCTCCACGAGACATCGGTCCATCCCAAACTCCCGAGCGATTCCGTGCGGAGTGTATTCTTTCCAGTCGTCGCCGAACCAGCGAAATGCGCGAAATAGAATCACGCGCATCTCACGCCTGCGCAAGCAAACACGGTGATACAAGTGTGTAAAGGACTGCACGCCACAAAACCAACCCACGCGGGGACGCGCCGCCGTGCGAAATCGTCCGGCTCCATTCGCAGCGCCACAAATCGACGACGGCACCGCCTGACCGGGCCACGACAGACAGACAAGGACTAGCAACGTGACTAAAGGCGCCCAATACCTCGGCGTCGCCGCACCTGTCCGAGTCCCCTGGGGACCGGCGCCGAAGCCAACACACCCCGCGGAACACGCGGCGAGGCCGGAGCGGCGCGGACCGCCTCACAAGCACGCTCGCAGTCCACGCCCACGGCCTGCCACGGGCCCAGCGCCGCCCACCTGCGAACAGGCACGTACCCAGGGGAGGGACCAGGGTCGTGCCCCCCCCCACGGAAAGGCGACGCCCATCTGACTGGACAGAGAACCCCTCACTTGAAGAACCGCCCTAGGGCCCTCGAGTGCACCACTCCCGTTGAAATCTTCAGTCGAAGGCGCTCCTCTGAGTAGAGGAGGGTGTCCACCCAGGCATGTCTGCCGCCCGGTGTCACGTGTGTGCACCTCGAGCCACTACTGCTGCACCCCACTCAGCCCAACGTGACTGGGATACTTGCCCACCAACGATACCATCCATTAAATGAACACTGCACTGGACTGACGACACCCACCACTAAATGAATTCTGCTCTAGACTGGCCATCCCACAACTAGGCGAATACTGCACTCAGCTGCTCATCCCACCACTAAATGAACACTGCACTCGACTGGCGATCCCACCACTAGGCGAATACTGCACTCGACTGGCGATCCCACCACTAGGCGAATACTGCACTCGACTGGCGATCCCACCACTAGGCGAATACTGCACTCGACTGGCGATCCCACCACTAGGCGAATACTGCACTCGACTGCTCATCCCACCAATTGAATATAGCGTTCGATAGGCACAGACTCCGACACGACTTGCACTGCTAGGTTAGCCGAACTAACATGAGTCGGCCATATTCAACATGTAGGGATTGGAAACAGGGGGAGCTCGAACGGCACCAGGCGCTCGGCAGCTTCGGCTCAATCGCGACAACTCACCGCGAGCGAGAGTCGACTCGCGAGCGGACCCCACGGCGCAAACTCACCGGCTCAGCAACGACAAACCAACGCACGGCTTCACACGATCGGGCGACACTTCGAGTTTTCAGCACCCGAACGGAAATGAACATCGAGCGCCGGTCCGCACGCACGCAGAATACGACACACATCGACGACGCCATCAGACAGTAGTGGTGTCGCTGCGACAAACACTCTTTCCAGTAGCGCGGCTCTCGTTGTCACCCACAATGCCACCGGGAGTTTGCGGGGGGTCTAAAGCGGGGGGGGGGGCATATCACAACGCACTATTGACCGCGACCAGTGGAAGGGGACGATGTCGTGTAGGACGTGCACTGCAAAGCAAACACTCTCCCATTGACAGCAGTCGGTGACGTTTGACCGGTCCGGTCGGTCAGTGGGCAACTAGCGCTGCCATTTTCGCGGCCGCAGTTGGTTGACGGGGATAGACGCTCCGCAGTGTGGATGACGTACGAGGCACACGTACAGGTCGAAGGCGTCGCACGCGTCACACCCCGCGGCTCATCGCCAGGGAAGGCCGCCACCGGATATGTCTGAAACTCGCCTGTTAGTTATTAGCTATTAGGGTTAGTTAATGGCTATTAGCTATTAGCTTTAGGGCGCATCGACTACATTGGTCATGCAGCGCCCAGAAACTCGTCCGCGGGTTGGTGTCCTCGCCATCAGCATCGGAGACCACACAACCTCCACCGAATGCAGCTTCGATAGCACGACGATCTCGCGAAATGCGACAGCTGAACATGCCGGTCACCATGGTTACGCGCGCGCCATACCAGACGTCCGACCGAGCGTAACACCCGACCGGAAGGCTGGTTGGTTTTAGAGGCGTGGGTTTGAGGCGGGGATGGCCGAGTGGTTAAGGCGTGCTCTCGGTACCAAGGGTCCCGGGTTCGACACCCGCACCGAACACTACCACCACTCGGGACATTTCCCAATCTCGAGGCACACCGGGGAAACGGTGCGGGCGGCGTTATTAGCCGTGAATGTGCGTAAAGTGCGACGTGAACCACCCAATAAACAACAGCAAGAGGCGTGGGTGTAATCGGTGGGATTTATTTGAACATCGACTGGGTCGGCCAAACAGCGCCCAGAGAACGACGGCTGACCGAAGTACCTGACGTGTCTGAAGGGTCTGAAGGGTCTGAAGCGTCTCAACAGCTGAACCGCACACACCTTATATTGCGCCTGATAGATGGCACCACTACTGCCTCTTGTGCAGCCGCGGGCAGCTCCTCCCACTTCGGTCAAACGCCAGGCTTTCTGACTGCTGACAATCAGTCAGACTGAATCTCACAATCTGATTGTGATTTTTAGACTTCCTGATGGCAAGCAGTTAAGGAAGTTCATGAACTGCTTCATATCCAATAGTATCCGGTGTCCGAAGACGCTTACATATTCGTGTAATTGCTTACTTTTACACTATGCTCCATGATCTAATGAACCACATCCTACAACCTGAGTGACTTTCAGTACCTCCAAAATGCACAACTCCAGCGGGGCAGGTATCGCCTTGGATGAAAAGGCACCGACCGGCACGACTGGCTAATTAAACCATAACCATCACGACAAAAACAAATCGGGAACGCAGCAGTTCTGTACACAACTTATCTCCCATCCCACTACGAGCAGTCGCCGTTTTACACATCAATGGCAGTCGGAACCCCAGTGTCTCCATACAGAACTGCACTAGGCATACTGCCATCATTGGATGGTATATTGGTAACAATGGGCTGAACACTGGCACCCATGGGCGGGCAATTCCATTTACAGTTGGGGTTGCACCTCTGTTAGCGTGCCGTACGACCCCACCGACCTCGTAAATAAAAATCCCAGATTTTGGGAGTGCTTTGCCACACGAATCAGAAATATACCTATCTTAGCTCATAGTTCTGTCTAATATTTGACCATAAAGTGGAGGTCTACGTAGCACTCCTCTTTAATAGATGGCATTACCATTTCTTTGACGCATTCTTTGGAATTCTTTTGGGCTTTTCAGCTTCCTACCTGCCTTACAGATTAACACAAAAATGATCAGGTTAATAATATTTCACGACGTGAAAATTATTAATAAAGGTTGATGTGCACTGGAGAAAACAAACATAATCCTGAAGACTTTACACAAGAACATGCTCTTGGGTTCTGTAAACGATGAGCCAAGATTTAAATAAATGAAAAACATTAATGAAAATAATACAAAATTACCTATAAGCTCAAGTTGCTGTTCAAGCCAAAACCTGCGTATGCAATATATTTATATTGTACTTATATTTATATTTATATATTTATTTGCTTCCTGTGGATGGCAGTAAATCACTCGTACAATGAAGTGTGACCACTAAAGCTATAACATCCACGGATGGCGCATATGCCGAAGGAGCGTGTCTTGTGTTTTTATTATTATTATTAGTCGTAGCTGATACATTTATGTCATTCAGTAGTTTAGGCTAGATTGATAGGTTCAGTCAATTTCGAGTAGGGTACGCTAGGCATAGGTATGCTAGGCTCGTCTTTAGTAGGAAAGGTGAATAAAAGCCAGAATATGCTGTAAGTTTTAGTTACTTTGTCTCATGCGTGATAAAACTGGCCATGCTTATCAAACTTCACGGAACCTGATAAACAATACCTGCTCCGAAGAACGGCGAATGATGTGTGTCCACAATTCGGCCATACAATTTAGTCCAAAAAACTGCAATAGGATGCTACGTGAGATTTATAACCTAGGAATATGGAGCTAGCCCAAGTTCTTGAATCATCATTTACCATCACAAAACAATATGAATGTCCTGTTCTTCAGTCCTTACCACCTTCAAAGTTTCACCTAGGTATGCCTAGGCACTCTCCTACCTGGACCAGCAAATTGAGCGACAGTGATTTTGGCCACTTTGCCATGCCCGATCCAGAGCCACCGGTTACCTACAACCGCGCCAAAGAAAAGGTCGCTAGCAAATAATAATTTAAAAATACAGGCGCACTACTTCTCCCATTGTCAATGTGGGATCTTAGCCCTTGGGAGCCAAATATTGCTTCAGCCTGGGACCCATGTGTGTCGACTCTAAACGCTGGCGTTGAAAACCACGAGGCCGCAAGTAATCTTGACAACACAAAACCATGTAGGTTGACGTTTACCTGTACGAGAGGACCAATGTCGCGCCTGTGCGATGCTTCCTGGTTTCCAGAACTTGACCTTACATCAAAACAGCACTCCAGGATAGGAAAAGCTTCTGATAACTTAGCTCTGTAGCTATGCATGCATCTGCCTGTCACGTTTCAACTGACATAGGTTCTGCATGTAAAGGCCAGTCTTATTACTCTGGTTTTGATGTTCTTGCTCCTTCTTACCAACACATCCGGGAGGCGTCCTGGATCCCAGACCCCAGACCCCAACCACCAGACACGCCAACTTTATCTCGCCCACTGACCGCCCAGCATCCACGCCTCTCACTACTCACTCCTCCGCACAGCAGCTACCGAACTCAGTGGCCGTTGAGCTGGTCGTTGAGTGGGCCGTTGAGCTGGCCGCTGAGTGGGCCGTTGAGCTGGTCGTCGATCTGGCCGTTGGACAGGCCGCCCGGCCGGCCGGCGGAGGCCGACTCCACGCCGTTCGCCTGCGCATCGGACGGCGGCGCGGCGTCGCCCGACGCCGCCGTCTTCTGCGGCGAGCCGACGGTCGGCCGCGGCGTCGGCGGCGGCGGCTCGCGCTGCTCGGGCTCGCGCTGGTCGGGCTCGCGCTGGTCGGCCCCGCGCTGGTCGGGCTCGTGCTGGTCCGCCCCGCGCTGGTCGGGCTCGCGCTGGTCGGGCCCGCGCTGGTCGGGCTCGCGCTGGTCGGGCTCGCGCTGGTCGGGCTCGCGCCGCTCGAGCACGTCCGCCGTCGTGTAGGTGCCGTCCAGGAAGCACCAGGCGAGCTCGGCCACCAGGCCGCGGTCCGGTACGCCGGCCGACATGCCGTACAGCGCCACCTGCCGAGCAGTTGGGTAGTTACTGGGGCTTTAGGGGCCGGCCGACATGCCGTACAGCGCCACCTGCCGCGCGGTTGGGTAGTTATTGGGGCTTTAGGGGCCGGCCGACATGCCGTACAGCGCCACCTGCCGCGCGGTTGGGTAGTTACTGGGGCTTTAGGGGCCGGCCGACATGCCGTACAGCGCCACCTGCCGCGCGGTTGGGTAGTTACTGGGGCTTTAGGGGCCGGCAGACATGCCGTACAGCGCCACCTGCCGCGCGGTTGGGTAGTTAGGGCTTTAGGGGCCGGCAGACATGCCGTACAGCGCCACCTGCCGCGCGGTTGGGTAGTTATTGGGGCTTTAGGGGCCGGCCGACATGCCGTACAGCGCCACCTGCCGCGCGGTTGGGTAGTTATTGGGGCTTTAGGGGCCGGCCGACATGCCGTACAGCGCCACCTGCCGCGCGGTTGGGTAGTTACTGGGGCTTTAGGGGCCGGCCGACATGCCGTACAGCGCCACCTGCCGCGCGGTTGGGTAGTTATTGGGGCTTTAGGGGCCGGCCGACATGCCGTACAGCGCCACCTGCCGCGCGGTTGGGTAGTTACTGGGGCTTTAGGGGCCGGCCGACATGCCGTACAGCGCCACCTGCCGCGCGGTTGGGTAGTTATTGGGGCTTTAGGGGCCGGCCGACATGCCGTACAGCGCCACCTGCCGCGCGGTTGGGTAGTTATCGGGGCTTTGGGACGCGTCGACTACATCGTTGCCGCGCAGCGTGACGCGTCGGGGGCGTCGGTAGCTCGGTGGTTATGCTGAGTGTGGTGGTGGTGGATTGGAGTTTAAGGGCGCGTCGACATCTCGGGTCATTTGGCACCGGTTATGCCGAATGTCTGACACGCCAGAGGTGCCGGGTTCGATACCCCGCGGCGCCCGCCCTTCCTGTCAGGGTGAGAGGCAGGCGACGCCATGTGGCCTCAGCTGCTGAATACGTCACCAGCCCAGCTGAGGCCATATAGCGTCGCCGGTCTCACCCTGGCAGGAAGGGCATGCTGAATGCGCTCGCCGAACGTCGGGCGGCGAGTCTGTCCAGGTCCAGACCCGCCGCGGGTCTGTCCGGTGTCAGCAGCAGGCAGGTGTCCAGGCCAGGTGTCGTCAGCAGTGGGGACAGGTGTCGTCAGCAGCGGGGACGGTTGTCAGCAGCGGAGACGGGTGTCGTTAGAAACAGGGAGGATTGATTGATCGACTATTTGGGTTTAAGGGCGCGCCGACTATGAGGTCATTTAGTGCCCATAATACAGGGAGGAGTGTAGTCAGTAGCGGGCAGGTGTCGTCAGACGGGGACGGGTGTCGTCAGCAGTGGGGACAGGGGAAGTGTCGTCAGCAGCGGGGACAGGTGTCGTCAGCAGGGGGACTAGTGTCGTCAGCAGCGGGGACATGTGTCGTCAGCAGCGGGGACAGGTGTCGTCAGTAGCGGGAACGGGTGTCGTCAGTAGCGGGGACGGGTGTCGTCAGTAGCGGGGACAGGTGTCGTCAGCAGCGGGGACCAGTGTCGTCAGCAGCGGGGACAGGTGTCGTCAGCAGCGGGGACAGGTGTCGTCAGCAGCGGGGACAGGTGTCGTCAGCAGCGGAGTGTCGTCAGCAGCGGGGACAGGTGTCGTCAGCAGCGGGGACAGGTGTCGTCAGCATAGTTCGTCAGGGACAGGTGTCGTCAGCAGCGGGGACAGGTGTCGTCAGCAGCGGGGACAGGTGTCGTCAGCAGCGGGGACAGGTGTCGTCAGCAGTGGGGACAGGTGTCGTCAGCAGTGGGGACAAGTGTCGTCAGCAGTGGGGACAGGTGTCGTCAGCAGTGGGGACAGGTGTCGTCAGCAGCGGGGACAGGTGTCACACAGGTGGTCAGGGACAGGTGTCGTCAAGGGGGACAGGTGTGTCAGCAGCGGGGACAAGTGTCGTCAGCAGTGGGGACAGGTGTCGTCAGCAGCGGGGACAGGTGTCGTCAGCAGTGGGGACAGGTGTCGTCAGCAGTGGGGACAGGTGTCGTCAGCAGTGGGGACAGGTGTCGTCAGCAGTGGGGACAGGTGTCGTCAGCAGTGGGGACAGGTGTCGTCAGCAGTGGGGACAGGTGTCGTCAGCAGTGGGGACAGGTGTCGTCAGCAGTGGGGACAGGTGTCGTCAGCAGTGGGGACAGGTGTCGTCAGCAGTGGGGACAGGTGTCGTCAGCAGGTGAGATGGGGACGGGTGTCGTCAGCAGCGGGGACAGGTGTCGTCAGCAGTGGGACAGGTGTCGTCAGCAGTGGGGACGGGTGTCGTCAGCAGTGGGGACAGGTGTCGTCAGCAGTGGGGACAGGTGTCGTCAGCAGTGGGGACAGGTGTCGTCAGCAGTGGGGACAGGTGTCGTCAGCAGCGGGGACAGGTGTCGTCAGCAGTGGGGACGGTGTCGTCAGCAGTGGGGACGGGTGTCGTCAGCATGGGGACAGGTGTCGTCAGCAGTGGGGACAGGTGTCGTCAGCAGTGGGGACAGGTGTCGTCAACAGCGGGGACATGTGTCGTCAGCAGTGGGGACAGGTGCACAACAATGGCAAACGGCACAGTGACTACAATGGTCATACTCCAACGCAGATTTCATAACCATCGAACTATTTATAGTACAATAGCCGTATGTGATATAGCATACTATCAGAGTTTACATTAAGAGTCGACATGTGCGATTCAATTCAGTGTGACCGTCAATCGACTGTGCGGAGTCGTAACAATCACAGAAAAGTCCGACTTCACAAACATTGACGGTGGCGCCTACGCCGGCCGCCGTCGGTACTAACATGGCCAGATTTCGAGTCTCGTTCGGGCGTCTGCATGATCTCGGCAGTCAGCTGGCGCAGGTCGCGCACCATCTTCTCCTTGACACCCGGCGCCGTCAGACAGTAGGTCACGGCCACGTGGAAACTGTGGGGAGACGGGTGAGACAGTAGGTCAAGGCCACATAGAAACTGTGGGGAGATGGGTTAGACAGCATATTACGGTAACATGGAAACTATAGGGAGATGGGCGACACAGTAGGGCACGGACACAAAGCAGCTATTGGGAAGGGGCGGGGGCATTCGTTATTGTTCTTTTACGACACATTGACCGTTGAGTCATGTAGCGTCGCCAATCTCTCGCGCTGATTGGTCGCGGGCGAAGAGTAGCGACAGATGAGACTCGAACCCGCAATCTTTCGAGTGTGAGACGAGCAACTTAGCCCTAGACCAATCGTCCACCTTGGGGGAGGGGGGGGGGGTGGAGACAGCAGGCCACAGCCACATGGAAACTGTGGGCGGGGTCACGTAGTGACAATCACGTGGAAATTGTGGGAGTGTCAGTGTCAAACAGTAGGTGACGGCCACATAGGGAATGTAGGGGCGGGATGAAGCGGTGACGACCACATTGCAACGGTGGTGGGAGGGTTCAGGTAGTAGACGACGACCACGTGGGACCTATGTCGGGGATGAATCCAGTAGATGACAGTAGATCGGATTGGAATTGGAATTTAGGGGCGCGTCGACTGCGTTGGTCATGCAGCCCAACAGTAGATCACAGCATGTGGAAGCTGTGGGGTGGGGGAGGGGTAGACAGAAGGCGACGCTCACGTGGACATGCTCGGTGTACGTGTGGGAGAGGCGGATCAGAGTCCGCTGTTGGCCAGTAGGCGGAACTATCAGAATGCTGTAGTGGTGGATTGGAGTTTAGGGGCGCGTCAACATCTGGGGTCATTTTGCGCCCATAACTGATATCAGAATGCTGTGACGTAGGCGTTGGCCCGCAGAGGGAACTATCGAACTGTCAGTGACATCACAGTCAACCAGGACTCCCTATCGCCGTCAGCAATGACTGACTCGGGGGTTCAAGGTCGCATCAGAGCACTTGAATATCAGACTTAAACATCGGCATCGCTCCAGGCGAGCAGCATTTCCATCAGAACTGGGAGCACTGCGACCGACAAGAATTATTTGTTGAAGGCCAAACGTCCCGATTGTTTATTGGGTGATTCACGACGCACTTTATGCACATTCACGGCTAATGGCGGCACCCACACTGTTTCGCCGGTGGGCCGTGGAATTGGGAAATGTCCGGAGCAGTGCGAGTGTCGAACCCGAGACCTTTGGTGCTCAGAACCCAACACATTAACCACTCGGCCACCCCCGCCCCACGAACGACACGGTAAAATGCACACAGCGCGTGACGCTAGTATTGGGTCTAGATACAAAAAATTGTGAGGGCTGTTGCGCCCTCAAGCATACTCAATATCCGCTTCGTGAATAGCTCGCTCTCCCAACATCTCATTATTAAAGCGGTAACTTTTGATAACCGTGTACGTCTCTTCATCAGTTCTGTCCAAGGCTTGTCATCAGTATAGTTTTGTTTGGACGATCAATATAGTTGGAAAATGCGCAATGAAACGCGAGTCCATTGAAAACATCAGCGACCAAGTGAAAAGCTCGACAACAGAGCTCTAAAACTCGCTCGATATTTTGCAAGTTATCTACCCGGGCCATTTGCTGTCCTATTAGTTCCCGTAAAATATTGTACACTTTGGTCATTATAGGCCCAGAATTGAAGTTCATGAGCTTATGTGGTGTTGTCTTAGCGATGAACATATTATCCTAAATATCCAGGTTTCTACAACCACGTGCACAGGAAAATTTTTCGACGTCTCTCGAAGAAATTCAGGCCTCTGGAAAAGATTAAAGAAACATGAAGATTAACGAGGGTATATTAATTGCTACGGCAAAGCAAGATATACTTATCAACACCAAACCTGGGCTTACATTGGTCAGTGTGCATGCTTTAACAGTGGATGGACTGCCAGTAGATGGCTAAAGTAAATAAACATGCTTTGGAAAATACCGATGCGTGTCCATCATACTCGATGTGTAATTCTCGACATGGATGGTTGAATTTTGAGCTACGCTCGTGTTTTATGGCATTTCCGAAGTAGATCGATCGATCCGGCAATACCAGGTCGAAGCAAAGCTCTATTCAGTTAGTTAGTTATTGGAGTTTGGTTGGTTATTGGGACTTAAGGGCGCATCAACTGCGTTGGTCATGCATCGACTGCGTTGGTCATGCAGCGCCCATGCAAAGCCCTATTCAATGATGAAGAAAATCGAACGGTTCTAGAAAGGTGCGATTTCTTGTGAACTAAACAACTGGAAGAAAAGAGTAGCTATTCACAGGTATCACTATGCACCAGCTAAACAACTGCATCCACAACAATACCAACGTCCTGTTTATACATTATCTGTGCCTTTAAGAGGGCCAAAGGCACGATGTATGCACGCAATTGTTGATGCAGTACCCGCGTTGTCAGAATATTTTGCCTCTTTCTACATCCCGTAGCTGACAGAATAGCATACATCAAGTAGTGACTTGGGAGTTGGCCAGGGCTGGCGCCACATAGGAACCCTGGCTTTATCTGGCAGGATTCTGCAGGACGTCCCCTCCACACAGGAACCCCACCTCAATAAGCAGGGTTCTGTAGGAAGTACCCTCCACTAGGGCCCCGTTCTACCTGGCAGGGTCTTACAGAACGTCCCATCAGCATGGGACCCACACCTCAACTGACGGGGTTCTGCGGGACACGACCTCAACATGGGAACCCCGCTTCACCTGGCCTGAGTATGCAGAGCATCCTCTCCAGAAGGCCCCCTCACCTGCAGGGTTCTACAGGGCGTCCCATCGACATGGGGCCCACGCCTCACCTGACATGGTTCTGTAGGTCGTACCCTCAACACGGGAACCCCGCTTCACCTGGCGTGACTGCACAGAGGGCCCTACCTCACCTGGCACGGTTCTGCAGGGCGTCCCCTCCTCTTGTTTGTTTAATGGTTGGTTCACGACACACTTTATGCACATTCACGGCTAATGGCGCCGCCCACACTGTTTCGCCGGTGGGCCGCGGGATTGTGAAATGTCCTGAGTGGCGCTAGAGTCGAACCCGGGACCTTTGGTACCCATAGCCCGAAACCTTAACCACTCGGCCATCCCCGCCCCTGGGCGTGCCCTCCAGAGGGCCCCACCTCACCTGACATGGTTCTATGGGGCATCACCTCCAGAGGGGCTGCCACCTCACCTGGGCGTCCCCTCCAGAGGGCAGCCACCTCACCTGGGCGGGTTCTGCAGCGCGTTCAGGCTCCAGCCGTTCTTCTCCATGGCGTCAGACAGTCGGTAGATGTTGAACGCGTCGGAGGCGATCGCCACCACGCTGACGTCGCAGGCGCCCTGCACCTTCAGGCCGGAGATCTTGCGACATCTAGCGACACAAATGCGCACCTGTGTTGCACGAATCTTCCACAGGGTGGCACAAGGAGACTCGCGTGAAAAGACGGCGATAAAGACTTACGCAGCGCAGTGCACGCCATCCCAATTGTGGCCAAGTAAAGTCGCACTCCCGACAAACAACTTGAAAATGTACACACGAAACCTAAGGCGGCTTTCCGACGCTTTTCGCGATGTCTGGGGTTCAAAGGAGAGTTGCTACAACATGATGGACACCGGAACTTCATTGTTCCATATTGTATCGTCTTCCGGCCTGCATGTCGCTATTCGTTTCGGTATAATGTCTTAGACATAAACAAACAAAACAAAATGATCGGCTAAACACGTTTTAAAATAGCATCACAACACATCACTATATGCACTCTTCGCACACACCTGGCAACCCATCCTAGCTTCCGAAAACGCGGCTGACAAATGCCTGATGTGGCTTAATGCGCGGGGCAGCCTAGTCCATATTAGAAGAAACGCGCGACACGAATTCAGTACTCAGGGCGACGAACGAGTGTTCTCAAACACCCGGCTGACTCTTCGAAATAGCAAAGACCACAGCGAATAATTTATCGTGGTTCTTACAGTTCAGAAGCTTAAGCACTCGGCAATATAAGATCAATCTGAAGCTATCCAGCACCTAGCACACAAACAAAATACAAGCTTACGTTGTGTCTAGCTTTAATGGACTGCAACTCTCTTCCATCGATGTTCACACTGCATGCCAAAGGGCACCATACATCGTTACAAGCGAGAAAGGCATAGCTAGTCTGTCTTAGTGTTGGTAGACAAATTCGTCTGGGATCTTGCGACATCTAGCGACACAAATGCGCACCTGTAGTTGCTCGAATCTTCCACGGATTTAGACCGCCAGGCCCGAGCCGGCGCGCCGCCATGCTTTTCAAACCTGAATACTTTTCATTTGCAATAGCGTGAAAGTCCTAATTCATTCTTGGCTGTTTGGTGGTATTTACACCACTAATAGTTTTGGAGTGCGTGGATGACGTGCGAGACAGGTGGTGGTGGTTGTTGGTTTTACGACACGTCGAACGTTGAGTCATGTACCCGTCGCCAATCTCTCACGCCGATTGGTCGCAGGCGAAGACTGGCGACAGGTGAGACGCGAACCCACAATCTTCCGATTGTGAGACGGGCAACCTACCCATAGACTACTCGTCCCCTGCGAGATACGTGACTCCACAATGAGCACATCAGCCCGATGTCGGTAAATTTCTGCCAATGTCTGCCAAAACGGACCGTTTGTTTTTCAGTGCATATATGCCGAAAACTGAAGGCGCCAGCTTCTGTCATCAGTTCCACGACCAGGCTTCTCTTCCGAATATCCAGCACCGTACCGAAATGATGATGAATTGGAGTTTAGGGGCGCGTCGACTGCTAGGGTCATTTTGCGCCCATCCGTACCGAAATGTCGGTGCTGGATGTGAAGTTTGAACGTGGGACTCACTCTCGCTCGATGTAGCGGGTGGTCTGGATGATTTTCCTGGTGGTCTCGACGTAGCCGGCGCGGCCGTAGTACACCATCGTCGCCCAACAGCCCGCGATCACCGCTGAAACGTCATCGCCACAGTCACCACCACTGTCACTGCCATCGTCACGGTCACCGGCAGCGTCACTGCCACAGTAACCGGTCATAGGCATAGTCACTGTCACTGGCACCGCCAAAAACCATCATTATCCATGTAGCATACCGCGACCAAGAACATGGTGCAGCGGGTGGATCGAGTGGATCGGGTGGATCATTTGCATCAGGCAGAGTGGAGGGAGGGGGAGGCAAGGACATTGAGCACTTTGGGATCATCCTTTTCATGCATCGCGTTTTTGGACTAAACATAATTTTGAAAATGATTCGGTAAGAAATGCCCTCCGTTTGCAATACGGTGCGGCCACCCTCTGCCATCATCACCTTCACCATTTCAATCATCACGATCACATTCATCATCGCATTGCCACCATGACCATCGTCACAGTCACCGACACATCGCCGCAACTGTCACAAACACCAAATACACCGCCACCAACTCCAGCAGCCGTGTTCACCAATGCCATTATTGTCCACACACAGACGCATCGTCACAGCCTGGAACATCGTGATGTCGCCATCAGTGCACCACACTATCACTATCGTTACACTAGCATCGTCGGTGTCGCTCTCGCCGACGCCACATTCGCGGCAGAAGTTCTCATCGTCACTATCGTCGATACCGTGATGACCATGATCGTCAGTGAGGCAGCCCCAGACTATGGTCGCGTCATAGCCTCGCTTCCATCAAGAGCTCGGCAGCTTCTTGTGGGGAACAAGCAGCTGGAACCCTGAACCCATCCAGCGAAGAAAAAAAAACTAACTCCATTTGGAAGCGGCCCGAAGGCCGGGGAAATTGTCGAACATCTTTGCAGATTTTGTAGATCTGGCCCATCCACCGTGTGCAGGTAATGTTCTCGTTGAGACGGTACTATGATCGTATTCACCATCACCGTCATATTCATCATTATCTTCACATGAACGTTGTGTCCGAAAACATAGCTTCTGGTGAGTATTGCACGTGACTGCCAGATCGTATGTTACTGTAGGTGCCATTACTCGCATTTGCTGATATAATCACGAAAATTTCAGCCACATGAGCACCAGAAGAAGATCCTTGGGTTTTTTACGACGCATTTAACCGCTAGGTTATACAGCGTCGCCGACTTCTCACGGCGATTCGTCGCTGGTAGACTGAGTAAACGCCATCGGTTGTGAGATTTGAACCAACAACATGGCGATCAAGAGTCCGGACGCTCTACCAACCGAGCTACCGCGGCCCCGTGCAGTGCCGACAGTGGAGTCGGTTGGTTATTGGCTTTACGACACGTCGACCGTTAAGGCATGCAGCTTCGCCAATCTCTCACGCCAGTCGGTCGCGGGCGAAGAGCAGCGACAGGCGAGACTCGAACGCACAATCTTTCGATTGTGAGACGAGCAACTGACCCCAGTGTCCTAAAATTACTTCACCATTAACTGTGTGGATGAAGAAAGAAGTTGCTTGGGAATAGTGAAAGGTTGGAAGAAAAAGGATCACCACTTAAGGATTAAAAAAGCGGAATGCCTTTCACTTCAGTCACATGCATTTTACATTATTTAGCAGTCATTTGTATAATGACTGCCCACACATGTGGCAAAATGGTAAAAACCTAAGACAAGGATGAAATAGCACAATTCCATTAACTGTGAATTTGCAGGCCATGTGGTCAATTATTTTACACTGACTGACCCCCGGGCCGCCCGTCCCCGCCGACAGTGGAGGCGGCCACTGACCTCCAGACCTGCTGCCGGCCATGGAGGGACAGGCGTAGATGCCTCCCGGCCAGTCTGGCTGCACGAAGTACTGGTAGTGGCGCAGCTTCTCGCTCGAGTACATCACCATCGACGAGCCCTTCGGCGCGAATCCGTACTGCCGCGCAAAACGGCAACACGTGACGCGCAACTCCAGCAAAACGGCAACACGTGATGCGCAACCCAGCAAAACGGCAACACAGGCAACACGTGACGCGCAACCCCAGCAAAACGGCAACACGTGACGCGCAACCCCGGCAAAACGGCAACACGTGACGCGCAACCCCAGCAAAACGGCAACACGTTACGCGCAACCCCAGCAAAACGGCAACACGTGACGCGCAACTCCAGCAAAACGGCAACCGTGACACGAATCCCCAGCTTAACACGTTAGCGAACCTAGCAATGCAAGCTGGAACACCAGCAAGCGAACCATCACACAACATGACCAGTGTTGTAGAAAGCTCACAATAACAGTCACGGCAAGGACAACTGCTCTGCAACAGCATCAGATCCAAGGGAGTGCACGAAGTTCGTGGGGTGGGGGAGAGCGGAGGGCTCCATTTTGATTTTTACACCGCTTAACACCCAAGTAAAGCAACACATTTCGACACGAATCAGATCACTTAAGCGCATCTCTCATTTGGTCGACACATGTTTCTCAATGAAGGAGGGATTTTCATAGAAGGCAAAGTCCTGTCGATCGACGTGTCAATATTGTAATAATAGCCACTGGACGTGGGGGCATGTATCGTGAAATAAATAAATAAATAAACAAATAAATAAATAATTAATTAAATAAATAAAGATACAATAAATAAATAAATATACAATAAATAAATAAATAAATAAATAAAAAATAAATAAATAAATCAATCAATCAATTTCCAGAGGACAAGGTCAAACTGGACAAAATATCCACTGCACAATTCAGATCAGGCTTCAGTGCGCTGTTGCGAAGGGGGAGCGCGCGCACCGGGTGGACACACCCCTCGGCTGAGTTCCTCTCACTTTGTGTATGTCGATATACTCATCACACCGCACGTCCGGAAGTAAGAGTGCGAGCACCTTTGTTTGTTTATTGGGTGGTTCACGACGCACTTTATGCACGTTCACGGCTAATGGCGCCGCCCACACTGTTTCGCCGGTGGGCCGTGGGATTGGGAAATTTACTGAGCGGCGCCAGTATCGAACCCAGGACCTTTGGTACCAATAGCCGGACAGTGTGAGCACCGGGTGGGCACCTGCCTCCGTCGAGGACCTCGAACCTCGTGAGTATGAGCACGCTGTGAGGAAGTGAAAGTGTGAACACCAGGTGAGGAAGTGAGATTGTGAACACCGGGTGGCCACCTGCCTCCGTTTTGGTTGTTATTGGCGACACATCGACCGTTGAGTCATGTAGCGTCGCCAATCTCTCACGCCGGCTGGTCCGGTAAAGAGCGGCGACAGGTGAGACCAACCACAATCTTTCGATGTGAGACGAGCAACTACCCTAGACTACTCGTCCCCACCAGACACAGTGAGAGCACGTTGATAACCTGCCCGTGAGACACCGGGTGGCCACCCGCCTCCATTTGGTGAGCACCTCTCACCTTGTGAGTGTCGGCCGATATGCTGGTCACACCGGGCACACGGAAGTCGAACGGCACCACCGGGTAGCCGGCCTCGGCCATGAACGGCACCAGGAAGCCGCCCAGACACGAGTCCACGTGCACGGGGATGTTGTACCTGACGGCGCGGCGGCGCACGGTTAGAATAGTCGTTCTTCGCTGGGTGTGACATGTCGAAACGAGCACAGTAGGATGCCGAAATTCGCCATGGAATTAGTGTAATGTAGAATGCTTTTGATGCCTCAGACTCAAATTCGAGCTGATGGTGTACGCACTTCGAGCTGATGGTGCAGGCACTTCAAGCTGATGGTGCAGGCACTTCGAGCTGACGATGTAGGTTCCAAAGAGCAAGATGTGGATACTTCTGGGTGGATGTCGACTGAGCGTTCAGAAAGTGGTACATTCCACCCCATTTCACGAATAACTTAACACTGCAGCAGCGCAGCGGCACTTCAGCACTGAGTGTCACCGACGTCAGCTGTGTTTCTCACACCGCCCTCGCCGATGGCGAGTTGTGACCGCGAATGCCCAAAGCCTGGTCGAAGCGCCCCAAGCTCCCCCTCACCTCCCTCATACAATGATTCCGGTCCGATGATCATGATCAATTCTCGAAGATTCTGGATAAAGTAAGCATTTATTATGAGTGCAAGTTGACTTCAGACGTTTTGCGGTCTGCTCCACACATCATAAAAATGAAAAATGGGAAAACTGAACTCAAAATTTTGAAATAAAAAAAGTATTTTCGTGTTAGCAAAAATGTTAGTCGATTTCGCCTTCCTCTTCTAATTCCAAAAATTGTTGTGTTTTCAAATATCCCCAAAAATTAACTCCCAGAGCCCCAAAAAACATGAGGGCATTGTAAAAATAGACCCCCTAGTGACGTCATATTTTGGGGATAAAATGTTGGGGGTGGTTTCTGGCCCTACTCGTCGGGCGCTTTCCGATGACACATCTTTTGTTTTCGTGCGACGCTTAGTTTGCAGATTAGAGGGGGTTGTATCAACCCCCTACGAGACGGGGTGTGAGGATCTGACCGGAAGGCATTCATAGAAAGCACGTCTAGAAGGCAGTAACACGTCATGCTTTCTAAAACGGGGAGCACAGCATGATATCCATAACAGGGAGCAAGCGTGACACCGAGTGCCCGCCCGAGCACGCGATTCTCACCTGACACCGAGCGCAGCCACGTCTTCAATAGGGTCGATGTTGCCGTGCGGGAACGCCGGCGCTGAGCAGACGAGCTGAGGAAACCGGGCGCCCCTGAACACAGCCTGTGGGGCTCTCATGGGGGTGCACAACAGGCAAGAACAATGCGCGACGCATCATAGTCTCCAATCCTCACATATATATTTCGCGTAGAGTGGGTGGTATCAGCCAAATTCTACGATATATATATATATATATATATACATGTATATATATATATGTATATATATACGTCTAGATATGTATATGTATGCATGTACATATATATATATGTATATATACACACATATATATATATGTATATATATATATATATATATATATATATATATATATATATATATATATATATATATATATATATATACCCACACGCAGGTCGAATGGGCATCGGATCAACCACATTGTCTTCTGTTATTGATGCACATGGGCCCGGCCGAACGAAGGAACGCTAAGTAGAAAGATAAAAAGTTCCACCCAAGCGAAAAACTGAACAACCACAGCTTCATGGGTGGTGTATGAGTGTACCGAAAGCTAACTGTCAACATGAGAAGAACCTCCTTGTGTTCTTTCAGGTCGCGTTTGACTAATTCGCTACCTAACGTCGCCAGCTTGCCACAACTCAGTGATTTCGCGCGTCGGGTAGTTACTGGTTTTACGACACGTCGAATCGTGCAGCGTCGCCAATCTCTCACGCCGATTGGCCGAGGGTGAAGAGTGGCGACAAGCGAGAACCGAACCCACGATCTTTTGATTGCGAGACGGGCAACCTACCCCTAGACTACTCGCCCCCGCTTTCGCGCGACATGATAATGCTTGATTGCTTGATTACTGGGGTTTTAGGATGCGTGAACCCCAATTGGGACATTTTGCACCAAAAATCGCGTTACGATAGTGCGAAAATCGTGTTGGTTGGTTATTGGTTTCACGACACATCGACCGTTGAGTCATGTAGCGCCGCCAATCTCTCACGCCGATTGGTCGCGGGCGAAGAGTAGCGACAGGTGAGACTCGAACCCACAACATTTCGATTGTGAGACGAGCAGCTTACCCCTAGACTTCTCGTCCCCTGCGAAAATCGTGTTCGCACACCGTACAAAGCACGGCGCGGGAACGCCACCGGCATGCGAAACAGACACGAGCGGCCAACACGTCCCGGCGGCGGCACCGCAGGCTCGTCAGCAGGCAGCCGCCGCACCGGCAGTGCGTGCAGCACGCTCACCATCACCGTGTTGGAGGTGATCATGCGGCGCATCCGGCGCACGTCCACCCGGCTGGTGGCCGGGTCCACCGGCACGTGGGTCAGCTTCATCCGCAGCAGGTGGGCGCCTGCGGGTGGGTCAGGTCAGGTGGGGGTCAGGTGGGCGGGTCGGGTCAGGTGGTGGCCGAGTCAGTTGGACGCCTGGGGGTTGGTTGGGTCGGGTCAGGTGGGCGTCTGGGGTCGGGTCGGGTCGGGTCGGGTGGGCGCCTGGAGGCGGGTCGGGTCAGATGGGCGCTTGTGGGCGGGTCGGGTCAGGTGGGCGCCTGGGGGCGGGTCGGGTCAGGTGGGCGCCTGGGGGCGGGGCTGGTTGATAGCCAGTTCACACAGTGGATACACATATCAAACCGAGTCAGTTGGGCGCCTGGGGGCGGGGTCGGGTCAGGTGGGCGTCTGGGGCACAGGGGTTACCAAATGCCATGACTACGCCAGTACTATCAAACGCCAAACACAGCCAAAAACAGTGGATATCACATATCAAACATGAGCTACCGCTAACTCTCCAGTGGTTATCAAATGCCAAACACGAGCTACCGCGAACGCATCAGTGGCTATCAAATGTCGAACACAAGCTTCCCCCCAAATGCACAGGTTGTTCTCAAATGCCAAACATGGGCTATCGCTAACTGACGTAACTGATCGACTGACGGACACACAGACGTGCCAGCAGTGGCAGCGAGTTCAGACACGTAGTCGGTGGGGTGCTTGCCGCCCCGGTAGGTCAGTTGGTTAGAGCGCCGGCTTGCACTGGTCTCCCTTGTCCTGACAACACAGGGTTCGGGTCGCTTCGCGCACTCGAATTTGGCCCCCGGCTGGTAGGGTCAGTTTGCAGCTACCCCGGTACGGCCGGAGACGAGCTACCGGGCGGCCGTGTCGGTGCATTGACGGCACGTTAAACTCTCGGTCAAAATTCTGCCGTTGAACTGGCATTTATGGATCGGGTGGTGGGGCCAAGGTTCACGCAACAAGCTCTGCTTAGCGAGGGGTGGCTTTAGAACTCTGGTTCACAAACCCACTCCAGCAATAGCTCGGATTAAACTTTCTCAAGCGTGCCGCGGGGCGCCTCAGCCACCAGGGACCGGCCTACCCTTGTCGAAGGCGGCGTGCGCGGTGACGGGCGCCAGCACCTCCGGCCGGGAGATGCCGCGCTCCTGTCGGGCCATGTCTCGGCACGCCTTCATCGCCATGATGATGCTCTCCGTGCCGCCGGACGTCACCTGAAACGACGGCGGCATCGACGTCACCTCCGTGCCGTCGATGAGATGCGACGGCTGACGCTGCAGCGCTGCGGGCTTTCGGGACACGTCAGCCTGTTTGGTCAGACAGCGTCGCTAGCCTCTCACGCGTCGGCTTTAACACATCCGACCGGTGTTGTTATCGGAGTTTAGGAGCGCATCGACTGAACACATCAGACCGCTTGGTCGCTAGCCTCGCACTTGTCGGCTTCAGCACACCCGACTGCTGGGTCAGACAGCGCCGCCAACCTCGCACGTGTCGGTTTCAACACATCCGACTGCTGTCGGTATTGGAGTTTAGAGGCGCATCGACTGGACACATCAGACTGACACGACCGCTTGGTCGCTAGCCTCGCACTGTCGGCTTCAGCACGCCCGACTGCTGGGTCAGAAGCGTCGCTAGCCTCTCACGAGTAGGCTTCAACACACCCGGCTGCTGGGTCACAGAGCGCGCCAACCTCGCACGTGTCGGCTTCAACACATCTGACTGCTTGGTGTTGGAGGCGCATCGACTGGACACATCAGACTGGTCACACAGCGTCGCCAGCCTCTCACGCATCGGCTTCAACACATCCGACTACTTGGTCACACAGCGTCGCCAGCCTCTCACGCATCGGCTTCAACACATCTGACTACTTGGTCACACAGCGTCGCCAACCTCTCACGTGTCGGCTTCAACACATCAGACTGCTGGGTCACACAGCGTCGCCAGCCTCTCACGCGTCGGTTGGCCGCGGGCGGACTCGGCAATCCCGCCCGTTGTGGGATTCCGACCGACGATGTCACGGACAAGAGACCAGCGCCCGACCGGCCGAGCTACCACGACCCCCGACGCTGCAGTGATTTTCAGGCTGGACATGCCGGACCATTTTGGACTTGAGCTCCCGGACTGGATCGGAGCGTGGCTTTACGACGCCAGTGTAAAATAATTGACAATGTGGCCTGAAATTCACAGCTAATGGAATTGTGCTATTTCATCCTTGTCTTAGGTTTTTACCATTTTGCCACATGTGTGGGCAGTCATTATACACACTACAGCTAAATAATGTAAAATGCATGACTGAAGAAATATGTGTATTACAACAGCATTCTGCTTTGTTAACCATTAAGTGGAGATCCTTTATTTTCTTCCAATCTTTCACCATTCCCAAGCAACTTCTTTCTTCATCCACACGTTAATGGTGAAGTAATTTTAGGCACTGTACGACGCATTCAGCAGCTGAGGCCATACGGCGTCGCCTGCCTCTCACCCTGGCGGGAAGGGCGGGCATCGCAGGAAATTGAACGACTTAAGCTCCCACGGTGACGCGTGCACACGAAAGTCCTTACACGTGACATGGCGAACGAAGGACCTCGAGCGGTCGCCTTGTCACTCCCTGGTAAGGTGGGGCAGTAGGTCGGCCCCATGGTAGCGTGCAAGGAATGCAAGAAGTGGTAGCGTGCAATCCAGCTGCGTTTGATTCCCATAGCGAGTACCCAGTAATGCCCAGTGTTTCCGACTATGCTCACTGTTCGCCCCCTCCTCCCCCACATGGCGAGTGTTCACGCGAAATTAGAGTAGGCACCGGGGTAGGGTAAGTTGAAGCTTGCAGGAATAGGAATAGGGCAGGTGCATGCGAGAATTGGAACTGGGAGAATGTAATACTAAAAAGCAGGCGTCGTGGAAGAAGGACGCGAAATGGTATGATGAAAAGAAGGGACAACAGTGAAAAAAATTGAGATGCATGAACACAGAAATTAGGACGGCAGGAACGCCGGAGGTCGAAAGAAGGTACCCGAGAGTACGTATGAATGGAAATAAAATGAAATCAGAACGGCAAGGATGGGAAAAACCAAATGGTGGGTCGGAGAATGCTGCACCATAACATCATAACCCACGTTTGGTTGTGATAACTCATAGGCTGGGAAGTGATGGGCACGCATGCGCAAGCAGTACGAGGCGCAGCCAGACTACCTTGCTGGTCGCAACCCGCAGCTTCTCAACAATTAAGAAACAGTTCAGAATTACTCCGGTCTCTGAGGTTCCCAAACGGTGGAAACGTAAGCGACCGCAGCCCCTGTAACGACTGCAGAGAGACACCTGATGGCGCCGTTCGAGTGATTCAAAGCATGCATCGTGCTGGTCCTGGCACTGCCATGGGTCGCTTCCTCCTGGGAGACAGGTAGGAATGAAGACATGATAATATCGCACGTTGTATATTAGTGTCTTAAATTGATTGCTTTTTTCCAGCAAGTTGTGGCTGACCCTGGCGAAGCTTAAAAGCGCATGGCCGACAATGCCAGCTGGCCACTTGGAGAACACCCCGGGAAGTCAAAGAGGCACTATGAATTAGCGTGAGGCACTACGAAGTGTATTTTGTCGTACCACATTGTCTACCACGATACACTCCGACCCTCACCATTGAGCCGTTAGTTAGCTAGATATTTGGGCTTGAGGGCGCTTTCACCAGTATTGTGATCCGTACCGCCCACGTAGCGTCGAATCGAAAATCCGGCCACAAAGTAAGCCAATTTCCTCTGCCAATAACCACGCGAACAGGTTTGAGCCGCATATCTGCGGCGGGTGCAGCGCAGGCGCCACGGTTGTGCCGTGCGCAGACGCCACGGTTGTGCCGTGCGCAAAGGCCAGCAGAACAAACCAGGCAGTTGTACGGTGTGCAAAAATCATCCGAACACGCAAAACCAACCGAACGCAAGAGGACGAACACACGGTGTTCAGAACCGGGAACGGAGCGAATCGCGTGCACGTGCATCGCTTGGCTGTGAAACCTCTGGTGCACGCAAATGCGCTTACGGCGCCGCACGGGTGATTGCAAAACATCCGCACGAACTCGCCCAAGATTACGTCCGATTTAATCTGATGATAGACAGCACCCAACCCCAAAGCGGGCGGGCGCGAATGTGGTGCATGCTCACGGTCGCGCATCGCACGCACGCGGGAGACGAGGACACCGTCGGCGACGATCTCCATCTATCTGACAAGCTTGGTCGGACGGCTACCAACGCGACTTGGGCGAGCGAACATAGCCGGGGTGGCGGCGGGGTGCCCACTGAGATACTGGGAGAATACTGAGAGAAGTAGATAATGGCGGAGCGGTGACGCGTGACTCTCAGTGAATGTGAGGGGGGAGGGGGGTGTTATTGGTTTTACGACACATCGACCGTTGAGCCATATAGCGTCGCTAATCTCTCACGCCGATTGGTCGCGGGAGAAGAGTAGCGACAGGTGAGATTCGAACCCACAACCTTTCGATTGTGAGACGAGCGACTTATCGATAGGCTACTCGTCCCCATGTGAGGGGGAGGGCGAAAACTGACAGGACTAAACATATCTCCAGATATGACGGTGGTGGTGGTGGCGGCTGTTGGTTTTACGACGCGTCGACCGTTGAGCCATATAGCGTCGCCGCTATCTCACGTCGATTGGTCGCGGGCGAAGAGTAGCGACGGGTGAGGCTCGATCCCACAGTCTTTCGATTGTGAGACGGGTGACTTACCCCTAGACTACTCGTCCCCCTCCAGAGCCGATGAGTTGAGTTCAGAGAGGACCGAAAGGACTGAGCTGAGTTGGAGTTGCTGCGTCGAAGCGGAAAGGCAAGACAAGACAAAGGACAGCCGCGACTTGACCAGAACGCCACGGCGAAACAAACCATTCACTGTTGTCATTCATCGCCCAACCGTACAAGTGACGCGAGTACTGACCACCCAAACCGGTTACAACTCGTTCACTGGCTAAATGATCTACCACGGTCATGCGCCCATAAACCCTAAAAATATCGTTCGCTGCAAACTGCTTATCTATGGGTGCGGGGGGATCGCCGAGTGGTTAAGGTGTCGGGCTATGGGTGTCAAAGGTCCCGGGTTCGACACTAGCGCAGCTCAGGACATTTCCCAATCCCGCGGCCCACCGGCGAAATAGTGTGGGCGGCGCCATTAGCCGTGAATGTGCATAAAGTGCGTCGTGAACCACCCAATAAACAGTATGGGTCGGGGGTTGAGCCTGGCGTTCTGTAGCTGCACGTTGGCGGGTTTCAGCAGCACGCGAACCACACCACGAGTGGCGTGCCGCACACGTACCGATCCGCACGAGTCCGGGCCGCCGTGGAACAGGTCGCAGCACATGCGGGTCACCTCCGCCTCCATCTTCCTGACACCTGCGGCGGCAGGGTTACCCGAGGTCAAGGTCACCAGAGGTCAGGGTCACCCGAGGTCAGAGTCACCTGAAGTCAGGGTCACCTCCGCCTCCATCTTCCTGACACCTGCGGCGGCAGGGTCACCCGAGGTCAATGCCACCCAAGGTCAGGGTCACCAGAGGTCAGGGTCACCCGAGGTCAAGGTCACCCGAGGTCAGTGACCTGAAGTCAGGGTCACCTCCGCCTCCATCTTCCTGACACCTGCGGCGGCAGGGCACCCGAGGTCAATGCCACCCAAGGTCAGGGTCACCAGAGGTCAGGGTCACCCGAGGTCAGGGTCACCTGAAGTCAGGGTCACCTCCGCCTCCATCTTCCTGACACCTGCGGCGGCGGAGTAGTGATAAATTATTCTTGAAATAAGGTGGAAGATACCACCTATTGGATAATGAGGGAGAAGAAATATACGACCTTCAATATACCAGGAGGTGCTGAGTTTATATCAAAAGTAACGTTAAGGATCATACTGTATTTCTTTTGATACTGTACTATACTTAACGTTGCATTTGATGTAAACTCAGCACCTCCTGATATATTGAAGGTCGTATATTTCTTCCCACGCAATGTCTAAAGCCCAGGAACATCTAAGAGACATTCTTCGTTGTATTGGACAATGAGGGGACATTCTTCCCAAAGAAGTATCGATATCGTGCGTCTTGATGTGTGGTTATGGAGTCACATGCCTTGTTTCTAATGGTGGCTTGTGTGGATCATTCTTATGTTCACCATTACATATTGTGACACAAACGTCTTGTACCTAACTCGATTTCACGTCAAGAGCTTACACATGATATGGTCCACTATTTACTACAATTTGCTGATAGAATGACATTCCCATCGTTATCATTAACATAGGTATCCCTATAGTATGTGTCTCCCACGATAAACGAAAAAGATGCACATGTAAGCAGGCTATAGGCTCAAAATTTAGTCTCAACGACAAACGATATTCTAAACGACATCGTTACCATGTGGAATTTCGACATCTTGGTGGACTCGTTTCGGCATCTCACATCTAACGAAACACCAATAGTTTAACGGTGCAGCAAAGGTACCCACCCGAGGCCAGGGCCACGCTCGCCGCCGTATCTCAACCCTCCTCGATGGCGGTCAAGTGGCAGGCGATAGCGGTAGCCTCGACGTCCTTGATAAGAAGCCGACATCGCTCTTTACGGTGCAATGTAGCAATGGGCTTCGGACTTTGAGTTTTACAATGTACGACGGGCTTTCCACTCGTGGTGGGAGTACAGCAGTACTGGCCGCGGTTAGAAGACGACGATAGACAGGATGGTGAGAAAACAGAAGAATAGATAATACACAAAGATTCAAAGCAAACATTCCAAGCAAAGTAGCATAAATATACGCACTATAAGCATAATCGTTCATAAACATCGCAAACACACAAAGTAATCAATGAGGTAGGTAAACACACAAAATAATCAATCAATGCGATTTATGAGTTTCAATTGATTGCACATATCACGTCAAACACCAATTGTGGTGGAGCAGATTGGCGCCCTAGAGCGCAGATTATTTCGATCATTTTGTGTCCACCCAAACACCAATCGCGAGCGACGACCTACCCTGAGCGAGTCAATCCTCGTGTGTGTATACCACAGAAGCTACACAACCCGAACGAGTCACTGCAGAAGGCAAGGGGTGACGTCACTAACCTGGGAACACCTCCGGGTGCAGCGGGTTGGACCAGGCAGAGGCCCTGCAGAGGGTCACTAACCTGGGAACACCTCCGGGCGCAGCGGGCTGGACCGGACAGTCCGGGCGCAGCGGATTGGACCAGACAGACGCCCTCCATGAGACGATGGGTGACACCACTGACCTGGGAACACCTCCGGGTGCAGCGGGCTGGACCAGACAGAGGCCCTCCATGAGACGATGGGTGACACCACTGACCTGGGAACACCTCCGGGTGCAGCTGGTTGGACCAGGCGGATACCCTGCAGAGGGTCACTGACCTGGGAACACCTCCGGGTGCAGCTGGTTGGACCAGGCGGATACCCTGCAGGGGGTCACTAACCTGGGAACACATCCGGGTGCAGCGGGTTGGACCAGGCGGCCGCGGCGTAGACGTCGGTCATGAGCCGTGTCAGCTCGTCGCCGCCGTGGTACACGGTGCCGGAGAGGAGCAGCTCGCCGCGCGAGTATCTGCCTGCGCACACCGCGCCAGCACCACTGAGGTCAGTGTGGTGGGCGTCGCGGTAGCTCAGTTGGTAGAGCGTCGGACTCTTGATCGCAAGATCGTGGGTTCGAATCTCACAGCCGACGGCATTTACCGAGTCTATCCCCGACCAATCGGCGTGAGAGGTTGTCGACGCTGTATGACCTAGCGGTTGAACGTGTCGTAAAATAGACCCAATGTTCTTCTTCTTGAGGCCATTGTGGTGCACTGAGGTCACTGCACGGTATCCGGGCCTCCTGGTATGCCTCGGGTCACTCTAAGCGTGTCCATAAACTGTACCCGTAAGCATCTGCTGGATGGTGGTTATTGGTTTTACGACACGTCGACCGTTGAGTCATGTGGCGCCACCAATCTCTCACGCCGATCGGTCGCGGGCGAAGAGCAGCGACCGGTGAGACTCGAACCCACAATCTTTCGATTGTGAGACGGGTAACTTACCCCCCGAGACTGCTCGTCCCCAAGCATCTGGTGGAGTATTCAGGCCAGTAACCGGGGTGCACCATCATGCCAATGGGTGCAATTCGGGCACTGCAGCACACTAGCATCATGGGGGTGCATTTACGTGACTAGGGTAACTGGATCACAATAAATATATATATATATATATATATATATATATATATATATATGATATCATATATATATCACTGGGATACACTAATATCACAGAGGCATAGATACGTCGCTATACACATAAATCACGAGGACGAGCTCAGATAAGTCTTTGGTCTCGATTTTTTGCTGCCCGGTCTCGACTTTGGGCTTAAGCGCGCCTGAACTGCTAGTGGGTATTCAGCGTCCACTTCGTTGCGTCAAAACATTAGATAGTTATTACGATTTTAGGGCGCATCAACTGCAGTGGTAATACAGCGCAAAAAAAATGAAATACCGCGGTACTACATTGTGCGAGTGCCTTGGTGATTTGTCATGGAACGCCCCAGCAGCGCGACAGCAGCAGCGACATCATCATCATCATCATCATCATCATCATCATCATCATCATCATCATCATCATCATCAGCAGCAGCAGCAGCAGCAGCAGCAGCAGCAGCATCAGCAGCAGCAGCAGCAGCAGCGTACCGAGGGCGCAGTACTCCTTGATGCGCTCGAGGACCCGCTCCGGGTCGAGGCCGCGCGCCGGCAGCTGCCGCACGTACGGCATGCCCTCGTTCATGCGACTCATGTCGGCGATGATCTCGGCGTTCATCCGCACCGTCTGTGGGAAGGGCGCGACGCGGGTCGGAAAAGGCGCGACATGGGCAGAAAAAAGTCGTTATCGGAGTTTGGGAGCGCATCAACTGGATAGGTTACACAACGCCCACGGGTAGAAAAGTCGCGACGCAAGTCGGGAAAGGCGCGACACGGGTGGACAAAGTCGCAACACAAATCGGGAAAGGCGCGACATGGGTGGAAAAATCGCGACACCCGTCCGGAATGGTGCGACACGGGTGGAAAAGGCGCGACAATGGCAGAAGAAGTGGCGACACCCATCGGGAAAGGCGCGACACGGGTCGGTAAAAGGTGCGACACGGGTCGAAAAAGGTGCGACACGGGTCGGTAAAGGTGCGACACGGGTCGAAAAAGGTGCGACACGGGTCGAAAAAGGTGCGACACGAGTCGGAAAAGGTGCGACACGGATATAAAAGTCGCGACGCAAGTCGGGAAAGGCGCGACAAGGGTCGGAAACGGTGCGACGTAAATAGAAAAAGGAGCGGCACCCGTCGGACTTGGCGCGGCACGGGTTGGAAAAGAGCAGTGTGCGGTTTTCATCACTTGGCACATCAACCTCCGCGGGAACTTGCGCTCTCGTTTTCCCCCTGAAAGGGTGTGTTAAACATTTTGGTGATGAAATTGTGCTGTCTCTGTATAATGATGTCGCAGGTTTTAAAACAAAACATCCTCTCCGCATTCAATTCCCCAATGATTTTACTCTCCACATCCAGGATTGCAAAGCAGAAATCTGACGCTGCCCCAACATGAGTGCTGAATTCTGCGATCACCATCCATTCTCAGGTCTGGAAGCGAAAAAGAAAAAAAACTGACAAAAAACAACAGCATTCGTCTTGTCTCTGATCGCACTCTCAGCTGGAATTTTCACGTCTCACTTATAGCCCGAGTTGCTTCGGTATCTTGGCTGGTCTACCACCCCTGAGGCACTGCCTGCCTCACGGTGTCTTCACTACATTCGCGGATGACTTCGTTTTGTCGCACGACCCTTACTGCATCTCAATTTAAATTAACAGTACCCACACGAATCTGACGGATCGAAAAGATTCGAATTACTCAAGCTAGTCGCATTTCGTCGCGACGTTTTATCACGTCGCGAACCTATCCCAAAACCTCCTCAGACTATCGGCGGGTGAGGTGGGTGGGTAGATGGGGGGCTTGTGCGGTGTAGCACCCTTGCACTTGCACGCGGCGTGCAGAACACTGGCGAGCCTGAGTCGCTCGCCAGTGAGCTTTGTACAGTTGAAGAGACCCGTCTGACACCCACAAGACAGGACGGTGACGTGTGTCGCGGTGCAGAACTATAATGGGGAAAGGTCACATTGCTTGGCGGACAGCAGTGCAACTCAACGCCTCGCTACCCGACCTGCAGCAGCTAAATACGTCGCAGACTAGGCACGCTTTCAAACGCCAGATGTCACAAAGATCGCCGTGAACACCTGGTGCATGATGCACCCGATGCACCTTCTGTTTGTGCAGGCGTTTGTGTGCATCAGTGCGCGAACTTTGTGCCCATGCGTTCTTATTGTCTGATTGTATATCTGATGACCAGGGGCTGTAACAGCCAGAAGCTCAACGTGGTGTTCGTTATTGGGTTTCACGACACGTCGACCGTTGAGTCGTGTAGCGTCGCCAATCTCTCACGCCGATTGGTTGCGGGCGAAGAGTAGCGACGGGTGAGGCTCGAACCCACTATCGTTCGATTGTGAGACGAGCAACTTGCCCCTAGACTACTCGTCCCCCTCTTTTTATTTGATTGCATTTCTAACAACCAAGGGCTGTGACAGCTAGAAGCACATTGTGAATCGTCCAAATGCAAGTCTCCGATCTTTTATCTTTTATCTTTTGGAGACAAAAAGCCTCGTCTGGTGCCGGTACGCGGAGGTGGGTGCGCCGGCACTTGAAGAGCTCGTAACGGCACGAGATCTGGTCGGTCGGCAGTCACCTCAATCTAATCGCCGCACGACAACAGCGACCCGGGGTTTCCTCGCCGTCCGCCTGTACCCAGGCCGGGGGAGGCGTGTGGACTACGGAGGGGCGAGGAGTGTGGACTACGGAGGGGCGAGGAGTGTGGACTACGGAGGGGCGAGGCGTGTGGACTACGGAGGGGCGAGGCGTGTGGACTACGGAGGGGCGAGGCGTGTGGACTACGGAGGGGCGAGGAGTGTGGACTACGGAGGGGCGAGGAGTGTGGACTACGGAGGGGAGGGTGTGGACTACGGAGGGGCGAGGGTGTGGACTACGGAGGGGCGAAGTGTGGACTACGGAGGGGCGAGGCGTGTGGACTACGGAGGGGCGAGGCGTGTGGACTACGGAGGGGGCGAGGGTGTGGACTACGGAGGGGCGAGGAGTGTGGACTACGGAGGGCGAGGAGTGTGGACTACGGAGGGGCGAGGGTGTGGACTACGGAGGGGCGAGGCGTGTGGACTACGGAGGGGCGAGGCGTGTGGACTACGGAGGGGGGGGTGGACTACGGAGGGGCGAGGGTGACTACGGAGGGGCGAGGAGTGTGGACTACGGAGGGGCGAGGCGTGTGGACTACGGAGGGGCGAGGCGTGTGGACTACGGAGGGGCGAGGCGTGTGGACTACGGAGGGGCGAGGCGTGTGGACTACGGAGGGGCGAGGGACGGAGGGGCGAGGCGTGTGGACTACGGAGGGGCGAGGCGTGTGGACTACGGAGGGGCGAGGAGTGTGGACTACGGAGGGGCGAGGCGTGTGGACTACGGAGGGGCGAGGCGTGTGGACTACGGAGGGGCGAGGAGTGTGGACTACGGAGGGGCGAGGCGTGTGGACTACGGAGGGGCGAGGAGTGTGGACTACGGAGGGGCGAGGAGTGTGGACTACGGAGGGGCGAGGCGTGTGGACTACGGAGGGGCGAGGAGTGTGGACTACGGAGGGGACAGCTACGAACGGAGGAGCGGCGGCGGCGGTGAGCATGCCGGCACGCTCGGGAGCCGACGCCGCTCTGACAACACCACCACCGTGGCCAGTCCCAGCGCGACCACCACCACCAGCCGTGACCAGACGACCAGGTGAAGGATGACGTCGGCATGACCACACAATTCGGGCACGCCGTTGCACTTCAATACCAGTACCAGATCTTTAGCAAACAAACAAAAACCATACACACAACAAAAACGCACACACAAGCACAAACACAAAAAGACTACACACCCCCAGCGTCTCACGAAAGACGAGTCGGCGCCGCTCAACTACTCCCGAAGCCGCGCGACCGTGCGGCACGGCCGTCGGCTGAACTCACCGTCTCCTGGATCTTCCTCCTGACGGCGGGCACCATGCGCACCAGCCGGAACAGACGCTTCTTCAGTCTGTCGGACACACCTGCCGGGCGGCGGTCAGCGGTCAGCGGTCAGCGGTCAGCGGTCAGCGGTCAGCGGCGCAGTGGGAGCAGTCGGTTGGTTATTGGTTTTACGACACATCGACCGTTGAGTCATGCAGCGTCGCCAATCTCTCACGCCGATTGGTCGCGGGCGAAAAGTAGCGACAGGTGAGACTCGAACCCACAACCTTTCGATTGTGAGACGAGCAACCTACCCCTAGACTACTCGTCCCCTGGGAGCAGTCGGCGGCACAGTGGGAGCTGCCCACGCGGCGCGTCGTCCACGGCACAGGAACTTGGTCAAGGGTCGGGGCCGCGGCAGCTTAGTTGGTAGAACGTCGGACTCTTGATCGCAAGATCGTAGGTTCGAATCTCACAACCGACGGCATTTACCGAGTCCACCCGCGGTCGATCGCCGTGAGAGGTTGGCGACGCTATATGACCTAGTGGTTGAATGCGTCGTAAAATATTCCTAGGTTCTTCTTCGAAGCAGGCAGGACAGGAGTTGCCCTCGGGGTGGCAGTGTTCACGGTGGATAGCTGCCCACTGAATACGAGCCATTTACGGGATAGCGTCGCGCGAGGAGTTGACCACGACGTCTCTCTTTTAATAAAAAATTTTTTTTTTTTTTTTTTTTTTTTTTTTCCCCCCTCCCCTAAAGGGGAAGGGGTAGCTTATGGATATTTCGTTTTTCTAAAAATGGAAGTTTTTGGTTTTTATTCTCCCTTTCCTCTTCTTTTCCCCCGACCAATCGGGGGGGAAAAAAAGGGGCAATAATTTGCTAAAGTGGAGGTGTTGTAAAAAAACCAAAAACACCCCCCCCCCTCACATTCACTGTCCCTCACCGCTCCTCTTTCTCAGTATTCTCCCAGTATCCCAGTGGGCACCCCGCCGCCACCCCGGCTATGTTCGCTCGCCCAAGTCGCGTTGGTAGCCGTCCGACCAAGCTTGTCAGATAGATGGAGATCGTCGCCGACGGTGTCCTCGTCTCCCGCGTGCGTGCGATGCGCGACCGTGAGCATGCACCACATTCGCGTCCGCCCGCTTTGATGTCGGGTGCTGTCTATCATCAGATTAAATCGGACGTGATCTTGGGCGAGTTCGTGCGGATGTTTTGTGATCACCCGTGCGGCGCCGTAAGCGCACTTGCGTTCACCAGAGGTTTCACAACCAAGCGATGCACGCGCAAGCGATTCGCACCGTTCCCGGTTCTGAACATCGTGCATTCGTCCTGTTGCGTTCGTCCTCTTTTGCACGTCCGGTTGTTATTTTTTTTGCACACCGTGCAACGGTCTGGCTGGCCTCTGCGCACGGCACAACCGTGGCGTCTGCGCACGGCTTGCGCCTGCGCTGCACCCGTCGCAAATTTACGTTTCGAACCTCGACCGATACAGAAATTGCGCGAGGGATGGAAGCTGGTCACCAGCCAGGATTGTTGACGGAATAGGAGATCCCTGCAGGACGCCGAGAATCGGTGGCGTGCACGGAAACATGACTTGCTCACAGGTCACAAGGGGTGACACAAAACGGGTGCAAAAAGAGGCATCCGGAAAATATGCTCCCCAATAGAAGTGTTCACACTGCGATTGATCGCAATGTAAACGGTAACCAGCGTCGAAGCTGCATGTTTCAACTTCGCACAAAAAAATGTACATGAACTAAATTAACTTTTAACCTTGAATATAGAAATGAACATGAATTTGATACAATTTTCCATGTGAGAGACACCTGAGACACATCGGTGGTGTCTCCCGTGTATCTCACCACACAGGCGAGGCACGCAAGTCAGTTCACACCACCCCTCACCGCATGACACACGCATCGCGACACACGCTTGAAAACAGAACACGCTGCGAGCGAGACGAGAACACCCAATCACGAACGCCTGCGACCCATTACAATCACGCGACTCCGTAATGAAGTTCCCATCGATTTGTCCGATAATACGAACATTGACGACGTGTAAATTGCATGACGTCCGCACTGAACAAGGATCTAACATCTTCCCGGGCACGCGCCACCTGTGGCAGCAAAAATGGTTCATTGCAGTCGAACCTGGCTAAGCCTGCCACAATATCGCGCCGCAGCACGCAAATGAAGCAAATACAAATGATTGAAAAGGGAGCTTTCTATTGAACAACACAATTCGGCGGGAAACAACAAGCACAAGCCGCAGATAATACTTAAAAAGCAACAACGCTAGCTGCAGTGTTGTACATTCGGTCGGCTGATCAGCTAAGTAAACATCGCCTTAAATTGATGTCGCCCAACGATGATGCTCCGCAAGTGCGACCCCCGGGGCCATATCCGCCACAAGTGCGACTGCCGGAGCCATATAGTCCACGGGCGGATACAGGGGAGCACTGAGGCTCCCACCCAATTGAACTGCGGAGCTCCTCGAGCGGGGAATAGGCACCACGCCTGGGAGGTCCGAATGAGCCCTCTCACCGCTCAACCGACTTTTCAACAAAAGGCGCCCCTCCAGTATGCCCGAGTGCCCCCCCTCCCGCTTAGCAAATTTACAGCGCAATGTGCACCTCCAGGGACAATCGCAGGTGTGTCCCCACGAGGAAATGGCGCCCCTTCAAGACGAGTGCCACGTCCCCTGCATGACAATTGCTGGATCCGCCCCTGATGTCCTTAACTGTCGGAAAGGTTCGATAACAACTTGTGTGCAGACTTCGTTCTTGCACACATCAGACACAGGTCAAGTGTTGTACTTTGCCGTCACCGAGTAAGAGCGCCCGACACTGTGGGACGGGTGTCGGGACACTGTGGGACGGTACTGAGTGGGGACGACTATGGGCAAATTACCTGTCTCACGATCGAAAGAGTGTGGGTTCGAGTCTCACCTGTCGCTGCTCTTCGCCCGCGGACATGTGGGATGGTGTCGGCTTTACGACGCCCGTCAGGACAGCTGAGGACACTGTGGGACGGGTGTCGGAACGTGGACAGGGTCGCACTGCCGGGTCTCACCCTGTGAGGACGGGTCGGGCATCGCGGGGAATCGAACCACGTGACACTGTGGGAACTGTGCCAGACGCTCAGCTTTACGGAAACTACCTGTCTCACGATCGAAATGGTTCCCGTCTCACCTGTCGCTGCTCTTCGCCGGACCAACCGGCGTGAGAGATTGGCGACGCTACATGACGCAACGGTCGACGTGTCGTTATGGGTGCAAATAGACCCTAGATGTCGACGCCCCCCAAAACCCAATCAATCCACCGGTACGACGTGATACCGACAACCACCGGTACCGGTACCGCTGTGGGACTGATGTCGGACAGCCGCGAGACGGGTGTCTGGCACTCACCCTCCTCGTGGTGGAGCTGTCCCCAGAGCCACACCACCGACAGGGTGACCCCGGCCGTGCCGGCCACCACCTTCCACGGCTCGCGGCCGGCCAGCAGGTCATTGACCTGCGTGCGAGCCAGGTCACAGGTCGACCTCACCGTCTCCATGGCGACCGCGGCCGTCTGCGGCAGACAGAGTGGAGAGGTTAGTATGGTCACTGCCGGTGGCGTGCTATGGAAGTTCCATTACGCAACACAAGTCGTGGTTCGATTTGTGTTGGATTCAGTCAGGAGTCTGTCAAAACGTCCACGGTTATCAGTCAAAGTCTCCATACTTCACAAGTTACACGGGTCAAAGCATCTAGTCTTCACACCCTGCACACCCTAAGGCCTCCACAGTTTACGAACTCGACCTCCACTCATGCCGAAGCGTCACAAGTCAGGTACGAGAACGAAGTCCAGAATATCACCGCTGTTGCGATGGCGGAGGGGGAGGGAGTCGGGCTATCTCAGTGTCTTCGTGCTAATCGGACACTCCTGAAAGCTGACATGTCCGAATAACGCCCCACCTGGAGTGCGGTTCTGCTCATGCGAAATATGAAGGTGTACTGTATATAATGCTAGCTATTCAGGATGCTGAAAGCAGCCAACTAGCTAACCAACCAACTGCTGGTTGGTTGGTTGGTTGGTTTGGTTCAGGGGAGCATCGACTGCGTTGGCAATACATCGCTCAGAAGTAATAACCCCACTGTTTCTACAGCGCGACTTTCGCCAAAAGGACAACTGGTAACCACCTTACTCTATAAATGGCCGCTGACAACGGAAACCGATGGATGTTGACAATAATCCATCGGTTGGAAAATAGCCGGGAACAAGGCCGGAACAGCCAGGTGCACCAAACGTGTCGGTCTGGTCATCAAGATCAAGGGCAGACCAGATTCTGAGTCAAGTTCAGTGCATTTGCCTTCACGTGAAGGGAAAACGATCAACCACAGCTTTGCCACGCCAGACGTGTACCAGGCGTTAGTCGGACGGCGACTAACCACCAATTGATGGAGTAGAAGGGGCAATGCTGCGCACCGAGTCGACACGCAAACATCTATCTATTCCTACCAGATTGATGTCATCAACGAACTTGAAGGACCAATTACTCAGCCCTACCTAAATGTTATTCACAAAGATGATAAAGAGAAGTGGACCTAGAACGGAGCCCTGTAACACTTACTCAGAACATTATTCCATTCAGATTGATTGATTGATTATTTGGGCTAAGGGGTGCATCAACTGCTACTGGTTATGCAGCAACCATCCATTTATATTTACATTTATTCAATACTACCCTTTGTTTCCTTTCCCTTAACCATGCTTCAATCCATCCTACAACTTTTCCATGAATCCCGTGCTGCTCCAGCTTATGGATTAGATTCCGCGTGAGCGGAACTTTTCTCTTAATATTGCAGTAGTCTAAGGATATCCATCCCGCTTCCATTGTCAACTTACCATACTTCATGAACTCCAGGTTAGTTAGCAAGGTCTCCCGACGTTGACCTCGGCCATAGAAACAGGGCGTCGGTAGCTCGGTCAGTAAGGCAGCCCATACTATGATCGCGTCATAGCCTCGCTTCCATCAACAACTCAGCAACTTCAGGTGGTTTGGACTAGAGGTTCCGTAAAGTAGTGGTTGGTTGGTTATTGGTTTTACGACACATCGACCGTTGAGTCACGTAGCGTCGCCAATCTCTCACGCCGATTGGTCGCGGGCGAAGAGAGGCGACAGGTGAGACTCGAACCCACAACCTTTCGATTGTGAGACGAGCAACTTACCCATACGCTACTCGTCCCCCCGTAAAGTAGTGATAGTGGTTGTTTCGAAGAGCAGAGAATTGAGGGCGGGCGAAAAGAAGATGAAACATTTTCTTCGCCGTCGTTGCATCTCCTGCAGGTAGAGGAGGAAAGGGCACCAATTTTGTGTAGGTAGTCCTCCAATCCAGGGTGCCACCCGCTTCTGAGTCGCGCCAAGTCCACCCAAAGTTTTCCTTTTTGGCAGGGTCTCTTCTTCCGCATTGATGTCTGGCGGCACAGCATCCAGGGGTCGCGAGTTTTCTAAGCTCGCGAGTGAGTCTCGTGTAAGCGTGGTGTGAATATATTGTATTGATTGTTTTACCAGAGTCTCAGTACCAAACGACACATGCGGCATGTATCTGTCGTAGACGCGTGATGGGGTGCTCTTCATTCGTCTTGGAGGATCTGCCACATCACCGAAGCAATGCAGAGGATGGTCGGGTTGAGAGTACTTGGCCACGTTCGGAGCGTCGGTAGCTCAGCGGTTCAGCTGAACGACTGAGAAATCAACGGTATGGCGCCGGATTCTCCGCGACGCTCGCCCTCCCCACCGGGTTGAGACGCAGGCGACGCCGTATAATCTCAGCTGGTGCGTCGCAAAGCAACACAAACACACAGCAACGCTACCAGTAAATCGCTATCGCAGCCGGCCGAGCTTGCCAGGCGAGCCGCTGTCGTGCAGTGGCGGCTGCAGCCAGCGGGTTGGGGAGGACACATCGTTCAATGGCGGTGCCAGGGAAAGGATTTGGTCAGACATGGCATATATATATATATATATATATATATATATATATATATATATATATATATATGTATATATACATATGAAATACACATATATATTTTTATGTTTGTGTATGTGTGTGTGATATGTGTCAGGCTAAAGACGACACTCCAATGCATTATGATTTTTGCACGATCCAGTGTTTTTATTTGATGCAGGGAGCAGCCAGCACGTCTTCAGAGAACTCAAGGCTATTCTTCCATTCCACTTTTTCGGCGAACGGCGTCGTCCTCTCCGCGAATCTGGCACGCCGAGGTCAGGTTGCGTCGACTCTGACCGACCGGCCGCCAGCCGCACTTCTCCCCGCGGCGTTGTTTGTCGACCGAGCGCCGGCAGAGGCGGTACTCGGAACTGTGCCGAGGCCACCGCGTCCTGCAGACCGACCCGCCCGTCTGCAGACGATCTGGTGATCTGATCTGGCGATCTGGTGTGGCGATCTGGTCTGGCGATCTGGTCTGGTGATCTGGTCTGGAGATCTGATATGGTGATCTGATCTGGTGATCTGATCTGGTGATCTGATCTGGTGATTTGATCTGGTGATCTGATATGGTGATCTGATTTGGTCATCTGATATGGTGATCTGACTTGGTCACCTGATCTGGTGATCTGATCTGATGATTGTGATCTGATCTCGTGATCTGATCTGGTGATTATGATCTAGTGAATATGATCTAGTGACCTGAACCGGCGATCTGGTAACCAACGCCAGAATGTGCCCTCTTCTATCGGCCTGTCACTTTTATCAGTCTGTCTTCGACTGTCGACTGTCTGCACATGGCGGCCTGTCAACACGTGTCAGTGTGCGTGTCAAACTGTCAACACGTATTTTGTTGACAGTTTGACATATACAGACACTGACATCTGGCACATACAGACAGTCCGTCAACACGTGACTGCCTGTGTACGTCGGACCGTCCGCATATGCCACACTGTCTGCATATGACAGACTGTATATGCCAGACTATCTGTATATTTCAAACTATCTGTATGTGTCAGGGTGTTAATACACGTATTTTGTTGTCATTTGTGGTTTTGCGACGCACCAAGCAGCTGAAGTCACGCGGCGTCCCCTGTCTCGCACCCTGGCGGGAAAGACGGACACGACCGGGAATCGAACCCCGCACCTCCAGTTTCCCAGACACATAGTATTCACAAACTTACGAATGCACTACACTATGTGGTTAGTCTCCTTTATCCCATTTCAAAAAGCTTATTTCGTTCTGCCTAGGTATGTCAGATTCTTTTTCATTCACACGCTCACCACAATCAAGACACTCACAATTCGCATGTGGTGTACCCAGAAATGTCAGAGAAATGTTTGATGATCAAGCAATCTAGCGAGTTTCACATAACAGCTACTTAATAGCCACGACGTGCAGCCAGGATTCTACGCATCAGGCCTAGATTACTTGTGGCGTCACAAAGATTTCTACGTCGTCCGCACTCCTGCAAACACCAAAATGCGCAGAATAACTGGATCGCGACGTCATACATGACGCATCCAGCACAGACCGTCTGTATCGCCGCGGAAACGCCCAAGTCGGGCGTAGGCTCACACCCGTTTCCATGATATTGCAGTGATTACTTGTTTGTCGAGTACGTACAGCAGTGACAGTGACGTCTCAGCACGAAGATGTAAACCATGCCGATGCGCATACAAGCACAGTCCGTCCACATCGTCGCCGAGGTTCGACATCAGCGCAGAGAGAACGATTTCAGAAGACGAAGTACGGGAGAGGGGCGGACGCAGTTCGAAGAAATTCAGAAGTCTGGACAACGGCGAAGAAAGGCCTAAATTTGCCAGGCCGACGAAGGTCGACCGGACGGCACTCAATGCCTTCGGTGGTTATTGGTTTTACGACACACCGACCGTTGAATCACGTAGCGTCGCCAATCTCTCACGCCGATTGGTCGCGGGCGAAGATTGGCGACAGGTGAGACTCGAACCAACAATCTTTCGATTGTGAGACGGGTAGCCTACCACTAGACTACTCATCCACTTCTGTCGGTATGTCAACTGCCAACCCGTCAACTGCCAATACGTCAACTGTCAACACTGGAACTTCCTTTCGCATGTCGTCGACCACATCCCACCTTCGATGGCGCTGTAATGGACCGGTACAGCGCCGCTGTTGCGGATGTTCGGCTGAATACGTGCTCCTCGGGTCGCGAAGTACATGAATAAGCGTCGCTCCACACAGTTCCACGACACAAGAGCTGGAAGGCGGAGTCGCTCGACTCCAGTGTCACGACATTCACTTTTGTCTTGCTTCGTTCGCAAAGTGGAGAGACGTCAAAACCTCCGAGGACGTCGAAACATTTGGACAATGACAGGTAGAGGTAAAAGATGATATTAACAGATGAACACACATTTGCTGACGCGTGGTTCATCCGCCGGCAGTCGGGTATGTTGAAACGAGCAACGGTTACTATAGTTATATGCTGTGAAACTCAGTAAGTTCACTTCAGGAAGTAAAAACTCGGCCCGCAAGATGTCAAACTAGGTCCGGGATTAGTGCCATTTTCACGTAGTGCGGAATTCCAGGGCTCTGCTCGACTCGTTTTTTCTCGCCAACTCGTCCGGACTCGCGTTCGTCCTCAGGTCCGCAATACGGTATCAGTTCCATACTCGGGTCACAAGTCCGTGCTCCTGACACGAGTTCGTAGTCCGGTCTCAGGTCCGTACTCCGGTCTCAGGTCTAACGTACTCTCGGTCTCAGGTCCGTACTCCGCTCTAGGTCCGTACCACAGTCTGAGGTCCGTACCCCGGTCCCAGGTCCGTACCCCAGTATCGCCGTACCCCAGTCCCAGGTCTGTACCACAGTCTCAGGTCCGTACCCCAGACCCAGGTTCGTACAAATATCAGGTTCGTACCCCAGTCCCAGGTCCGTACCCCAGTATCAGGTCCGTACCCCAGTATCAGGTCCGTACCCCAGTCCCAGGTCCGTACCCCAGTCTCAGGTCCGTACCCCAGTCTCAGGTCCGTACCCCAGTCCCAGGTCCGTACCCCAGTCTCAGGTCCGTACCCCAGTCCCAGGTCCGTACCCCAGACCCAGGTTCGTACCCAAATATCAGGTCCGTACCCCAGTCTCAGGTCCGTACCCCAGTATCAGGTCCGTACCCCAGTATCAGGTCCGTACCCCAGACCCAGGTCCCCTAGTCCAGGTCCGTACCCTGGTCCCAGGTCTGTACCCCAGTATCAGGTCCGTACCCAAGTATCAGGTCCGTACCCCAGACCCAGGTCCGTACCCTAGTCTCAGGTCCGTACCCCAGCCTCAGCTCGGCACCCCAGTCCCCAGTCCTCTGACCTGACTGGGCCCGCTCACCTCTGCGCGTCAGCTGGCGCCGGTCGGACCGGGCGGTGTGTGCGGAGCGCGGGCGGGCGTCTGCTGTCGGCGGTCGGGCTCTACTGAAGTCCGATCGCCGCCGCGGCGCCGCCCGAGCAGCCGTAACGGACGCCCCCATCCCCACCACCCCCTGGCGGGAGTGACCGCGGGGAGCATTCATAACATCCAGAGTTCATTTAGTGCCAAAGTTAATGACGTCCAAAGCTCACAACGTCCAAGGATCATAACGTCCAAAATGCGAAATAAAGTGGCCGCGTACGCAAATCTGTCTGCCTCGGTGGTACGCTCATGTGGGACGGGGTTCAGCTCCATTGGAACCCCCGCGCGGGAGATGTGCCCACCACTCCCGAACGGGGTTTGATTTGTGCGTTGTGATCCTGGATGTGGAGAACACGTCTGAGATTGAGACAACACATGGAAAGAGATTGTGGGTTCGAATTTCACAACCGACGGGGCTTACTGAGTCCACCCGCGACCAATCGGCGTAAGAGGCTGGCGAAGCTATATTTTGTTTGTTCATTGGGTGGTTCACGACGAACTTTATGCACATTCACGGCTAATATCGCCGCCCACACTGTTTCGCCGGTGGGCAGCGGGATTGGTAAATGTCCCGAGCGGCGCTAGTGTCGAACCCGGGACCTTTGGTACCCAGAGCCAGACACCTTAACCACTCGGCCATCCCCGCCCCTGGCGAAGCTATACAACCTAGCAGCTGAATGCGTCGTAAAAGAACCCAAGGAGACACCCAACTCACGCCTTGCCATTGGATTGGATTGGAGTTTGGGGGCGCGTCGACATCTAGGGTCATTTTGCGCCCATAACTAAATTGTAATCAATCTACGGTGCTGCTATCATAGCTCACTATCCATCTTCACGGGTGGGGGCATATCACGTCAAGGCGAGCTTGTCGGATGCACATAAAAATATTCCCAGACGCTACGGCCTAGGAGTCGTTCCCTATAAGCATACGTAAAGAAGAGTCGGTATTCAACCGTCCTAAAATCTGGCGTCGTAGAGGATTTAGCAGAGTACAGCCAACTAAAACATGGTACACGGTAAGCGGTTTAGAACTGCGTGGACATACGGGGCGGTCATTACCGGTCAACATATAGCTATGTGTTGCAAAGGTATGGCCTATTCTCAATCGACAAAGTATTACTTCTTCCCGACGTTTGGTTCGGTGAGAGGATAGCCATTTTCCTAATGTCGGTTTTAAAACCCTGAGCTTACTACACTTCGAATTCCAGGATCGTTGCCATTCTGCACGCCTTGCCATTCTGCTGACGCTCACTGAGCCGGGCCAGCATGAGTTGGCCGTGTCCGGTGTCCCTCGTGGCACCCAACGGGTGTCCCGCGGGACTCTGAGGACAACAAACGCATACCAGCCCGTCACAGTGGACGTCGGCAGAGGGGACATGACGTCAGCAGAGGGGTTACAATGTCAGCATAGGTGCCATGACGTCAGCGTATGTGTCACGACGTCAGCAGATGTGTCACGTCAGCAGAGGGGTCACGATGTTAGCAGAGGGGTCACGATAGAGAGGGAGATGTCACACGATGTTAGAAGAGGATTGGTTGGTTATTTGGGCTTAGGGACGCATCGACTGCTTCGATCATACAGCGCCCAATGTTAGCAGAGGAGTCACGATGTCAGCAGAGGGGTCACGACGTCAGTAGATGAGTCACGACGTCAGTGGAAGAGTCTCGTCAGCAGAGGGGTCGCGGCGTCACCAGAGGGGTCACGACGTCAGCAGAGGGGGCTTGACGCCAGTAGAGGGGTCACAACGTCAGCAGGGTCGCACTGCGGGACGAGTCGAGGCGCACCACAGACCAGCACGGAACCAGACCGAGTCTCCTGCAGCGCTACCGTGGCGTGTTGTGCCCACGGCAGCCAACAGAAATCCCAGTCATCCTACCGAGCGTGAGTTGTCCACCGGCAGAGGCGTGGCCAGGGGTGGGGCGCGCTCTCCTACAATACGCTGCACGAGCAATCTCGGAACTTCACGTCACACACAACCATAAATTTTCAGAGCGCTTCACGCGCCGAAGACGACCTCGATAGCGTGCCTTTTTCGTCTCAGTCGGGCCCCACGCCTAAGACGATCCTGACTGCGCCCCTCCCTTCTGGGAGCGCACTTGAGTACGCTGTTTGTCGCGTGGGGTGCGCCGCCTTACCTGGAGCCGCTCGAGGGTACACTGGGCAATAGCAGATAAGTAGTGTCAGTGTCAATGTGACACTATGTCAGTGTCAATATAACACTATGTCAGTGTCAATATGACACTATGTCAGTGTCAATATGACACTATGTCAGTGTCAATATGACACTATGTCAGTGTCAATATGACACTATGCCAGTGTAAATATGACACTATGTCAGTGTAAATATGTAAATGTGTGTCAGTGTCACTCTGTCAATATATGTCAATGTCACTCTGTCAATCTGCGTCAATGTCACTCTGCCAATATTTGTCAATGTCAATATGTCAATCCATGTCAGTGTCACTTTGTCAATCCTTATCGGTACCGATATGTTAAATGAGCCGCCGCGAAAGTTCAAGCTGCCTGGTGGAAGGTGCTCAACCAAGAAGTGTTGCTCCATATGCTCGGGGAGAAACGCGCAGTCCCGTCGCCAGGAGAGGGGACGAACGCGCCCCGACACTCCCCCTTCGCTGCATCGCTGAACGCGCCACTGCCGCAGCTGACCGAGTCAGCTGCCGGTTTACATTGCGCCGCACTGACGCAAGCCAGACCACCTGCTCCGCCCACCCGGCCAGATCGCACTTTCTCGACGGGGTTCGCGTGATGTCAAGACACAAGAACCCTCCCGTATGATACCGAGGTCTTCGGCATACTGTTTCAGTTGCAAGTCGACAACAGCGAGGAACTTCCGTATGGCGCGACTTCTGGAGTTTATCAGGTTGTTAGGTGGAGTTTAGGAGGGGGGGGGTGGTTTTTGTGGTTTTGGGGTTTGGTAATTATAGGGCCCGCTTTTTCCTCTCCTCCCCCACAACATTTTTCCCCCCCCCCCCCCCCCGGGGAAAAAGGGGGGGGGGGGGGGTGAGGGGGGAATGGTTTAAAAGGGTGTGGTGAACCAACAAAAAAAAAAGGGGTTTAGGAGCGCACCGACTGCATCGGATATTCGGCGGTCACAACCACACTATTCGAATAGATTTGCCGATAACTGTGACTACCCAGAGCACCGCGATGTGTGTCGAGGTGTTGAAGCCCTACCACTTGGTAAGGCGCGACATAGCCATCCACAATATATCACGCATGAAACGAGAAAATGTAACCATTACGGATAAGTTATGGGCGCAATATGACCAGAGCAGTCGAAGCGCCCGAAAGCCCAAATAACTAACTAACCATTACGGAATACCGCAAAGGCAGCACGAAAACGTTGAGCCTACGTTCTAGATTGAGTTGAGGGAAAACTTGTGGAGATGCATACTGACCTAGGCATCAAAGAAGACACATAGCTGCATTTTCATCAACACATTGCTGTCATTGCGCGAAAAGCTAGAAGTCTGCCTAGCAACTTACTAGTGTTACTTTAAGTTACTCTCCTGAACTTATCAAAACCATGTACATTACATGTACACGATTTAATGGCTTTTCTCAAAACCAATTTTCCCCAAAATCCTTCTTCTTTTGCTATGTGGTTCAAATAACCATGATCACAATTCATGTACATTACTAATGTCAGATCTGTCTGAGTTTTCTTCATGTGTTTGGAATATATAATATATAGATGCTTTAGGATGTCCATAGTTTGTACAGAGAAGGTGGACACAGAACATAAAGGAGATGGAAGACCTGAATTATGGTGGCAGATTGTAAAAACTAAAGTTGATGTTAAACATATACTGATTCCAGCAGACATTAGCAAATGTTGGAAGATTGCTCATGGCCAGTCTGCCATCAAGATCCCTGACAGATTGTGCTGACACCATTGGCAAATGCATATGGACATACACTGAAATTGGCAGTGGCACAAGTACTTAATTCGCATAAGGTATATTTCAGTTCTTTTTCTTGCCCTGTGAAACTGATCACTATATTTGTATCTTATCTAGGGGACTGACTTGCCTACAGACATGGACTGCCCTCAATTGGCCATGGAACTTATCTTTGGGTGACATGAGACTTAAGAACCTGGGGAGCCAGCCAGCGAAGAGAACCAGGCGAAAGTAGATGTTAGGGGATTCAACATCAGTAGTATAGACAGTGCAACATCAGTAGATTCAGTATGACCAAACATGAGTTTGTTGTGTTAGGCTGTCTTATTTATTTTGCAATGCTATATTATTATTTAATATATAAATATATTACCAACCAGCCTAACACAAACCTCATATTTCAGATATTGGCTTTGGCAGTGGTACACACAACATAATTAAACACTTTCCAAATAGAATGTCAGTGGATCCAGCCCAATTTTTTTTATTTCCTTTGCCAAGCTCCTGAAAAATGCAGGGGAGGTAAACAGAGAGGATTGATGGTGTCAATATCTCACAAAGCAAGCATCATAGATCAGATAAGCAAGGTGGAAGCTGAGCACTTCTGATCTAGTGAGAGCGAAATAGCATATATATATATATATATATATATATATATATATATATATATATATATATATATAAAAAAAATAAATATATATATATATATATATATATATATATATATATATATATATATATATATGCAAATATAATATTTTTGGCAATCTGCATTGCCAAAAATATTCTCTGGTGTCTTGAATGATCTCATTTCTGCTCCTTTTTATATGAATTTCAAGTTTCCTTTCTTGATGACCTACCTACCTACTCATTGAGATAGCAGTACTTCAACTTGAAATCCATATATTTTGAAAAGTTGCCATTTCCCAAATATGAAATAAAATCATCAGAAAGTACCAGAGAAACATAGCTTGATCAAAAGTTGGCCTAGATGATTCAGTAATATTGTGTTTGAAGGTGGTTACAGTAAAAGTTCCACACACATTTGCCTCTATAAAGCAAACACATGGGTTTGGTTTGGTTTGACTAGGTTAGTTTAGTGTTTTTAAGTTTTTTAATTTGTTAATTTTTCCCAAATAAAAAAATGATCTTGTGTTTTCTTCAAAAGCAGATTATATCAGGTTAGGTTAGGTTGGGTTAGGTCATTCAGAAAATTTTAGGAAGATAAATTGCTTCATATTTTTAATTTTTTTTAATTAAACATTTGCAAAGGCCAGTTATGCTAGGTTAATTTATGGTATGTTACAGTTTTGTAACCATTTTCTATGCTATGTTACCTGAACTCAAAGCCCACTTTTCAGTGCTATTTTGCTCACAACTTGAAAAGTAAGCATTTGCACAGAAAATGAATGGTCCATCATTTTAGTCACATTAGTAAACCATTGCATTGGAAATATGGATTCAAGTAATTCATAAAACCTAAAATCAAAATTTATGAGGGATTCTATATATTTGCTGGAAATGATGTATAAGGAATGGGTGTGGAAGAATGCACTATGCAATATCACATGAACAGTGCTAGATGATACTTGTATGACACTGCATCAGTGTGTCAAAAATATTTATTGATCAGGCATCAAGTGCATGTAGCTACTGGTGCTCATGAGCTCACCAGAGCAGAGAGATGTAGAACTTACCTCACTTAAGACTTCGCAGCTTAATTCGGATTCGAGTTGAATCAAGGATGGCACAGCTAACTCGGGCAGTGCTCCAACTGACCTATGTTCCCCACCCTCAGTATGTGTTGCCAATTCCTACAGGAAACGGAAGAAAATGACCTTTGATTGGATTATCATTTATCCTACCACTTGCAAGGATCAACGGGCGCCACCCTACCAACGAGCCTTCCAACGCCCCCAAAACAAAAATAGAACAGGCAGTCGATTGTTTATTGATGTATCTAGTGCGCAGGAAAAACTACCCAGCGAAGTTCGTGTGGCAGCATGACGTCACCAGATTGTGAAGTTTACCCTTCATTACATAATATGAAGGACAAGAACACTACCGGTAAAAATGAAACACTGAAATCTGAATACACAACTATGGTTGGTTGGGTATTGGTTTTTACGACACATCGACCGCTGAGTCATTTAGCGTCGCCAATCTCTCACGCCGATCGGTCGCGGGCGAAGAGTAGCAACAGGTGAGACTCGAACCCACAACCTTTCCATTGTGAGACGAGCAACTTACCCCTAGGCTAATCGTCCCCCACACACAACTATGCGACCATGCCAGTGTAACGAGTGTGCATTTGTCATGCCACGGTCGTCTGAACCGGAGTCACCACCTGCCACTTCGCTGATGGCTTGTTGCCATCAAGCTCATATAGTGCTCATATACTGAGATGCACGCCGTCTTCTATTGCACAGAGGGGTGAAGGACAATTGAGTGAACACAAGCCACAATGTATGAAGCAGACAACACATTCTGAACAAGCTGTGCTTGTTCAGCGATACGAATTTACTGATGCCGAATGAATGATTTCTTAGGCGTGCCGGTGAATAAAGGTCATTTGCGCTGCCTTTAAGGCGAGTACGTTACATGTCTGTCTTCAGAGCGAGTGTGCTTGGAAGCAAAGCGAAGGCAAGCGTGCATTAACGTTAAGGGAGTAAGCGTTATGAAGTAAAACGCTACAAAGCACACACGCTATAATGTAAAAACTTTATAGCGTGTGTGATTCTACATGGTTTAAATTTTACTTGACTCCTCCGCAAGGTAATTTGTAGCTGGGGTGGGAAGGGGGATCAGAATGACGAGAAAGTTGATTTTTCCTGGGTGGCGGCATTGATGTACTCATCTCGAGGAGCACCGAGGGATCTTTGCCGTGCGAACAAGGAGGTAATTGGGCACACCGCATATCACGCCGGGCACCTTGTGTTATTTGTTAGTAGAATGCTAATTTAACCCGCGCCGTCTCTCCGGTCAAATCTTTACACTCCGTCTCAGGAGGGAGGACGGATAGTAACCCCCTCTAAAATCTAAACTAAGCGTCGCACGAAAACGAATGAGGTGTCATCGGAAAGCGCTTGACGATTGTGGTCCGGATCCATCCCCCAAAACAATTTTCCCCCGAAAGTGACGTCACCAAGGGGCTAGATTTTCACGATTTTTCACGACTTACATTATGTTTTTGGCTCTAGGGAGTTCATTTTGGGGGATATATGAACAAAACAAAATTTATTTGGAATGAGAATAGGACAGCGGAATCGACCAGGGCCATAAACCGTGTTCCCCCCCCCCATTTTTTTGAAATTTCACAATTTTGAATTTTCAAGCTTTCTTTAATTTTCCTTTTCCGATGGGTAGAACAGGCCGAGAAACGCTGTTGGAAGTCAACTTGTCCTATACAAATGCTTACTTTAGCAAGAATTATCTCTTTGAACTGCAATTTGGCAAATACGCTAAATTTATATGTAGTCAAAACTAAAAGAATGGAAAATTCAGCTGGTACGTATTGTTGCATCCCTGAAGATAGGCAAACGCTGAAAGTTTCATTCAAATATTTGTATCCGATAAAGCGTGACGACTGGTTGAACTTTTCTAAGGGTTACCTCACTTGACCTTGACTAACTCGTTGACCCTAGATGACCTGACCTAAGAATTTTGAATCAGCATGTCAAATTGATGTGGGAAAAGGTATGCCAAATTTGGGCGCGCTACCCCGCGCCGTTCGTCCGCTTTTCGTGGAAAGCCTGAGGGGGCGGTTTAAGACCCCCCGAGACAGGACGGGCTAAGCATGCGGTGCAGGGCTGTCAGTTGGGTTAGTACGGTGTTTTACAGTTCGGCTCATCTAAGTCCACTGTACCTCTAGGTAACAGTTTTGCGTGATGAGTTGCAATGTAAATCGGCTCATCTACGTCCGTTAGCTCTTTGGACAGTCGTTTTACGCCATGCTATTTTTTTTAGGAAAGTCGGATCATCTACGTCCGACTGCACCGCTAGGTAACCGTTCATTTCTAATTGAAAAGATAGTGGATAAATGTACGTCCGACGCCATTCGGGGATGGTTGTTTACGTGTTCCTAGGAGTGCTTCGCGGGCATGCGTTGCTGAAAAACACGCGCACTTGGGAGTGTGGGGGCAGATTCCACCCCCTAAGATCTCGGTTTCTATTACAACTAGAGTGAGATAATTTTCATGGTAGATGGGTGTGGTGGTGAAGTATATTGTATACACATTTCATGACATTAAGTCAATATCTACAAGGTCAAATGAGGTAACATGTCATATTTGGCTTGTTTTGCGTGTCTTGGCTTGCCATTGTTACAGATCGCTGTGATTGTGTTTAAGTGCTCCAGAATTGGCATCAATGATGTTTTGGATATAACTAATGATGCAATACAAATGATGGAGCCGGCTCGACCTTTGGCTGACTGAATGTTCAGGATTGCCTAGTGGGCGGTCGAACTGCAGTGCCTTGCATTGTGAGGTTAAGATCGAGAGAGCCGTGACCATTTATACGCTATGTGGTGGAAGTTTCCACCAAAATCCGCTCTTGTCGTATCTATCTGGCGTAGGACAGCGCTGTGTCGGGTGATTTTTAATGGATTTGATATTCATGTGGTAACGGCACAGCTGTTGCGTCCTCCTGGAGTGGTGAGGAGGCGTGTTTGAGTCCATCGAGAAGACTGGCTATCGATGCGGTGCTGAGGGTACTTGTGTGCTCTGATGCACTTGTTTTGGATGCTTTCTTACCCTTTTGCTCACTTTTTGAAATGGTCGCAAAGCTGATGGTGTTCTCTGCTCGGATGGGTCGCAGCATCTATTTGCAGAGTCGGAGTAGTGTTTTCCTATCTCCGCCACATCCTGTGTTTGCAAGTGCACGGAGTAGGTTGACGCACTTTGCGTATCGCTTCGTGGTGGAGGTGGTGTGTGTTTTGAACTAAGTTTTTCGTCTAAGTGTACTCCTAAGAACTTGAAACCTTTCACCTATTCGATGGCTTCGCTATTGATTTTAAGTCAAGAGCTGTGAGTGTGGGGCGGAGACGACTAAAGGTGACAATGGCCGATTTTTCTACCGTCGGGATGAACCAGCACGTTTTCACTACTTCCGACGTGGTCTAGAACTACTTGAATGGCATGTCAGCTCTTAGGAACCATTTTACTGTTTAAATTAAAATGGCCATATTGTCCGCGAAATGTGAGTGTTGAAGTGAAGTGTCTGTGTTATCTGCATACATGTCGTTAAACATGATGATGAAGAGGCTCAGTGAGAGTCGGCTCCCCTGTGCCAGGCCCTGTTCCTGAGATGTGGTGTTTGATGTAACACTGCCGCATCGGACCTTAACCCGTACCGTCTCGGGGGTCTTCAACCGCCCCCCCCCCCCTGAGGGTTTTTCGCGGATATTGAACGAACGGCGCGCACCAGCGGCAGCACAGCGCGCCAAAATTTGGCGTATCTTTTCCCACATCTATTTTGCATGCTGCTTCAAAATTTTGAAGTGAGGTCATTTAGGGTCAACGAGTTAGTCAAGGTCAAGTGAGGTAACCTCCAAAAAAGTTAAACCTGTCGTCACGCTTTAACGGATACATATATTTTAACGGAACTTTCAGCGCTTGCTTATCTTTAGGGATGCAATAAAACGTATAAGAGGAATTCTTCATTTTTACCCGTTTTTTGGCCACTTATTAATTATGCATATTTGCCTGTTAGAGATCAAATCGAAGATTGTGGCTAAAGTAAGCATTTTTTTTTGTGAGAGCAAGCTGGCTTCCAACAACGTTTCTCGGTCTATTCTACCCATTAGAAAAGGAAAATTGAAGTTACCGACCGAAAAACGTTGTTCGAACTCAACTTTACTCCAATAAAAATGCTTACTTTAGCGAAAATCTTGGAGTTTATCTCTAATGGGCAAATATGCATGACTAATAAGTAATCAAAGACAGAAGAAAAAAATTATCTAGTGCATTTCGTTTCGTCCACAAAGATAAGCAAACGCTAAGAGTTTTATCAAATATCTTTACCCGTTGAAGCGTGACGACTGGTTGAACTTCTTTGAAGGTGACCTCATTTGACCTTGACTAACTCGCTTAACCTAAATAACCTGACTTCAAACTTTTGACACAACATGCCAAATTGGTGTAGGAAAAGGTATGCGAAATTTCGGCGCTCTACCGCGCGCCGTTCTTTCACTATCCGTGGAAGACCTCAGAGGGGCAGTTGAAGACCCCCACCCTCCGAGACGGTGAGGACTAATTGCACTGGATAATGGTCGCTCAGCCCGGGCAAGTCTGAAATTGACTAGTCATATAGTGATCTTAGTCGTTGGGGGCACCACGTTGGCTAATGGCGCCGCCCACACTGTTTCGCCGGTGGGCCGAGGGATTGGAAAATGTCCTGAGTGGCGCAAGAGTCGAACCCGGGACCTTTGGTACCCATAGCCCGACACCTTAACCACTCGGCCATCCCCGCCCCCTGATGCAGGCTGACTGCACTGTCGAAGTGGCTGGCATCGCCGACGACATAACTGGATTCAAGCTCCTGATGGCCAACCTCCCGGCATCCATACCCGCAAAGGCCAGGGAAGTGATCCACACTTAGCCGGGCGACTTCCCAACTGTTCGCGCGGCACTGCGAACCTGCCTCGACCAGTACGGCGCTGCTGTTGCGGCGTCAGTAGCTCGGTGACCTGATGCCGTCCCATCTGCTGCGCATCATGTCTGGCTGCGGCTGGCCGCGGTCTGCGACACCCCGGAACAGGCGCGCACCCATAATTTTTCCATGGGGTGGGGACCGAAAATGGCACTTGGCCGGCTCCAAAAGGGCATCTGACCGGCTCCAAAGGGCCACTTTGCGGTCAGGGGTACACTGGAAGGTTTGTTGACCGGGGGGGGGGGGTCGTGAAAAAAAGTTCGCCAAAAGGGCAGTTTTGGGCCCAAAGAGCACCTTTGGCACAGGCGGGGCACATCAGGCAGGTGATTTTTGGGCTGAATTTGAGACATTCCGGCCAAGAGGGCACTTTTCGGTCAAAAGAGCACTTTTGGCCAAAAGGGCACTTTGGTCTCATGGGGGAGGGGGCGGGCCCCCTGACCCCCCTCCCGGTGCGCCCATGGCCCGGAAGACAACGGCCCGCTGCGCACTTTGCTTCCGCAGCGATTGTCGCAGCGTGTGCGCGCCGCCACCGCGCGGCTCCCAGAATCCCAGCCGCCAGCTGGGATTCTGCGGACCATCCTCAAGGCCGGGTGAGTCGGCTTGCCATGTGACCGGGTATTTTGTGGCACGAGACTCGCTTCCGTGTTTCATCCGAGCGAGCGAGATATTCACATCCAATTCGGCACCAGATTAGTTTCATATCGGGACCATTGCAATTATTGAACGAGAAATGACCAAGGGCATTATGGTGCAACGTGTAAAGAGGAACGACCAACGCGACGATAATCTGTGTCCAATTAAAAAAATTTATTTCCTGATCTTCGTGAGAATTGCAATGGTCCCGATGTGAAGCTAATCTGGTGCTGAATATGAATGTGAATATCTCGCGCATCGCACACACAGCTGGCCGGTTCATCTGCAGCCGACTTGCAAAGCGACAATTCTGCCGCTGGACACCACTGTCAGCCAGCTGGCAGCCTCCGAAAACCTCCTCGTGACTGCACTGCTCAGCGGTCATGCTTCCTGACCACGAGTCGCCGCTTCGACACCATCGCCGGTGGTGGCTTGTTTTTGTCTGGTCCCGAGGCGATTTTGGGGGCCACGCTGTGTCTATTTCGGGCCCCAACGGGTATGTTTTGGGCCTCGTACAAGTTCTGGGCCTCGATGCAATGTTTTCGGCCCAGGTGCAAGTTTTCTGGTGACGACGCGAATTGTCGGGCCATTACGGTTTTTTTTTCGGTCCAGCTGCATCTATTTGTCGTTCCCGACGATAAATTTCGTTGGCTCTAACAGACATTATTTTCACCCCAGCGCGATTTCTGGATACCCGGTGCGATTTTTGGGGCCTTACTGCCTTACGGGATGGGTGTGGGAGGACATTCCCCTTTCCCCATTCGGTACGTCACCGATCGAACCCCACCAAATAAGTCACAAGTGACTCCGGTGATGACCGAACCCCAAGCACGTCAGCGGTAGCGAAACCCATGTTGGGAATCGCATAGGGGCTCGGACCTGTAGCTAGAAATTGAAACCCTCACCGAGTACTTTGGTGAAACATGTAAAGATAAATGACTAAAGCCATTCCGGTGCAACATGTAAAGAGAAACGACCAACGCGATAATAATCTGCGTCAAAACAAAAATATTTATGTCATATCTTCCAAGTTGAATTGCTATGTGAAACTTATCTGGCGCTGAATCTGAATGTGAATATCTATCTAGGTTCACCCGGGACGGAATACGGAAGCGAGTCTCGTGCCCCAAAATACCCGGTCATATGACAAGCCGACTCATCCGGCCTTGAGGATGGTCCACTCGCTAGAAAGCGTGCGATTTTCGCAAGCTGTTACTGACTGAGCTCAGCTGACGCACGATCCCAGTGAGTGTTTGTTTACGTGGAGATCGTGTTCAGCGGCGGAGTGGGTGTGTTGCGGTCAAATGGCGCTGCTTTCTAGGCTGTTTAGTGGGAGGAAGAAAAGTTGCTCAAAATCTTCGAGTGCCTATGACAGTGTACCAGAGTTCAAGTGAGTGCTTCAAAGTATTATTTCTGTATTCAATGTGTCCATGATACTTATTCGTACTTTTAGCTTCTGTTATACAAATATTGCGCATGCACGGCAAAAGTTGCTGTTGCTGCTGTTTCATATTATATTATTTTATATTTTTGAGCAGTTTCTTTCTTGGATAACAGCATGCTGATTTTCATAGATTCATGGCAATCGTGAAAACAATATTTGGCTATCGTTACCTGATAAGGTCTCTTCAGAAAGCATCTGAACAAATTGCATCATCAGAGGTATGGTTCATTGGCATTGCTTGAATAACTGATTGCTGTCACATACAGGAGACAGACAGCCTTTGGGTTCACAGGAGATTCAATTGGTGTCCAATCCCAGTGAATGGCTGCTATTGCTCATGAACTCCGAAATGGCAGGTATTTGTAGCTAACATGACATAGTCATAATGTAGAAAGATGCCTTCACATTTTTTTTAAAGCCCAGGATTGGATTCACACATGTAAATCTGGGATTTCAAGAGGAAAATCATGAGCATTGGAGATGATGGGATAATAGTATGTTTCTCTATTTCTGACTTGAAATATTCTTTTCTTTTTTTTAGGTTCCAGAACTGCTTCAGACATGTTTTCAATCAATAATACACTTGCAGGTTTTTTTCCAAACAACTGATCAATCCTTTGACGATGAAGAATTGAAATATTTTCTGCAAATGGTAATTTTCTGGATTGAAAAAGTCCAGAACAAGACCATGTTTCTAACCCTATTCATAGCCCAATATTTATTGTCTATTTGGGCATTTGTACTCGTGTGATGAAACATCCATAGGTTTTGCCTGATGGAATATCCTTGGATTTAATCTGGTCCAATACTGCTCAGTTTGATGTTGTCCAGCATCCATTGGTCTTCATGACCACCACCCAAAGATTTTACCCAATCCATGATTTATGCTAATTGATGGTTGGATTGATATTCAATCATTACACTTGTATCATTCCAATTGCATTCAAGGTCACTGACCTAGATTTACATCTTGTGACCTTTTCAATGGTTCTGAATAGTGTGGTCATTTGAACTCCTGAATCTGACTGTACTGTCAATTGGTTACCTGAGGGTTGGAAGGTTTTAACCAACATTCTATGAGGTCTGAATCCCTTGGCTTGACCTGACCTGTGACCTATGCTTTAAATGAAGCAGGTAGTATGCCACTACATCCAGAACCCACAAATTGCCATTAATAGTGGGCAAAATAGCATAGTTATTGCAGTCTAAGAGGCATTTTCAATATTTTTGGACAAATTAACATTTGCAAAAATGTACCATTTAACCTGGTGTCAAAGGTCACCTATGACGTACAGGTACAAAATGTGGATGTCAATCACGAGATCAAGACCCACATCACATTTCTGCTTTCATTTCATCTCTATCACATTTAATCTGGAAATGTTGAGGTGATTTGCACCCCCTCATTGGTGAAACTGGGAAAATGTCCACACAGGCCAGGCTTAATACATGTGGAAGCAATGGAAACAATTAAAACATCACTGATGCCCAATATCTGTCATGGTTGTGGTACCTGTGTGCCCCCAATGCAGTGTAAATATGACAATGTGGCCGAAATTCACAGTTAATGAAATGCTACATCCTTGTCTCAGGTTTTACCATGCCACATTATATGCGGGCAGTCATTACACACACAGCTAAATAATGTAAAATGCATGTGACTGCAGTGAAATATGTTATTACAACAGCATTCGCTTTTTAATCCTTAAGTGGTGATCCTTATTTCTTCCAATCTTTCACTAATCCCAAGAAACTTCTTCTTCATCCACACCATTAATGGTTAAATAATTTTAGGACACTGCCCCAATGGTGACTGGCAGTGGTGGTACCTGTAGGTGTATCCCCAATGATGACTGTGACAGCACCCATGTTTCCACAGTGGTGGCTGTGATGGTGGTGGTAACCATGTGCCCAGTATTAAAATAATGTTTTTTTTTTCTCACTAGGAATGAGATGTTGAAACGAGCACAGTAGGATGTCAAAATTTGTCATGGAATTAGTGTCATTTCAAATGTTTTTGATGTCTTTCAGACTTAAATTTGAGCCATTTGTTGCACCTTCATCAGTTGTTGTGATATCCATATGTTAGGAAGAGCTGTATTTGGGATGTCCAGAAGAACAAAAACATTCTATATGCTGGTGATGTATGCCATATCCCAGCATGGAAAATCAATTTACCTGAAATTGTATTGCAAGATGTTTGTGTATTCAATGTTGGAAAAACTGACATTTGTTGGTGTCATGCATGCCAATACATTATGTACTCCAGAATTGTGACTAGACTTAGACAGGAGTGCTGTGACTAGACAGGATTGTGACTAGACAGGAGTGCTGTGTGACTGTTCATTTTTCTGTCTAGCCATAAGTGATATCAAAGGGATATTTATATAGTTGTCTACTTGTGTGGAAGACAATTAGATTAGACATCTTGTTTAGTTATTTAATTTATTTAAAAAGAAAACAAAACAAAAAAAAAAACAATTGTTTAATAGTTTCTGCTTTTCTTGAGGTACTCAGATATTTAACTAACAGTATAGGAGGTAGCGATTTATAGTGAATGATAGTTAGCTTTTTTGTCGGTTGTTTAGCAAGTTAATTTAGCAAGTTAATTTGAATCTAAATCTAGGCATAAGCTGCAGCGTTTAGGATGGTTTCGACCAGGATGCAGGCACTAGAGGAAGAAATTAGGACCCTTAAGGCAGAGGTTTCCAACCTCAAGGCTGCCCTTGTTGCACAGGGTAGGCAAGATAAGGCAACAAGGGGTCAATCCGTAGCAGGGACATCATATGCCCAGGTGGTCGCAGGCCACCAGGTAGCTGAGGTTTCCCCTACTGTGGAGGTGGCTGGGATCTCTCAAGAGGGGAGTGTTAATAGTGTTAATAGTGAACAGAGGAGAGGTAGTTCTGGTAGGTCACAGGAGGGGAAGTGGCATGAGGTCAGGGGGTGGAGGATTTGGAGACGCGAACCTAAGGAAAGGGTCAGTGAGTGGCAGGTGGCAGGTGGTAGGAGCGGGAGGAAGTGTAGCCGACCGGCCCAGCGGGCAGGCATAGTAACAGCAAATATGTTCCAGGCATTAGATGACTGCCCCCAGGATAGCAGTAGTAAGGAGTCAGTGCTGGTCATAGGAGACTCTCGTGTGCGTCATTTAGAGCGGGTATTTTGTAAAGGTAGGAGGGACAGGAGGTGCATCACCAGGCCTGGTGCCAAGGTGAAGGACCTGGTAACTGCGGTGGCACAGGTCACCAGTGATCACCAGTTTAACACAGTCATAGTGCATGTAGGGGTAAATAACATAGGTCATACTAGGAGCGAGGAGCTTCTGCGGGAGTACAGGGCCCTTCTGGCCACCCTGAAGGGTACCAATAGAGTGCTTGTAACAGGAATTTTGCCTAGGGCTAGAGCCTCCCCTGAGTGGAGCTCTAGGGCACTGGCAGCTAACACCAGGGTAGGAAAGCTCTGCCAGGAGCTAGGTTTTACATTTGTAGACGAGTGGAGCAGGTTTTATGCATCGTGGGACCTCTATCAGAAGGATGGCCTGCATTTTTCTGAGAAGGGGGTCCATGTGTTAGGCAAAGTATATGAGCATGTCCTTCAGGGAAACTAGGAAATGGGGTGGGGAGGGATGAAATTGCATTGCCAACTCAGGAATATTCCAATAGTGTCAGCCAAGGCAATAGAACCTCAAAGTCTGCAAATAGGGACAGCAGCAACTCAAGGGGACAGAGTTATAGTTCATCTAGTGATAAAAGAACTCCTCAATATGAAAAAGCCAAAGGTGGTTATGGAGCATTTGTTAAGTGTATGATGTTTAATGCTCAGAGTATCCGTTCCAAATTTGATGAGTTCAAGTGTTATGTTGCTGAGGAGAAACCGGATTTTGTTTGCATTACGGAGGCATGGGTCAGTGAAGGATATTTTGGAGATAACTTACAGGACTATGAGATCCAGGGATACAATATGTTTTCGTGCAATAGGGGTCCAGCAATGAAAGGGGGTGGTGTAATGCTCTATGTGAATAGCTTATTCAGTTCTCAAAAAGTAGCAGGTGGGGATAAAAATGTGTCTGTGGAGTCCATTTGGCTTGATGTCACTGTGGGAAAAGGCAACAGCAATACTCTTAGGATAGGAGCTTTCTACCGATCAGGAACCCTGCCACATTCTCAGCAACTGGAGCTTGACAAGGTGATTTGTGAGGAAATCAGTAGAAACTTTAAGAGGAAGTGCCTTATTCTCGGTGACTTTAATCTAAAAGGTTATGAAAATGCTGGTGTTGGCTCCCCATCATGCAAAATGTTCAGGAAATGCCTTGAAGAGGACCTGTTCTTACACCAGTTTGTATCGGAACCTACCAGGCATGGTTCATTCTTGGACCTTGTATTCTCGGATTTAAGTGACTTGGTTCAAGACTTGACTGTAGGCGAAACTCTGGGAAAAAGTGACCATAACATAGTTAGATTCAAGGCACATGTAGGGGAAACTATCAAGGATAATTTGGTAAAGGTTCCAAATTTCAACAAAGCAGACTTTAACGGCATGAGAGCGGCTTTAAGTGCCATCAGATGGGAAGAAGAATTCTCCAATTTAAATGCCTGTGAAATGTGGGAAAAGTTCAAATCTTACTTAAAGGAAACTCAGATTAGACATGTCCCCCAAAAGCAAAGACGCAAAAGAAGGGTAGGAAAGCCAGCATGGCTTACACCAGACGTGATAAAAGCAATTAGGGCTAAGAAAACTGCATTTAGAGTTTTTAAAGAAGCCTCAAATGTCATTAATCTAAAGGCGTATCGAAAAGCTAGAGACACTGTGAAGCAAAAAACCAGAGCAGCAAAGCGAGCAAAGGAACTGGATTTAGCTAGAAACTGTAATGGGGACAGTAAAAAGTTCTTTAGTTTCTACAAGCTGAGTAAAGTTTCTAACACAATTGGTCCACTGGAAGTAAACGGGACTACATTGGGTGAGGATAGTGAGATGGTTGAGGAGCTGAGCAAGCAGTTCAAATCAGTGTTTACATTGGAAGATATGACCAATCTGCCGACCGTACACCATAGTTCAGATACATGGGATCTGACAAATGATGTTGATTTCATTGGTAGTGATGTTGTTTACAATCATATCAGGAAAATAAAGCCAAATAAGGCAGCAGGACCTGATGACATTTATGCTAGGGTGTTGCGGGAAACTGAAAAGGAACTGGCATTTCCACTTAGTATAATATTTTGTAGATCAGTTTCACATAATGAAATTCCAACCGATTGGAAAAGGGCAAATGTAGTTCCTATTTTCAAGAAAGGAGAAAGAGGGAAAGTTGAAAACTATAGGCCAATAAGTCTCACATCCCTAGTCTGCAAGGTACTCGAATCAATTATCAAGGATAGAATAGTTAGTTATCTGGAAGGTAGCAGATTGATTCAAGATACTCAACATGGATTTAGAAAAGGACGATCGTGTCTCACAAACCTCTTGGACTTTTTGAACTTCGCCACAGAACAATTTGATCAGGGAAATCAGGTTGATGTAGCATATCTTGACTTTAGTAAGGCCTTTGACAAGGTACCCCATAAACGGTTAATGATACAGCTTCAGTCCCATGGTATTGCAGGTAGCATCTTAAAATGGATAGAGTTGTGGCTTTCAGATAGACAGCAAAGAGTGATGCTAAATGGTACAAAGTCATCATGGCAAAATGTTCTTAGTGGAGTCCCCCAGGGGTCAGTACTAGGGCCATTACTGTTCATTATATTTGTAAATAACATTGAAAGTGGCCTAAGCAGTAAAGTTTTGAAATTTGCAGATGATTTGAAGGTCTTTAGGGCAATAACAGGTCAGGATGAGCATATCTCGCTGCAAAAAGACTTAGACGAACTTGTGAAGTGGTCCGAAGAATGGCAAATGAAATTTAACTTTGATAAGTGCAAAATCATGCATGTAGGTAAGCAGCATATGAAGGCTCCATACTTGATGGGTGGCCAAGTGCTATCAGTGACTCAACAGGAGAAGGATTTAGGTGTTATTCTAAACACAAAATTGGGGGCATCAGAACAGACCAAGGAAGCCAGGAAGAAGGCACTGAGAATGCTCAGGGCAATAAATAGGAATGTATCATACAGAAGTGAGGAAGTGATCAGGAAGCTTTACTGTGCATACGTCAGGCCACATTTGGAATACTGCATCAAGCTTGGTCTCCTAGCTATGAAAAAGATTGTTGGCTTTTAGAGAGAGTACAAAAGAGGGCTACAAAAATGGTTAATGGCATAAGCAACCTGGCATATGAGGAAAGATTGAAGAAATTGAATATGTTTTCACTTAGATATAGAAGGCTGAGAGGAGATCTCATCGAGGTCTTTAAATTTGTCAATGGTCTGGAGAGGGGATACCTTGGGGAAATGTTTGAATTTAACAGAAATGATGCAATTAGAGGTCATAAATTCAAAATTAAAATTAACCACAGCAGAACAAGGTTAAGGCAAACTTTCTTCACCAACAGGGTAGTGGAACACTGGAACCAGCTGCCAGAAAACATCGTCAGTAGCAGAACATTGAACATCTTTAAAAACAGCATAGACAATCATTATAAGAATAGAGGGCTTGCTTTTCAGTATTACAGGGAGGGCTGATTGGCAGATTTGGTGGGCAACTGGTTCAGTGTACAGAGTGCAACCAAGAAGGGCCCTTGTGGCTCAGAGTTGCACTGATCTTTTATGTCTTTATGTCTTTTAATTTTTAGATACTTGTGCTGGAGTACTCACCAAGAAGTACCAGAAATTCCTAGATGGCAAATCTGGGGGCACTTGGTATCGCTGGAGTATTACTTTAAGCCTGGTTTTTATGTCCTTCAGGGAAACTAGGAAATGGGGTGGGGAGGGATGAAATTGCATTGCCAACTGAGGAATATTCCAATAGTGTCAGCCAAGGCAATAGAACCTCAAAGTCTGCAAATAGGGACAGCAGCAACTCAAGGGGACAGAGTTATAGTTCATCTAGTGATAAAAGAACTCCTCAATATGAAAAAGCCAAATGTGGTTATGGAGCATTTGTTAAGTGTATGATGTTTAATGCTCAGAGTATCCGTTCCAAATTTGATGAGTTCAAGTGTTATGCTGCTGAGGAGAAACCGGATTTTGTTTGCATTACGGAGGCATGGGTCAGTGAAGGATATTTTGGAGATAACTTACAGGACTATGAGATCCAGGGATACAATATGTTTTCGTGCAATAGGGGTCCAGCAATGAAAGGGGTGGTGTAATGCTCTATGTGAATAGCTTATTCAGTTCTCAAAAAGTAGCAGGTGGGGATAAAAATGTGTCTGTGGAGTCCATTTGGCTTGATGTCACTGTGGGAAAAGGCAACAGCAATACTCTTAGGATAGGAGCTTTCTACCGATCAGGAACCCTGCCACATTCTCAGCAACTGGAGCTTGACAAGGTGATTTGTGAGGAAATCAGTAGAAACTTTAAGAGGAAGTGCCTTATTCTCGGTGACTTTAATCTAAAAGGTTATGAAAATGCTGGTGTTGGCTCCCCATCATGCAAAATGTTCAGGAAATGCCTTGAAGAGGACCTGTTCTTACACCAGTTTGTATCGGAACCTACCAGGCATGGTTCATTCTTGGACCTTGTATTCTCGGATTTAAGTGACTTGGTTCAAGACTTGACTGTAGGCGAAACTCTGGGAAAAAGTGACCATAACATAGTTAGATTCAAGGCACATGTAGGGGAAACTATCAAGGATAATTTGGTAAAGGTTCCAAATTTCAACAAAGCAGACTTTAACGGCATGAGAGCGGCTTTAAGTGCCATCAGATGGGAAGAAGAATTCTCCAATTTAAATGCCTGTGAAATGTGGGAAAAGTTCAAATTTTACTTAAAGGAAACTCAGATTAGACATGTCCCCCAAAAGCAAAGACGCAAAAGAAGGGTAGGAAAGCCAGCATGGCTTACACCAGACGTGATAAAAGCAATTAGGGCTAAGAAAACTGCATTTAGAGTTTTTAAAGAAGCCTCAAATGTCATTAATCTAAAGGCGTATCGAAAAGCTAGAGACACTGTGAAGCAAAAACCAGAGCAGCAAAGCGAGCAAAGGAACTGGATTTAGCTAGAAACTGTAATGGGGACAGTAAAAAGTTCTTTAGTTTCTACAAGCTGAGTAAAGTTTCTAACACAATTGGTCCACTGGAAGTAAACGGGACTACATTGGGTGAGGATAGTGAGATGGTTGAGGAGCTGAGCAAGCAGTTCAAATCAGTGTTTACATTGGAAGATATGACCAATCTGCCGACCGTACACCATAGTTCAGATACATGGGATCTGACAAATGATGTTGATTTCATTGGTAGTGATGTTGTTTACAATCATATCAGGAAAATAAAGCCAAATAAGGCAGCAGGACCTGATGATATTTATGCTAGGGTGTTGCGGGAAACTGAAAAGGAACTGGCATTTCCACTTAGTATAATATTTTGTAGATCAGTTTCACATAATGAAATTCCAACCGATTGGAAAAGGGCAAATGTAGTTCCTATTTTCAAGAAAGGAGAAAGAGGAAAGTTGAAAACTATAGGCCAATAAGTCTCACATCCCTAGTCTGCAAGGTACTCGAATCAATTATCAAGGATAGAATAGTTAGTTATCTGGAAGGTAGCAGATTGATTCAAGATACTCAACATGGATTTAGAAAAGGACGATCGTGTCTCACAAACCTCTTGGACTTTTTGAACTTCGCCACAGAACAATTTGATCAGGAAATCAGGTTGATGTAGCATATCTTGACTTTAGTAAGGCCTTTGACAAGGTACCCCATAAACGGTTAATGATACAGCTTCAGTCCCATGGTATTGCAGGTAGCATCTTAAAATGGATAGAGTTGTGGCTTTCAGATAGACAGCAAAGAGTGATGCTAAATGGTACAAAGTCATCATGGCAAAATGTTCTTAGTGGAGTCCCCCAGGGGTCAGTACTAGGGCCATTACTGTTCATTATATTTGTAAATAACATTGAAAGTGGCCTAAGCAGTAAAGTTTTGAAATTTGCAGATGATTTGAAGGTCTTTAGGGCAATAACAGGTCAGGATGAGCATATCTCGCTGCAAAAGACTTAGACGAACTTGTGAAGTGGTCCGAAGAATGGCAAATGAAATTTAACTTTGATAAGTGCAAAATCATGCATGTAGGTAAGCAGCATATGAAGGCTCCATACTTGATGGGTGGCCAAGTGCTATCAGTGACTCAACAGGAGAAGGATTTAGGTGTTATTCTAAACACAAAATTTGGGGCATCAGAACAGACCAAGGAAGCCAGGAAGAAGGCACTGAGAATGCTCGGGGCAATAAATAGGAATGTATCATACAGAAGTGAGGAAGTGATCAGGAAGCTTTACTGTGCATACGTCAGGCCACATTTGGAATACTGCATCCAAGCTTGGTCTCCTAGCTATGAAAAAGATTGTTGGCTTTTAGAGAGAGTACAAAAGAGGGCTACAAAAATGGTTAATGGCATAAGCAACCTGGCATATGAGGAAAGATTGAAGAAATTGAATATGTTTTCACTTAGATATAGAAGGCTGAGAGGAGATCTCATCGAGGTCTTTAAATTTGTCAATGGTCTGGAGAGGGGATACCTTTGGGGAAATGTTTGAATTTAACAGAAATGATGCAATTAGAGGTCATAAATTCAAAATTAAAATTAACCACAGCAGAACAAGGTTAAGGCAAACTTTCTTCACCAACAGGGTAGTGGAACACTGGAACCAGCTGCCAGAAAACATCGTCAGTAGCAGAACATTGAACATCTTTAAAAACAGCATAGACAATCATTATAAGAATAGAGGGCTTGCTTTTCAGTATTACAGGGAGGGCTGATTGGCAGATTTGGTGGGCAACTGGTTCAGTGTACAGAGTGCAACCAAGAAGGGCCCTTGTGGCTCAGAGTTGCACTGATCTTTATGTCTTTTATGTCTTTATGGTTTGGCCAGTAAGTGCTTTGAATGTGCAATCAAAGGTCGTTTTGTTAAAGGGACAACTTTTTAGGCACAATGAGCCGTTCAATGCAAGAAAATCACTTCACATTTCCTAAAATCTGCCCCGGAGCAAGCAAGTTCTCCGAGGTGATTACACCAAGAAACCAATGCTGTTTGTACACTTATGCATGACTGTCAAATATCTTTTTTTCTAAATGTGTGTGAAGATAAACATGCTCCTTGAAATGTAACCACATTTTGGGTTCATCAGTGTCAGTGAAGGGTCTGTAGTACTTGTTCCGAAATTTACTCCGACCCATCCCCCTGTTCGCCTGCCCCATGATCAGTTGTACTTCTAGTGCTGGAGTAGCAAATCTGACCAACTCTATTTAAGAGAAAAAAATAAAACCTCCTATGTGCGGTTTTACAGGGAAAATTTGTTCTCCCATCTAGCAGATCTGGATCCTTCCAAGTTGACCCTTGCTTCAACTAAACATTCTAGATGTGAACTAAACAAGTACATAAAGGAACTTTTAATATTCATAAGAATCGTTTTCAGCATTTTTTTAAGCTTTTCCATGCAAAATAACTGTTCCTTGGTGGTGAGAATAAAACTATTTTAAACAGATTGCTTTAGTATGATTTTCATTAAACCATCACATATTCCAAAACAATAGTCCATCCATATCCAATGGTCATGCTGTGTTTGTTGTGCCAGGTGTGTGTTGAGCCGCCTCCTGGTGTCAGGTGCGCATTTGTGAACTTCATTGACATCGATTAAGTATACTTTTGTTACCATTTTCTCTACCATTGCTCATGAAGTTTGCTTATGACCTCATCCTTCCCTAATAATTTAACCACAGCCAATTTTGGGTTCTGAGGCAGAGCTGTGTATTATGCGTCGGTGGCGAATGGTGCGCACAAACTCGGAATGGCGCAAAAGTTGACCGGGCCATGAAATGTATTTTGGGGTGCTTGAGATTTTGGACAACAATGGAAGTTAGCAATAATTCGAATGAATTGCAGGTGAACTTGGCTCATTAGTTGTGGGACTAGTCCTTCAGAGAAGTGTTTTTTTTTAAAGGATGATCCTGGTTGTGTGGCCTGCCCAAGATGAGTGAGTCCGATTCATCCTGAGCTCTGCCAGGATAAATGTTATTGGTGTATTCACATCACATCATGCCTATTTATCATAACTATTTGTTTGTGAACTTTGTGAATACATCACCCACCTACACTCAGGCAATATCTATCTAATTTGCAGATATCATGTGTATATTTTTTGGAGCACTTTGGCTACTGAGGGCATTTCCCACTAGATTGTATTCCTTGGCACAATTGCACCTATTCATGACTTAGCTTGCTGACATATTGCTGACTTAACAGTTAGCTATATGTACATACATGTTTGTATGGTACATATAGCATGAGATGCTAACATTTATTTTTAATTCCATTAAAGCAATACTACCTGGATATGGACAAATCATTTTTTTTACCGCAACAAAGTTTTTGACATGGCTTAGTTTTCCAAGATGTTTATGCATTCAAAAATGCTAACATTGGTTTTCAGTCCCAGTAAAGCAAGGTTAATTGTCAGCAAGTGCATAGCTATTTCTTTGGAATCCAGCTAAAAAGTTTGTACTCTAGCTAAAAAAAATTGTACTCCAGCTAAAAATTTTGTACTCCACTACCAATAAAAAATATCGAAATCCTACACTGTTGTGTATCACCATCCCTTATCAAGAGCATGATCATGATACTTAGCAAAACAAGTACTGTTAGAAAGGAGCCAGAAATATTTCATAAGCATGCATCAAGAATCAGGATGTTGATACTTCTTGCAGAAGGATGTTGATTGAGTGTTCAGTAAGTGGTAAATTCCACCCTATTTTGCAAATAATTTAACACTGCAAGTGCCACCAGTGGTGACTGTGATGGTGGTGGTGCTTGTATTCCCCCAGTGGTGACTGTGATGGTGGTAGTACCTGTGTGCTCCCAGCAGTGACTGACAGTAGCAGTGTTCCCCCAGTGATGACTGTGACAGTGGTGGTACCATGTGCCCCAGTGGTAACTGTGATGGTGCTGGTACCCATGTGCCACAAATGGTGACTGTGATGGTGGTGGTGCCCATGTGCCCAAGTGATAACTGTGACAGTGGTGGTACCATGTGCCCCAGTGGTGACTGTGACAGTATCCATGTGTCCACAGTGGTGACTGTGATGGTGGTGGTACCCATATGGCCCCATCGATGACTGTGACGGCGGTGGTACCTGTGTATCTCCAGTGGCGACTGTGACAGTGGCTGTGCCTAACCCAGCAGTGACTGATGGTGGTGGTGGTATCTGTATGCCCCCAGTGGTGACTGATGGTGGTGGTATCTGTATGCCCCCAGTGGTGACTGACGGTGGTGGTATCTGTATGCCCCCAGTGGTGACTGATGGTGGTGGTATCTGTATGCCCCCAGTGGTGACTGACGGTGGTGGTATCTGTATGCCCCCAGTGGTGACTGACGGTGGTGGTATCTGTATGCCCCCAGTGGTGACTGACGGTGGTGGTATCTGTATGCCCCCAGTGGTGACTGTGACGGTGGTGGTATCTGTATGCCCCCAGTGGTGACTGACGGTGGTGGTATCTGTGCCCCCAGTGACTGACGGTGGTGTATCTGCATGCCCCCAGTGGTGACTGACGGTGGTGGTATCTGTATGCCCCAGTGGTGACTGACGGTGGTATCTGTATGCCCCCAGTGGTGACTGACGGTGGTGGTATCTGTATGCCCCCAGTGGTGACTGACGGTGGTGGTATCTGTATGCCCCCAGCGTGACGACGGTGGTGGTATCTGTATGCCCCCAGTGGTGACTGACGGTGGTGGATTGATGCCCCAGCGTGACACGTGGTGGTACTATGCCCCCAGTGGTGACGGATGGTAGTCCGTGCACGTGCGTACAGTGACGGTGCTTGTTGAGTGGTGACGGTGACCGTGACTGTACTCGTGTGCCCCCAGCCCGTGGCAGCCGGTGCCGCTGACGTGGACCAGGTGACGGTGCTGGTGTTTCGCGAGTGGTGACGGTGGTGGTACCGTGCCCCAGTGGACCGTGACTGTACCCGTGTGCCCCAGTGGTGACCGTGACTGTGACTGTGTCCCCCAGCCCGTGGCAGCCGGTGCCGCTGGACGTGGACCAGGTGACGGTGCTGGTGTTCCGCGAGTGGTGACGGTGACCGTGCCCCGTGACGTATGACTGTGCCCGTGTGTCCCCCAGCCCGTGGCAGCCGGTGCCGCTGGACGTGGACCAGGTGACGGTGCTGGTGTTCCGCGAGTGGTGACGGTGGTGGTACCGTGTGCCCCAGTGGTGACCGTGATGGTGACTGTGCCCGTATGCTCCCAACAGTGACTGTGATGGTGACGATGCTGGTGTGTCTACAGCCCGTGGCAGCCGGTGCCGCTGGACGTGGACCAGGTGACGGTGCTGGTGTTCCGCGAGTGGTGACGGTGACTGTGACTGTGCCCGTGTCCCCCCAGTCCGTGGCAGCCGTGCCGCTGGACGTGGACCAGGTGACGGTGCTGGTGTTCCGCGAGTGTGACGGTGGTGGTACCGTGTGCCCCAGTGGTGACCGTGACGGTGATTGTCCTGTGTGACTGTGACGGTGACGATGCTGGTGTATCTACAGCCCGTGGCAGCCGGTGCCGCTGGACGTGGACCAGGTGACGGTGCTGGTGTTCCGCGAGTGGTGACGGTGACCGTGACTGTGCCCGTGTCCCCCAGCCCGTGGCAGCCGGCGCCGCTGACGTGGACCAGGTACGGTGCTGGTGTTCCGCGAGTGGTGACGGTGACTGTGACTGTGCCCGTGTCCCCCAGCCCGTGGCAGCGTGCCGCTGGACGTGGACCAGGTGACGGTGCTGGTGTTCCGCGAGTGGTGACGGTGACCGTGACTGTACTCGTGTCCCCCCAGTCCGTGGCAGCCGGTGCCGCTGGACGTGGACCAGGTGACGGTGCTGGTGTTCCGCGAGTGGTGACGGTGGTGGTACCGTGTGCCCCAGTGGTACCGTGACGGTGACTGTGCCCGTGCTCATAGTGACTGTGATGGTGACGATGCTGGTGTGTCTACAGCCCGTGGCAGCCGGTGCCGCTGGACGTGGACCAGGTGACGGTGCTGGTGTTCCGCGAGTGGTGACGGTGACCGTGACTGTACTCGTGTCCCCCCAGTCCGTGGCAGCCGGTGCCGCTGGACGTGGACCAGGTGACGGTGCTGGTGTTCCGCGAGTGGTGACGGTGACCGTGACTGTGCCCGTGTCCCCCCAGTCCGTGGCAGCCGGTGCCGCTGGACGTGGACCAGGTGACGGTGCTGGTGTTCCGCGAGTGGTGACGGTGACTGTGACTGTACCCGTGTGTCCCAGTGGTGACCGTGACGTGGTGACGTGCCTGTTCCCAGTGTGACTGTGACGGTGACGATGCTGGTGTCTCCAGCCCGTGGCAGCCGGTGCCGCTGGACGTGGACCAGGTGACGGTGCTGGTGTTCCGCGAGTGGTGACGGTGGTGGTACCGTGTGCCCCAGTGGTGACCGTGACGGTGATTGTACCTGTGTGACTGTGACGGTGACGATGCTGGTGTATCTACAGCCCGTGGCAGCCGGTGCCGCTGGACGTGGACCAGGTGACGGTGCTGGTGTTCCGCGAGTGGTGACGGTGACCGTGACTGTACTCGTGTCCCCCCAGCCCGTGGCAGCCGGTGCCGCTGGACGTGGACCAGGTGACGGTGCTGGTGTTCCGCGACTGGTGACGGTGACCGTGACTGTACTCGTGTTCCCCCAGCCCGTGGCAGCCGGTGCCGCTGGACGTGGACCAGGTGACGGTGCTGGTGTTCCGCGAGTGTGAGCAGCGCGGCCGGCGACTGCTGTTCGACAGCTCGGCCGTCAGGCTGGTGTCCGGCGCCGCCCAGCACCAGGGCCTGATCGAGGTGGAGAATGACACCGGCTTCAAGGTGAGTCCGGCGGGGGCGTCGGTAGCTCGGCGGTTACGCTGAGCGTCTGGCGAGACGGAGGTACGGGGTTCGATTCCCCGCGATGTCCGCCCTTCCTGCCCTTTTGTGGTTATACAGCCCTTTTGGGCGCTGTATACCCACTGCAGTTGATGCGCCCGAAAACCCAAATAACGAACTAACTCCGCCCTTCCGGCCAGTGTGAGAGGCAGGCGACGTCATGTGGCCTCAGCTGCTAAGTGCTTCGTGGTGCCACTATCCAATCCAAGGTGAGACTGGCACCGGCTGTGGACTAAGAGAAGGCGAGGCACGGTAGCTCAGTCGGGAAAGCGTCGGGCTCTTGATCGCAAGGTTGTGGGTTCGTATCTCACAACCGACGCCATTTACCGAGTCCACCCGCGACCAGTCGGTGTGAGAGGTTGGCGACGCTATATGACCTGGCGGTTGAATGCGTCGTAAAAGAACCCGGGGTTTTCTTCTGAGAGACGGCGAATAGCGTGTGGTCTTCTACGCTTGCCGCCTCCACGGCTGAGACACGGGCGGTTGGCGGTGGGACGGAACGTTTTCGGGCCAAGCCTCACGCGGGCCCGTTCAGACTGCTGATATGCGGTTGTTTGTTTGTTTATTGGTTGGTTCACGACACACTTTATGCACATTCACGGCTAATGGCGCCGCCCACACTGTTTCGCCGATGGGCCGCGGGATTGGAAATGTCGAGTGCGCTAGATCGAACCGGGACCTGTACATAGCCCGACACCAACACTGATCCCCGCCCCGCATAGCGGTGAATTCCAACCCAGTTGCTTGCTGAACGAGTTGTATTCTCGGAAGCAGACTAAATTACACAGTTAGTGGCTCCAGAACTCCACAGCGTGTCGAGGTCTTGTTCTGGCATAGCCTCGTACCGTCGCATTGTGGGGTCTACAAACTCAACAACGCAGACCACAGTGAGAATCGATGTGTGCTCAAGATCATCCGATATCAACACTGTTGAGATGATAGAGTGCAGGAGATGTACACAATGTGTTGGTAACGTATATCAACAAGACCAATAACGTTTTGGATTTGCTTTAACATCATCAGTGAGACCCTTAAAATATTCGAATGTCTCAACTCTCGTACTACTGCTCCAAACTAACGTACCAATAAACTGACGTACCACTGCCCTTAACTGACGTACCACTGCCCTCAACTGGCGTATCACTATTCTCAGCTGACGTACTATGATCCCCAATTGATGCATCACTGTTCTCAGCTGATGTGCTGTTGTTTCCAGATGACGTACCACTGTTCCCCACTGATGTGTCGCTGTTCTCAACTGGCGTACCACTGTCCTCAACTAATGCACCATTGCTCTTAACTGACGTACCATCGCCCTCAACTGACGTACCATTTTCCTCAACTGACGTACCATTTTCCTCAACGGATGTACAATTGTCTCAGACTTTACCACTGTCTTTGCCACTGGCTTGCTTTACCATTGTCCTTATCTGGTCTGCAATTGTCCTTCGCTGTTGTACCATTGTCCTTTTCTGGTGTATCGTTGTTTCCAACTGCGATGCAATGTCGGCTGTATGTTTTGGCTTGAGCAGATGGCGCTTCGTTGCTGCGCTGACGCAACACTATGGCGGCAGCGTGGTGTTGTCAGCATCCTGGCCTCATGGTGATCCCACCCGGACCCCGCGTTGATCCCACCTGACCTCGCGTAAACCTCACAAGGATCCCGCGCCGACCTCACGCTGACTCCACCCTGACCCCCACACTGACCACACAATGACCCACCCTGACCCCACCTCCTGCAACCACGCAGCCACAGACCCCCACCTCCGCGCCACCACCCCCACACTGACCACACAATGACCCACCCTGACCCAGGTGCTGACCCTACTCTGACTACGCGCTGACCACACCATGACTCACCCTCACAAAATCCCCTGATCCCACTCTGACCCCACCCTGATCCAGCGCTGACCACACAATGACCCACCCTGACCCAGGTGCTGACCCTACTCTGGCTACGCGCTGACCACACCACGACTCACCCTGACACCACCCTGATCCCACTCTGACCCCACCCTGATCCCGCGCTAACCCAATGCTGACGCCCGCGCCACTGGGGCCGGTTTCGCTCCTCGTCGGCTCCACATCGACCCCCAATGAGCGCTGTATGACCAACGCAGTCGACGTGCCCGTGAGCCCAAATAACCAACCAACCGCATCGACCCCTCGCCGACCCTGCGCTCACCCTGCGGTCTCGTTAGGCCTGCGGCGATGTGGGGCCGGCTCTGCACTGGCCGGTCGGGACGCTCAGGCCGGTGGAGTCGCTCTGTAACTTGTGTGGTTTGCACCGGTTAGAACCGACACGAGCCGGCATAGACGAACGGGCGCCGACAAGTCACGAGGCTGGGTCATTGTTAAAGCGGACGGGACTGCGATATTGTACTGACGGAATGGGCTGGTGATATGTTCAAGCAAAGATCCATGCAGCTGTTGATTCAAATTGAGGTCGCAATTACTGGGCGCAAAATGACCATAGATGTCGACGCGCCCTTAAACCCCAATCCACCGAGGTCGCAATTACATTGATCGTAGGATATCGGTTCTAGAGGTGGTTTGGCCCAGTTGATGGCGCGTGCACTGTGTTTCCAGTTTGCGGTAGTTATGCACATTATTGTCACTTCACTTCGCCCAATGGTTAGCCGGTATCTGCCCGCCAACGATGTTTACGTGCGCTCTTCCAGCTTATCGACACCTCGCAACGGAGGCACAGCTGCAACCACTGCGGTGTAATTTCTAAGTTTACGTAGAAAAAGAGCACTTAACGTTTTCACAACTTCTTTTCACCTCCTCTGGACCGAGTTTTGACCTGGATTGCTTTCCAGCGAATATCATAGCATCCGACTGTAGTAAGTGCTACTTTTTCACCATATCTTTGTTACAATTTTTTATTCCTGGCATGTGCCATCAAAATCGTGCCACCAGGTGTACCGTTCATTTGCCAATGTCATCTTTTGCCCGCACATTTTCCTGTCGTATTGCCATATCATTTCGCCGTCATCAGGGGATTTGACGTCTCGCCTGCTACCCTTCACCTCACAAAAATAAAGTCCGGAAACAATGGTTGCGACTCAAAGTCACTCGTGTCGAAAGATGGGGAAGTAGGCAGGATTGCCGGTGCAGACCCGCTGTTAACCTACGCTGACCCGATACCGACCTCTGAGCTTGTGCTGACCCCGTGTTGGCCTCTGACCCTGCACCGATCTGTGACCCGGCGCTGACCCTGTCGGCTGCTGCTGTGCCGCAGTACCTGCGCCAGCGATCGGACGCCAAACAGCTGGGTGAGATGGTGTTCGGCGCCGTGGCCATGGCGTACGCCGGCCCCACCTGCAAGGTCCACCTGGTCAGAGGTGGGTCAGAGATCCTGCCCGCAAGGTCCACCTGGTCAGAGGTGGGTCAGAGATCATGGCCGCAAGGTCCACCTGGTCAGGGGTGAGTCAGAGATCATGGCCGCAAGGTCCACTTGGTCAGAGGTGGGTCAGAGGTCCTCCCCGAAGGGTCCACCTGGTCAGGGGTGAGTCAGAGGTCCTGCCCGCAGGGTCCACCTGGTTAGAGGTGGGTCACCTCTGCCCGAAGAGTCCACCTGGTCAGAGGTGGGTCAGAGGTCCTGCCCGAAGGGTCCACCTGGTCAGGGGTGGGTCAGAGATCCTGCTTGCAGGGTCCACCTGGTGCCCGTGTACCGTACCACAGGTGGTGCCCGTGTACCGTACCCCAGGCGGTGACCGTGTACCGTACCCCAGGTGGTGTCCGTGTACCGTACCCCAGGCGGTGACCGTGTACCGTACCCCAGGCGGTACCATGTACCGTACCCCAGGTGTCCCCGTACCCCAGGTGGTGACCATGTACCGTACCACAGGCGGTGCCCGTGTACCGTACCCCAGGCGGTGACCATGTACCGTACCCCAGGTGGTGCCCGTGTACCGTACCCCAGGTGGTGACCGTGTACCGTACCACAGGTGGTGCCCATGTACCGTACCCCAGGCGGTGACCGTGTACCGTACCCCAGGCGGTGACCATGTACCGTACCCCAGGCGGTGACCATGTACCGTACCACAGGTGGTGCCCGTGTACCGTACCCCAGGTGGTGTCCGTGTACCGTACCCCAGGCGGTGACCGTGTACCGTACCACAAGTGGTGACCATGTACCGTACCACAGGCGGTGACCATGTACCGTACCACAGGTGGTGCCCGTGTACCGTACCCCAGGTGGTGACCATGTACCGTACCCCAGGCGTTGACCATGTACCGTACCCCAGGCGGTGACCGTGTACCGTACCCCAGGTGGTGTCCGTGTACCGTACCCCAGGCGGTGACCATGTACCGTACCCCAGGCGGTGCCCATGTACCGTACCACAGGTGGTGACCGTGTACCGTACCCAGGCGGTGACCATGTACCGTACCACAGGCGTGACCATGTACCGTACCCAGGCGTGGCCATGTACCGTACCCAGGTGGTGACCATGTACCGTACCCAGGCGGTGCCTAGTGTACCGTACCCCAGGTGGTGACCATGTACCGTACCCCAGGCGGTGACCATGTACCGTACCCCAGGCGGTGACCGTGTACCGTACCCCAGGCGGTGACCGTGTACCGTACCCCAGGCGGTGACCGTGTACCGTACCCCAGGCGGTGACCATGTACCGTACCCCAGGCGGTGACCATGTACCGTACCCCAGGCGGTGACCGTGTACCGTACCCCAGGCGGTGACCGTGTACCGTACCACAGGTGGTGACCATGTACCGTACCCCAGGCGCTGACCGTGTACCGTACCCCAGGCGGTGACGGTGTACCGTACCCCAGGCGGTGACCGTGTACCGTACCACAGGCGGTGACCGTGTACCGTACCCCAGGCGGTGACCGTGTACCGTACCCCAGGCGGTGACCATGTACCGTACCCCAGGTGGTGACCATGTACCGTACCCCAGGCGGTGACCGTGTACCGTACCCCAGGCGGTGACCATGTACCGTACCACAGGTGGTGACCGTGTACCGTACCCCAGGCGGTGACCATGTACCGTACCCCAGGCGGTGACCATGTACCGTACCCCAGTCGCTGACCATGTACCGTACCCCAGGCGGTGACCATGTACCGTCCCCAGGCGCTGACCATGTACCGCCCCCAGGCGCTGACCGTGTACCACGCCCCCAGGCGCTGATGGGTCGGACCAGGCGACGGCGGCGCCCGACATCCTGATGTTCAGCAGGGTGTTCCCCATCCCTCGCTCCACTGCGCGCCGAGTTCGCACCCACGGCAGCAGGTGAGCATCCACGCCGACACTCACTCCGACACTCACACCCGCTCCAGCACACTCGAGACACCCCCACTTCAACCAATCCAAAGACCCCCACACACCACTCGCCCAGCACACTCGAGACACCCACACCCACTCCAGCACACTCGAGACAGCCACACCCACTCCAGCACACTCGAGACACCCACACCCACTCCAGCACACTCGAGACACCCACACCCACTCCAGCACACTCGAGACACCCACACCCACTCCAGCACACTCGAGACACCCACACCCACTCCAGCACACTCGAGACACCCACACCCACTCCAGCACACTCGAGACACCCACACCCACTCCAGCACACTCGAGACACCCACACCCACTCCAGCACACTCGAGACACCCACACCCACTCCAGCACACTCGAGACACCCACACCCACTCCAGCACACTCGAGACACCCACACCCACTCCGACACCCACTCCGACACCCGCACCCACTCGAGACACCCGCAGCCAGTGCGACGCTCGCGCAGCCACTCGCACCCACCCCGACAGCCGGCTGTGTGGCAGAAATTGCACCCTCCCGCCACAAAACTGTATTTCGAAGAAGGCGGCTGCTAGGTGTGCGGCGCAGCATCACGTGCGCCAGCTGTGTCGCACGTGATCCGTACCGCTGACTCACGCCTGACGCAATCGGCGCCGCGCCGCCGCCGCCCGCCGCCACGGCAGCCGTTTCGACGCCAGCCACTCCAGTGACCTTTGGAGGGAGGGGCTGTCGTCTGTCCAGGGAGGTAAAGGCATTGGATTGGTTTGGGCATGGCGGATTATCCGTGCACTTGGAAGTAAACCTGGCCGGAACTTGAAACTTGGGTAGAAAGGAACACTGTTGCGGGCGCTATCTGATCAACATGGCCGATGCGCCCCAAAGCCCAAATAACTAACTCACTGACTAACTAACTAACTAACTTTGAAGGGAGGGGAACATCTGGGGGGGGGCGATGGTGGGTGCAGGTAGGTCGCGTGTGGCAGAGGCTGTGTGGGAAGCGCGCCCGCTGATTTTGTATGTTTGTTGACGCGTTAGAATCATGTTTATCGGTAATGTTCAGGCGTGAAGCAAGATCAGTGGAGGTTTTCAGACGGCTGAACTGTGTGCCTCGCTCGCGGTCTGGTGTTATTGCCCTGCATGCTTTTCTACCCAAGCTACTGCATAAGATTACGGTGCTTGCAAATACTCCAAAGTTTCATGGGGACGAGTGGCCTAGGGGTAAGTTGTTCGTCTCACAATCGAAAGGTTGTGGGTTCGAGTCTCACCTGTCGCTGCTCTTCGCCCGCGACCAATCGGCGTGAGAGATTGGCGACGCTACATGACTTAATGGTCGATGTGTCGTAAATAAATAATCAATCAACTCCAAAGTTTCACCTCGCAACGTGCGGATGCAAGAGAACCCGAGCCGTACCGTCCGGCAGCCGTGGTAACCATAGTGACCTGGTGACGTGTACCTTCGCAGCGGCACCAGTCTGGAGGACTCGTGCAGCTCCACGGGCAGCGAACTGTCGCTGCTCAGGCTGGACACCGGCGTGTCGTCTCCTCAGCACACCAGGTAAGTGCGGGGCGGGGATGGCCGAGTGGTTAAGGTGTCGGGCTATGGGTACCAAAGGTCCCGGGTTCGACTCTAGCGCCACTCAGGACATTTCCCAATCCCGCGGCCCACCGGCGAAACAGTGTGGGCGGCGCCATTAGCCGTGAATGTGCATAAAGTGTGTCGTGAACCAACCAATAAACAAGCAAACCAGGTAAATGCGCTGCTTCATGAACCCATAAAGTGTTCAGGACTTAATAAGAGCCACAGAGGCCGATCTGGGTTAAGTCTGTAAAGGGAGGATATTATAAGCCCCGATGAAAAGATAATCAGCACCCGTCCAATGCCTGATGATAAATTCCAATCAAATTATCCACCAACATTCTATCAATATCTATGCATACGTCTATATATGTATACATCAATATCAATACACATCTATCAATATATATACATCGCATTCACTCGATAGCGCGTAAAACACGCCTACCTAGAAAATATTGTCCTTGTGAACTAGCTTCCTACATGTTTCCAACATCCCATAAGCTTCGCAATATTTTCATGCGTTCCAAGTCGCATCGTTCTCGGGAGTTTCGCTGCTCATGTAAGCGAGGGCAGGTGAGTCAATAACGGTACTGATCTGTGTCTGTGTGACATGCTGACGTACTGACATATGACGTGTGTCAGCCCTGGTGACATGTGACCCTTGTGGGTGACATAGTGTCGCGCAGTCACGACAGCTTGGCGTCAATCGGTGATCTGGCTGGATCACACCCTCACACTCTTGTTTATCACACCTTGACGCACCCTAAACCCTAATAATCAATAAATCGGTTGATCGCACTTACGCGCGGTCGATCACACTCACACACTCAGTCTATCACACTCGCACTCTGTTGATCACACTCACACTCTAGGTCTATCACACTCACACTCGGTCCATCACACTCACACACTCGGTCTATCACGCTGGCACACTCGGTCGACGACACACTCACACGCGGTCAACCACACTCACACCTTCTGACGCCGTTGGTTTCATTCCGCGCGCGGTCTGAAGGTCCCGGCGCGAGTGTAAGTAACCGCGTGGCGTTTGGCCGCGCCGGTGTAAGTAGCCACGTGACGTTTGACCGCGCCGGTGTAAGTAACCACGTGACGTTTGGCCGCGCCGGTGTAAGTAACCACGTGACGTTTGGCCGCGCCGGTGTAAGTAACCACGTGACGTTTGGCCGCGCCGGTGTAAGTAACCACGTGACGTTCGGCCGCGCCGGTGTAGTAACCACGTGACGTTTGGCCGCGCCGGTGTAAGTAACCACGTGACGTTTGGCCGCGCCGGTGTAAGTAACCACGTGACGTTTGGCCGCGCAGGTGTAAGTAACCACGTGACGTTTGGCCGCGCCGGTGTAAGTAACCACGTGACGTTTGACCGCGCCGGTGTAAGTAACCACGTGACGTTTGGCCGCGCCGGTGTAAGTAACCACGTGACGTTCGGCCGCGCCGGTGTAAGTAACCACGTGACGTTCGGCCGCGCCGGTGTAAGTAACCACGTGACGTTCGGCCGCGCCGGTGTAAGTAACCACGTGACGTTTGGCCGAAAACCGTGACGGCCGCGGTGTAAGTAACCACGTGACGTTTGTCCGCGCCGGTGTAAGTAACCACGTGACGTTTGGCCGCGCCGGTGTAAGTAACCACGTGACGTTTGGCCGCGCCGGTGTAAGTAACCACGTGACGTTCTGCCGACAGATCGTCCAGCGTGGACTGTCCGCCGCCGGGCGGCCGCCTCAGCGAAGACTCGGGCCTGAGCAGCATCGACAGCTTCATGGCGCCGCCCTCCTGTCTGCCCACGCCCTACGGCACGCCCATCTCGGCACAAGGTCCGTCGCACAGTGATATATTATTCGTCAAATAGGGTGGAATGCACCACTCTCAACGCTCGTTAGTTAGTTATTAGGGCTTTAGGGCACATCGACTGCATTGGTCATGTAGCGCCCATCTTTCTCAACGCTCAATCGACATCCTTCTCCAAGAAGTATCGACATCCTGCTCCTTGGAGCCTATGTCATCAGCTGGAATTTGGGTCTGAGGAATTAAAAGCATTATAAATGACAGTAATTACCATGGTAAATTTCGGCATCCCAGTGTGCTCGTTTCGACATCTCACACCACAAAAAAAATTATTTCGAGTCTGCCCCCACGCCGTACGACACGCCCATCTCGGCACAGGGTCGGTCACCAGCCTTGTGCTCGACTCGAGTTGAATCGATAATCGGCTCAGGAATCAATCGTTTTTGGATGAGTCGCGAGTTGAATCGATTCGTTTCCCCAAAATGTGTCTTGAGTTGTGAGTAGAATCACATCCTAAAAAAAGTAGTCGAATCAAGAGTCAATCATTAAAATATCATGTGTAGGCAGTGCACACTGAATCATGACTTATGAGTCTGATACCACTGAGTCGAATCTGAATCGATTCAAATTTATGTCAGTCTGTTTGAGTCATGGGTCGGATCGCATCTCAAGATCTATGAGTCACGTCAGTCGACTAAAATAATTGAGTTGAGCACAGGTCTGTCAGTCACACATCACACCCAGGGGACGAATCGTTTCGGGGTAAGCTGCCCGTCTTGCAATCGAAAGATTGTGGAGTCGAGTCTTGCCAGTCGCTACTCTTCGCCCGCGACCAATCGGCGTGAGAGATTGGCGACGCTGCATGACTCAACGGTCGACGTGTCGTGATAAAACCAATGGTTGGTACCAATCTCTCCTTTTCTTTTTCTTTTTTTTTTTTTTTTTTTTTTTTTTTCTTTTTTTTTTTTTTTTTTCTTTTTCTTTTTGCTGTCTTCTTTTTTTTTTTTTTTTTTTCCCCTTTTTGTTGTTTTCTTCTTCTTTTTTTTTTTTTTTTTTTTTTGTTGTTTTTTTTTTTTTGGTGTTTCTTTTCCTTGTGTTTTATTTTCCTGTGTGTTTCTTCCTGTGGCGCATTACCGCCTCTGGCCGTGCGTCGCTGACGGGCGGCTCGCCTCGCCGCCAGGCTCCGGCGCCTCGCTCGGCTCGCACGGCTCGCTGCACCGCCACTCGCTGCTGCGGCCGCACGGCTCGGCCGACCTGGCGCCCATGACGTCACGCGACGACGTCACGCTGCGCGCCACGTCGCGCACGCGGCTGGCCGTCAGCGTGCTGGTGGCGCTGGACGGGCCGGCACCCAGGTGAGCGGCCGGTGTGATCGTGGTCGTGGCCGGCGTCGAGGTCAGTGGGGCCGGCGCGAGTCAGTGGGTGGTGTGGTCGGGGTGATCGTGGCCGGCGTCGAGGTCAGGTGGTGTGGTCGTGGTGGTGATCGTGGCCGGCGTCGAGGTCAGTGGGTGGTGTGGTCGTGGTGGTGATCGTGGCCGGCGTCGAGGTCAGTGGGTGGTGTGGTTGTGGTGGTGATCGTGGCCGGCGTCGAGGTCAGCGGGTGGTGTGGTCGTGGTGGTGATCGTGGCCCGTCGAGGTCGGGTCAGTGGGTGGTGTGGTCGTGGTGGTGATCGTGGCCGGCGTCGAGGTCAGTGGGTGGTGTGGTCGTGGTGGTGATCGTGGCCGGCGTCGAGGTCAGTGGGTGGTGTGGTCGTGGTGGTGATCGTGGCCGGCGTCGAGGTCAGTGGGTGGTGTGGTCGTGGTGGTGATCGTGGCCGGCGTCGAGGTCAGTGGGTGGTGTGGTCGTGGTGGTGATCGTGGCCGGCGTCGAGGTCAGTGGGTGGTGTGGTCGTGGTGGTGATCGTGGCCGGCGTCGAGGTCAGTGGGTGGTGTGGTCGTGGTGGTGATCGTGGCCGGCGTCGAGGTCAGTGGGTGGTGTGGTCGTGGTGGTGATCGTGGCCGGCGTCGAGGTCAGTGGGTGGTGTGGTCGTGGTGGTGATCGTGGCCGGCGTCGAGGTCAGTGGGTGGTGTGGTCGTGGTGTGATCGTGGCCGGCGTCGAGGTCAGATGTGGTCGAGGTCAGTGGGTGGTGTGGTCGGTGATCGTGGCCGGCGTCGAGGTCAGTGGGTGGTGTGGTCGTGGTGGTGATCGTGGCCGGCGTCGAGGTCAGTGGGTGGTGTGGTCGTGGTGGCGATCGTGGCCGGCGTCGAGGTCAGTGGGTGGTGGTTTGGTGGCGATCGTGGCCGGCGTCGAGGTCAGTGGGTGGTGTGGTCGTGGTGGTGATCGTGGCCGGCGTCGAGGTCAGTGGGTGGTGCGGTCGTGGTCGTGATCGTGATCGTGGCCGGCGTCGAGGTCAGTGGGTGGTGTGGTCGTGGTGGTGATCGTGGCCGGCGTCGAGGTCAGTGGGTGGTGTGGTCGTGGTGGTGATCGTGGCCTGCGCCGAGGTCAGTGGGTGGTGTGGTCGTGGTGGTGATCGTGGCCTGCACCGAGGTCAGTGGGTGGTGTGGTCGTGGTGGTGATCGTGGCCGGCGTCGAGGTCAGTGGGTGGTGTGGGTCGTGGTGGCGATCGTGGTCGAGGTCAGTGGGTGGTGTGGTCGTGGTGGTGATCGTGGCCGTCGAGGCACCGGGGGTGGTCGTGGTGTGATCGTGGCCGGCGTCAGGTCAGTGGGTGGTGTGGTCGTGGTGGTGATCGTGGCCGGCGTCGAGGTCAGTGGGTGGTGTGGTCGTCGTGTTGACCATGTCCGGTCTGGACGGGTCATTTGGCGTGGTTTGTGTAGCTTGATTGTGCTGTGGGGTGCCCTGCTGCAGCTCTCCGTTGCATTGTGTATGACTTCAGTGTTCTGGAGATCGCCCTATTGTGGTTCTCGGTTGGCGTGTGTAGCTTCATTGTGTTGTGGGATGCCCTGCTGCAGCTCTCCGTTGAACTGTGTGTGACTTCAGTGTTCTGGAGGACACGCTGCTGCTGTACTCGGTGCAGCTGGAGCACCTGCTGGCCCGGCTGCAGCTCAGCGTGGAGCGGCCCTACCTGAACCGGCGCCACTTTGTCCGCACTGTTTACCAGTCGTCAGGCGCCGCCCGACAGGTGGGTCTCTCTCGCTCTCGCCCTCGCTCTCGCTCTGTCGCTCTCGCTGTCGTTCTCGCTATCGCTCTCGCTGCTGCTCCAGCTCTTGCTATTGCTGTCTCTCCAGCTCTTGCTGTCCTGCCCTCTCGTTTTTACTTTTAATGACTGTTTCATCCCCGACTATGCTGCTCGGGACGCTGACATCAATGTGACATCAAAATATTTTGGTGCATGCAATATGCACCGTAGAAACCAGTTCCTGCTCCATCTCTCTTGGACTAGTTGCCTGTTGTCTCATTTTTAGAAACTAGGTTTAAAGGCTGATCTTCATTGCAGGAACTTTTCCATTTTCAACTTTCTGAACTTTTCCCAGTTTTCATCACTATGAGCTTCCATCAGGAAAATCAATGGCGATTCTCAGCCAACTTATGGTTTCCTCACATACCAGCTGACAGAAACTGCCGTGGTCAGCTGACTATTGTGGTCAGCTGACTCGTATTACCCGACTCTTGGTCAGCTGACCGTAGTGGCGAGCTGACTTGTGGTCAGGTGACATCATGACTGGTATCAGCTGATTGTCATGATCAGCTGACTGCCGTGGCTGGCTGACTTGTAGTCAGATGACTCGTATCAGCTGATTACCGTGGCCAGCTGACTATTGTGGTCAGATGTACACCATCAGCTGACTCGAGACGAATCCTCTCACACGAAGATGACTGTATCAGCTGGCTGTTGTAATCAGCTGACTGTCACTGATCAGCTGACTGGCGTGCCGACGCGGCCGGCAGGACCTGCTGAACCTGCTGATGACTTGTATCAGCTGGCTGTTGTAATCAGCTGACTGTCAAGACCGGCGTAATCAGCTGACTGCGGCCGGCAGGCGTGCCGACCCATTAGCTGATGACTTGTATCAGCTGGCTGTTGTAATCAGCCGCATGAATCAGCTGACTGTGCTAATCAGCTGTGTCATAGCTGACCGGCGTGCCGACGCGGCCGGCAGGACCTGCTGAACCTGCTGACGTGCCCGCGCCTGCCGCGCCCCGTCTGGCTGGGTCTGACGTCGCCCAGTGTGACGTCACACCAGCGGCAGCGGCTGGCCGAGCTGTTCGTGGCCGAGCTGACGTCGCTGATCGGCGAGCTCGACACCAAGGAGTGCAACTGGTGAGAGGCGCCGGCCGTGCGGCCGTGCCGTGGATGTGGCCACGCTGCTGGAGGGCGTGCGGTTTAATACAACGAAGAATGGCTCTTAAGTGCTCCTGGGTTTTAGACATTGCGTGAGACGAAATGTACGACCCTCAATATACGAGGAGGTGCTGAGTTTACATCAAAAGTAGCGTTAGGGATTATGCTATATTACTCAACGTTTCGGCCAGGGAGGCCATCGTCAGGAGTGAGCTGACGTTTATAGCATAATCTCTAACGCTACTTTTGATGTAAACTCCTGGTATATAAGCACCTCCCGGTATATTGAGGGTCGTACATTTCGTCTCACGCAATGGCATGCAGTTTAGCCGAATGGGCGCCGAATGACCGCGCAGTCTGCGCGCCCTTAAGCCCAAATGATCAATCAATTTGTCCGTGAGCTCTGCCACTGGAGAACCCCGCTTGGCCACCAATAGTGCAGGGAAGAGGAGGATGTTGTGCCCCCTCCCCGCCGTCAATCCACTCTCGCAAGCGAACTTGTCGGGCTTTCTGGCGGAAATCGACGGTCGGTCAGTGAGGTGATCTACATGTACGTAATATGCAGTGCAGTAAATTTGGCAGATTGGTGCAAAAAAAAAACAAACAAAACAAAAACAATCTGGCCATTTTTAAACACTTCGGTACTCTCTGGCGCTCAGACAGTTCATTTGCATTTCGTCACCGCTTGCCGCAGATGATGTACCAATAGCGCTCTAGGATGGTGACTGAGTCAGCAAATTAAGAATGGAGGACGCTTCGTGGGAGGTGATGACCATCGAATATCCGTATCATCTCAAGTTCACCCTTGACTTGGAACCCTTAGAGAAAGGCACTTTGATAACAACAACAAAAATAGTGGTGGGATCATGGGCATCAGAGGAACGAAATTGACCTCACCATCCAACATACACACGCACTAAATCATGAAGCTCTTAATTAAAAGAGTACAAGCAAGGAGAAACTCCTACTTTTCAGTTTGAAAAACATGCTCTTTTTTAGCTGTATCTGGAATGGCTCTTGGTGAGCAAGTTTGCTTGAGACTGCTTTTTCATTCTTGTTCATGCAATCACGCAATTCTTGTCCATGCAATCTGTGAATAGCGCGTTGATATGCAGAAATTGTATGTGTATGTTTCGCATTGTGGCTACCGCCCGTGGTGGCGGGCCGGCGCCGGCATGCCCCGCCCACTCGCTTCGCCCCGCCCACTCACTCCGCCCAGCCCACTCGCTCCGCCCCGCCCACTCGCCCCGCCCCGCCCACTCGCTCCGCCCCACCCACTAACTCCGCCCAGCCCACTCGCTCTTCCACGCCCACTCGTCCCGCCGACTCGCCCCGCCCACTCGCCCCGCCCACTCGCCGGCGACCGACGGGCGCGCCTCTGGCGGCCAGCTTCGTCACCACAGTGCTGACGGCCGTGCTGACGCACCACCTCAACTGGGTGACGACGGTGGCGGCGCGGTGCGGCGGCGGCGAGAGGCTGGACGGCGCGGCCGGCCACCCGGCGCGACCGGCGCGCACCCTGGTGGTGGGCCGGCGCGCGCAGCTGGTGCGCCGCCTGCTGCTGGTGCTCAGCTACTTCGTCCGCGGCCGGCTGGTGGGTGGCTGCCGTGGCGTCTCTGTGTCGGCATACACGACGGGGTCGGTGATTGGGACACATGACGACCCCGTCGTCGGGACCATGACGGGACCGTCGTCGGGACCATGACCGGTCCCGTCGTCGGGACACATGACCGATCCCGTCGTCGGGACCATGACCGGTCCCGTCGTCGGGACCATGACCGGTCCCGTCGTCGGGACCATGACCGGTCCCGTCGTCGGGACCATGACCGGTCCCGTCGTCGGGACCATGACCGGTCCCGTCGTCGGGACCATGACCGGTCCCGTCGTCGGACCATGCGGCCCGTCGTCGGGACCAGACCGGTCCCGTCGACGACCCGTCGTCGGGACCATGACCGGTCCCGTCGTCGGGACCATGACCGGTCCCGTCGTCGGGACACATGACGGGACCGTTGTTGGGATACACGACGACGGGACCCTTCGTTGTTGACACCTCGAGCTAATGACGCACACATTTGTTCTTATGATCGTGCGCACGTCAGTCACACATGGTATGTTAACAAACAGCCAGCTTGATTTTGTGTTGTGAATTGACATGGTTAGTTTCAATCATAATTATTTTCAAAACTATGATTTCTTCCCCACGTTAAATCGACTGGTTTTCACGACGGGAGAATCGCCCAAAACCCCAATCAGCCGTTGCGTGCCTGCTGGCCCAACCGTATCTCGAAGAAACGTTGGTAGCTCTGCATATTTCTGTAATTTTGATGCTCTGGCAGTGCTATCTGCATGCTGACTCCCCCGGCCGCATTCTGCGGGTGACCTCTGCGGCCGTCAGATCTTGTTTGACCTCCGCAGGTGACGGAAACAATGCCCTGGAGCTTCTCCCCGCTGCGCGCGACCAACAACAACACTGAGCTGACGCCGGTCGAGGCTGTCAGCAAGCAGCCGGTGTCCCAGCCACGCGCAGACGAGGGCGGCGGCAGCGCAGCCTCTGCCACACCGCGGCCGGCCGCCGGCCGGCGAGAGGCCTTCGCCGGTGCTGTGCGGCCGCGGCTTTCCCTGCCGGAGACTGGACGACCCGTGTCGGAGACCGGACGACCCGTGTTGGAGACCGGACGACCCGTGCTGGAAACCAGACGACCCGTGCTGGATACCGGACCGCCGCCAGTGCTTGATAGTGAACGCTCGACGCTGCTGGGGACTGGACGGTCGTCGTTGACGGAGAATGGCCACGCGTGTCCGGTGGGCGCCGCTCGCACACCGCTGCCGGAGACTGTACCAGCGCCACTGCCGGAGACCGGGCACGCGCCGGCGGACTCAGTGTCGGAGAGTGTAGGCTCCCGGTCGCGGTTCTACGTGCGTCTGAACGGCGGCTGCAGCGAGACGGCGCCGCCCGGCAACAGCCGCTTCTACCGACCTCTGTCGGGAGCGGCGGCCGACACGTGTCGAGACGGGGCCGACACGTGTCGAGACGGGGCCGACACGTGTCGAGGCGGGGCCGACACGTGCCGAGGCGAGACCGACACGTTTCGGCGTGCAGACGGCGCCGTGCACGGCCGTGCCGCCGGCGCCGACCGGCGAAACGGGCGCGCGCGCCGCCGCGGGACGGAGGCGCCGGCGGAGCCAGCTTGGAGGGCGACTCGGCCGCCGTGCGGGCAGGGTCGTGCGGGCCCGACGGTGTGGACGGCTGCGGCGAGCGGCCGCCGGAGCTGTGCAGTGGCGCAGGTGGCGGCGGCAGTGGCAGTGGCGGGCGGATGGCGCGTCCGCGACTCACCGTGACGCCGGCGTCGGAGCAGGCGGCGCGCTCGTCGCCCTCGCCGCCCGACGTCGACGTCGACCTCGACACTCGCTGCGGCCGCGAGGCGGGCGTCGGTGCGGCCGCCGGCGACGATTCGCCGTTCGGTCCGGATCCGGATCCGGATCCAGATCCGGGTCGAGGTCACGGGTCTGGCGGTGCCGGCCGTGGTCGCCGCTCCGGCGCCGGTGCCGGCTCCGAGTCGAGAAGCGGTCTCGGCGCCGACCTGGGATCGGGTGCCGGCCTCGGCCCCGGCCCCGGCCCCGGCCCCGGCCCCGGTCGGGGTCGCGCCGCCGGCCTGCTGCCGGCTCCGCCGCCCAGCGCGCTGAGCCAGTCCCGCTCCTGCCACGACCTGTCGGCCGCCGACGGCGCCACCGTCGCGCCGGCGGCCGCCGCCGCCGCCCTCCACGCGCGCCGCCGCTCGCGCTCGTCCGCCGACCTGGGCGCGCCCGTGCGCTTCCTGCTGGGCGCCGAGGACGAGCCGGCCGAGGACGAGGCGCCGCCGGAGCGCGGCGCCGGCGCGACGGCGTGGCGGCGCCGCGCCGACCGTCAAGTCCAGCTCGTGCGGCTCCGACGACGACTCGGGATTGGCAGGTCAGCCGGCCCACCGTGCGGCGCGTGGTGCAGGAGTGGTGTTCCGAGATTAGTTGGTGGGAACAGTAGGTGTGAAGTGCATTTGCGCCAGACACAACTGCGCAGCCGTTGTACAACTGTAGCTACCCAGCACATTGTACAACTGTAGCAAGCCAGCTATCACTGCACAACCATTGTACCACTAGCTATCCAAAACGTTGTACCATTGTAGCTACCCAACACATTGTACCACTGTAACCAACCAGCCAACACTGCATAGCCATTGTACCACTGTAGCTAGTCGGCCACCTGTACGGGCGCACTGTGCAGGCCGAGCTCAGAGTATATGAGAAGAACACATACGCGGAAAACTGTACAGACCAAGCTCAGACAATGTGAGAACTCCACACGAGCTCAATGCATGCAGCTTTGTGTGCAGACGGTGAAACCAAGTGGTAACCAAACTGAGATAGTGCAGTAGGCGCTGAAGTTATGTGTGGGTGTCCACATTAACCGTGTCTGGTATGTGTCTGGTTTGCCCCGTTGGTTGCGTCGCTTTCACAGGAGTCTACTCGGTGAAGGTATTACTATTTTGCAGGCTGTCGGCTGGATGGATCCCCTTATCACGACAACTGCCTGATTGAGGTGTCGCTGTATCGAGGCACTGTCTGATGGAGATAGCAACATGTCGCAGCAGTTTGCCTATTGATGGTACCCTTGTATCACGGCCGCCATCCTGATAGAGGTATCACTATATCACGGAAGACTGTCTGATGAAGGTTCTATTATTGTATCACTGATGTATGTCTGATGGAGGCACTGTTGTATCACAGCAGCCATCCTGCTGAGGGATGCCACTGCATCGTGACAGCTCGCCCGATGGAGGTATCACTGTATCACGGTCACCCGCCTGATGGAGGTATCGCCGTATCGCGCAGGCTGTGAGCGGTGCGCCGGCGTGATACTGCTCGAGTCCAGCGGCGCGACGGACGGCAGCCCGGTGACGTCATCGGGCAGTCAGCTGAGTCGCCGGCACAGCGACTCGATACGGGACACGTCGCACTACCTGCGCGGCTACCGCTCCTTCAGGTGCGCTGCTCGTCGTGGCTGGGGCTTTGCGCGCGCCACCGGGAGGTGTCGGGGGACAGGGATAGGTGCAGAGGGTTGGTTGGTTGGTTATTGGTTTTACGACACATGGACGGTTGAGTCATGTAGCGTCGCCAATCTCTCACGCCGATTGGTCGCAGGCGAAGAGTCAGAGGTATGGCGATGTCAGAGTCAAGGCGAAGTCAGAGGTACGGGATTCGATTCCCCGCGCTGAGTGCATCGTAAATCCTCAATCCACATTTGTTGTTTCATTGTCGTTTAACTTAAATAGGACATGTATCATGCACGAGGGGAGCATGCATCGTGAAATAAATAGATAAAACATTTCGATAGTTGTGGGTTTGCGTCAGTCGTGTTTGCTCTGCCTAAGTGCGCCACTCCCGCCGCACCAGGTTCTCGCAGCCGTCGATGGGCCGCGTCAGGAAGTGGCGCCACCTATCGGACGGCACGCCGCCGTCGCCGTCACCGTTCGTCAGTCCGTCACCGCCCACCAACGCCGGCGGCCACCTGCCGGCGACGCCCGCCAACACCGGCGGCCAGCCGCCGGCGACACCCGCCAAGCGCAGGCTGTGCCGCTGCCGCGACGGTCGGATGAGGCGACGGGTGAGAAGCGCCGTCGAGGCCGAGGCGGTCGGACGGGCGGAGGGGAAAGCGGCGGGGATGGCCGAGTGGTTAAGGTGTCGGGCTATGGGTACCAAAGGTCCCGGGTTCGACTCTAGCGCCACTCAGGACATTTCCCAATCCCGCGGCCCACCGGCGAAACAGTGTGGGTGGCGCCATTAGCCGTGAATGTGCGTAAAGTGTGTCGTGAACCAACAAATAAACAAGGGCGGAGGGGACGGGTGAGGCGTGCAGTGTGTGTTGGTGCCGGCACGGTCGGACGAGGAGACGGGTGAGAAGTGCTGCCGGGCCCGGGGCGATCTGCAGGGGGATATCTGCTGAGGGGACAGGTGAGGCGGGCAGGCTGTGTCGGTGCCAGCACGGTCGGACGTGGCGACGGGTGAGAAGTGTTGCCGGGGCCGGGGCGATCTGCAGGGGAGGTCTGCTGAGGGGACAGGTGAGGCGGGCAGTGTGTGTCGGTACCTGGACAGTATCGGGTGGAGGAGACAGGTGCAGGCTGTGTCGGTGTCTGTACGCCCTGCCGGGTGGAGGAGACAGGTGCAGGCTGTGTCGGTGTCTGTACGCCCTGCCGGGTGGAGGAGACTGGTGTAGGCTATGTCGGTGTCTGTACGCCCTGTCGGGTGGAGGAGACAGGTGCAGGCTGTCGGTTTTACGCCCTGCCGGGTGGAGGAGACAGGTGCAGGCTGTGTCGGTGTCTGTACCCCCGGTGGAGGAGACTGAGGCCCTGTCGGTGTCGTGACTGGACGGTCGGAGAGGAGCAGGTGCAGGCTGTGTCGGTGTCTGTACGCCCTGCCGGGTGGAGGAGATGAGGTGGCAGGCTGTGTCGATGACTGGACGGTTGGATGAGGAGGCGGGCGAGAAGTGCAGGCTGTGTCGGTGCCGGGACGGTCTGCCTGGCGTAGGTCGGCTGATGAGACACGTGAGGCGCGCTGCCGGTGACCGCGACTCGCCCGCCGGTCCGGTGCAGACTAGCTGTATGCGTGATCGTCTCCTGTCCGTGCTGACCGCTGGTCGCTGGGTTTGTAGCCTGGATTTGCAGTACACTCTAGTTAGGTTGGAGTACATTCTGGTGTCTACACCATACAAATATGCACGCCGGGTTCGGAGTCGAAATGTGAAAAATTCAACACTGCTGTCGTCCGATTACGCCGCGCTGCGACTGCGAGGGTCTCTCAGAACCTCCCGCGAACAGCGAGGCGTACATTTCGCTAGCGTTGCCCAGCACGCGTGCAATTTGTATGTGTGGGCGCCACCTACCGTGCAGAGTTTATAGTTGTCGCCGTGCTCGCTAGGTGCCGCTGCTGGACGCCGGCCGCGGTGGGCCCGGGCGGCAGTGTATGGCGCCGTGGGCGGCTCTGGGCGGCGGTGGCGCCACCTACGTGCCCGACATGCCCCTGTGGGGCTGCGACAGCCGACAGGTGAGTGCCGTGGTGCGGCCAGCCTGCCAGACGTGCGAAAATAGAGTGGTGGGTTAGTTAGTTATTTGGGCTTTAGGGCGCATCGACCAGGGTTGGTCATTCGCGCCCATAGAGTGGTGGGGATGGCCAAGTGGTTAAGGTGCTGGGCTCTGGGTACCGAAGGTCCCGAGTTCGACACTCACTGCTCGTGACATTTCCCAATCACGCTGCTCACCGGCGAAGCAGTGTGGGCGGCGCCATTAGCCGTGAATGTGCAAAAAGCGCGTCGCGAACCATCGAATAAACAAACAAACAGAAATAATTGGGGCATTCTTGGTGGCATTCAACCACCAAGAATGCCCCCAAGAATGGGGATGGGGGCATTCAATGTCATGGCATTGCGGCTGTAATACCTAGACAATGAGAATACGACATGTTGATAAATAGCTGATCCATCTGTCATTTGTTCGTCCATCAAAGGGAAGTGCAATGATTGCACGCTTACGTTCGTGAGAAACACACTAACACTATAAAGAAACACTATAAAGACTGGTGATGTGTACACATGAATATGCAATCGTAAGCCAAATTTATTTTTCAAATGGGAAGTGTGAGGAAATTCATAAGCGTGTGTCAAGGTTCCTCATTGATCATGTACATCATTTGCCTTGCAGTCTTTCACTTTATAATTATGCATGTGTTTATCTGAACTGGATGTGATCTAAAGGGCTGGATAGTACCAAATAGCTGTTAAATTTATATTGGGTTGAATTGCAGTGCTATTCGGCCTCTAACAATGTTATCCCGCTTCCTGCCGAGGGGTTTCGGCAAACACATACCTCTCCCGCCTCTGACAGTTTTGTATGTATATCATTGGTATCCTGCCTCTGACATAGGTGTATGCATATGGTAGGTGCATCCCACCCATGATATGATTGTCCAGCTTCTGACCTTGGCATATATTGTGACATATATTATTGTGACCTCAGTCTTCCAATTTACTCCACGTCGATACGTCCACACCTGGTTTGACTGCCGAAGTTATGGGCGCTGTATAACCTCTGCAGTTGATGCACCCCAAAACCCCAATAACAACAACGACCTTGGCATATACGTATGTGATAGGTGTGTCCCATCTATGATATGACTGTCCCGCCTCTGACATAAGTGTTTACATATGGGAGGTGTGTCCTGCTCATGATATGATTGTCTGCCTCTGACACAGTTCTAACTATATCATAGGTGTATCTACCTATGACATGAGTGTTCTGCCTCTGACATTGTGTATATATATATATATATATAACAGGTGTCTGCCTATGACATGAGTATCCCACATCTGACATTGTGTATATATCATAAAAGTGTTTGCCTATGACATGAGTGTCCTGCCCCTGACGTTGTGTATATATCATAGGTGTGTCACCTATGACATGAGTGTCCCGCCCGTGATATGAGTGTCCCGTTCTGACATGAGTGTCCCTCGCCATAGTGTCCCGTCGCTGGCATGAGTGTCCCACCTCTGACATGAGTGTCCCACCTCTGACACGAGTGTCCCTCCTCCGACATTGGTGTATGTGTGGTGTATGATGTGTGATAGGTGTGTCCCACCCAGTATATGAGTGTCCCACCTCTGACATGAGTGTCCCGTCGCTGGCATGAGTGTCACGCCTCTGTGACATTGTAAAAAAGTGTGCCCGCCTATGACACGAGTGTCCCGCCTCTGACACGAGTTTCCCTCCTCCGACATTGGTGTATGTGTGGTGTATGATGTGTGATGGGTGTGTCTCACCCAGTAAATGAGTGTCCCACCTCTGACATGAGTGTCCCACCTCTGACGTGAGTGTCCCTCCTCCGACACTGGTGTATGATGTGTGATAGGTGTGTCCCACCCATCATATGAGTGTCACGCCTCTGACATGAGTGTCCCGCCTATGACGCGAGTGTCCCGCCTATGACAGGAGTGCCTGCCTCTGACATTGTATATATAATAGGCGTGTCCGCCCGTGACATGAGTGTCCGCCTCTGACACGAGTGTGCCGCCGCCGCCGCCGCAGGAGTGGGAGCCGCGGCTGCGCCACGACCTGCAGGCGGCCACCTGCGCCGGCGAGGAGTGCACGTGCGTGGTGGCCGACACGGACTCGCACTCGGTGGAGGTGCTGTCGTCGCACGCGTTCCCCGTGGACCGGCCGGGCGCGCTGGGCCTGGGCGTGGTGTTCTCGCCGCTGGTGTCGACGCTGGTCGAGTCGGTGTGTCGCGTGCACCGGTCGGGCGCGCCGGCGCCGCTGGTGCTGCTGCACCTGGAGCGCCAGCTGGCGGCGGTGGTGGCGCGCGCCGCCGAGATGGCGCAGTTCCTGGTCAACAGCAGCCTGGCCAACCTGCGCGAGGTGACCGAGGTTAGTCGGGAGGTGGCGCAGTTCCTCGTCAACAGCAGCCTCGCCAACCTGCGCGAGGTGACCGAGGTTAGTCGGGAGGTGGCGCAGTTCCTCGTCAACAGCAGCCTCACCAACCTGCGCGAGGTGACCGAGGTTAGTCGGGAGGTGGCGCAGTTCCTCATCAACAGCAGCCTCACCAACCTGCGCGAGGTGACCGAGGTTAGTGGGGTCTGAGTGAGGTAGCTGAGGGTAGTGGGGAGGTGACAGTGGGGTCTGAGTTAGGTAGCTGAGGTTGGTGGGTAGGTGATCGAGGTTAGTCGGGAAGTGGGAGGCGCAGTTCCTCATCAACAGCAGCCTCACCAACCTGCGCGAGGTGACCGAGGTTAGTCGGGAGATGGCGCAGTTCCTCATCAACAGCAGCCTCACCAACCTGCGCGAGGTGACCGAGGTTAGTGGGGTCTGGTGAGGTAGCTGAGGTTAGTGGGGAGGTGACCTAGGTTAGTGGGGTCTGAGTGAGGTAGCCGAGGTTGGTGGGGGCGGGTTAGTCTGAGGTCCGAGGTTAGTCGGGTCTGTGTAGCCGAGTTATCGGGCCGGTCCGAGGTTAGTCGGGCTGTGTAGTGACCGAGGTTAGTGGGTCTGGAGGTGCCGAGTTGGTCGGGGAGGTGGCCGAGGTTAGTCGGGTTGTGCGAGGTGACCAGTTAGTCGGGTCGGAGGTGACCGAGGTTAGTCGGGTATGGTAGGTGACCGAGGTTGTGGGTCGGAGGTGACCGAGGTTAGTCGGGTGTGTAGGTGACCGAGTTAGTCGGGTCTGTGTGAGGTGACCGAGGTTAGTCGGGTCTGTGTGAGGTGACCGAGGTTAGTCGGGTCTGTGTGAGGTGACCGAGGTTAGTCGGGTCTGTGTGAGGTGACCGAGGTTAGTCGGGTCTGTGTGAGGTGGCCGAGGTTAGTCGGGTATGTGCGAGGTGACCTATGTTAGTGGGGTCTGTGTGAGGTGACCGAGGTTAGTCGGGTCTGTGTGAGGTGGCTGAGGTTAGTCGGGTCTGTGTGAGGTGACCGAGGTTAGTCGGGCTCGACTTAGGGCCGTTTTGGGTCAGTGGGCGGACTTCGGTGTCAGCGGAAGACCACCGAGGCCTGACCGGGGTAACAGTGGGATTAGTAGGGCCAGCAAGGGGCTAAGAATCTGCAGACTGGCTGAACTCGGTGAAAGGTCGCCTAGTCAGCTCAAGTGCTCGAAGATGGCTACACCGGTAACTGCACCACGTGACGCCTCATAATGTACACTAAGACGCTAACCTTACATGGCATTGGCACTGGTTCCTGGTGCGGATTTTCCGGATGTATTTGACTGGTGCTTCCAACGTGGTTCGTCACTAGTAATGTATCGCCACGTTCTTAGTTGTTTCTGCACGGTACCATTATCTGGGGTGAGTAGTCTAGGGGTAAGTTACCCGTTTCGATCGGAAGATTGTGGGTTCGAGTCTCACCTGTCGCTACTCTTCGCCGGCGACCAATCGGCGTGAGAGACTGGCGACGCTACATGACTCAACGGTCGACGTTATCCGCGCTTCGCAGGTGTTTTTTGTTGTTGTTGTATATTTGTGTGTAGTGTTTCCAGAGAGAGAGAACCTTGGGCTCTTTTGCGACACATTTAGCTGCCAGGCCACACATGTCGTGCGTCGCCGGCCTCCCGCGCCGATTCATCGCGGGCGCACTTGGCAATCCCACTGGTGATGGAATTCGAACCCGGCGACGTGTGCTCAAGAGGCCGACACCCCACCGATTAACTACCTTTTCGTGTAGCATAACGCCCGCTATGTTTAACAGTGCGTGTGTGGTATGTTCCGCGATGTCTGAAAAGTTAAATGCGTGGCCGGCTCTGCTTTGCCATGTACTGGGCCGTGTTTCACCATATGAGTAGGGGTGTTTTGTCATGTGTTCAGGCTCATTTAACCATGCGCCTAACCTCATTTGATCATGCGATTGGCTGTATCTCACCGTGTGACCGGGGAATGAGTAGTCTAGGGGTGAGTTTCCCATCTCACAATCGAAGGATTGTAGGTTCGAGCCTCACCTGTCGCTACACTTCGCCCGCAACCAATCGGCGTAAGAGATTGGCGACGCTACATGCCTCAACAGTCGAGACGTCGTAGAACCAATAACCACTGTATCTCACCATGCGGCCGGCCTTGTTTCACCATGGGGCCGGCCGTGTGTCGACAAGGTCGCGTGGTGTACGTTCCAGCTGCTGGACGTCTATTTGTTTATTGGGTGGTTCACGACGCGCTTTGTGCACATTCGCGGCTAATGGTGCCGCCCACACTGTTTCGCCGGTGGGCCGCGGGACTGGGAAATGTCCCGAGCGGCGGTAGTGTCGAGCCCGGGGCCTTTGGCACCCAGAGCCCAGCACCTTAACCACTCAGCCATCTCCGCCCCCCAGCTGCTGGACGTCGACTCGAACGACATTCCGCTGCTGCTGTCGGCCGCCTCGGTGCTGTGTCCCGACGTCACCGACAAGTACGGCCTGTCGGTGCGGTGACGAGCCGTCACAGACTCGTGACAGGCCGTCACAGCCGACGTGACAGGCCGCCACGGCTGACGTGACGGCCGGCGGAGCGGCTGGCCAGCTGACGTGATGCGGCCACCGCCACCACTGCCACGCCGGTCCGGCGCAGGCACGGACACTGAGGTGTGTATATGTGTGTGTATGTGTGTGTGCGTGTGACGGAGAGCCGCGCCGGCGCAGCCGATGGCACGGACAGCCGGAGACGTGGCGGACGGTCACGGCTATACGCCTTCCCGTCACGATCACCCCGCCGGATGCCTGTATATATATATATATATATATATATATATATATATATATATATATATATATATATATATATATATATATATATATTATATGTATGTATGTATGTATGCGTGTGTTGGTGGGTCGGTACAGTAGCTGGGCAGGCAGGTCGATTGGTGACCTGACTTGGTCCTGGCCGGCCCTTACGGCGACGGTGTCGGCCGGGTCAGGTCCGGCCGACACCGTCCGCACACCCTCTGGCGGGCGACACTGCGGGCAGACTGTGCCGCAGGACCCGCGCCGGGCCGGCTGTGTGCGGCCGCTGCGGTGGCCGCAGGCGCGGCGCCCGCGCCCAGTTCGGCCGTGGTGGAGGTGTGTACGGCGACTCCTGTTTACATCGGGCGGGACTGTGGCTGAGTTGAGGCGGGACTGTGGCTGAGTTGAGGCGGGACTGTGGCTGAGTTGAGGCGGGACTGTGGCTGAGTTGAGGCGGGACTGTGGCTGAGTTCAGGCCGTACTGTGGCTGAGTTCAGGCCGTACTGTGGCTGAGTTCAGGCGGTACTGTGGCTGAGTTCAGGCCGTACTATGGCTGAGTTCAGGCGGGACTGTGGCTGAGTTCAGGCGGGACTGTGGCTGAGTTCAGGCCGTACTGCGGCTGAGTTCAGGCGGGACTGTGGCTGAGTTCAGGCGGGACTGTGGCTGAGTTCAGGCCGTACTGCGGCTGGGTTCAGGCCGTACTGTGGCTGAGCTCAGGCCGTACTGCGGCTGAGTTCAGGCGGGACCGTGGCTGAGTTCAGGCGGGACTGTGGCTGAGCTCAGGCCGTACTGCGGCTGAGTTCAGGCCGTACTGCGGCTGAGTTCAGGCGGGACCGTGGCTGACCTCCGGTGGTTCTCCGGCTAGCCCTCGGCGATGCCGTTGTTGACCTCCGGTGTGACTGTGGCTGACCCCGGCGATACTGTGGCTAGCCTGAGGCGGTTCTATGGCTAACCTCTGGCGGTTCTATGGTTGGCATCAGGCGGTTCTATGGTTAGCACCAGCCGGCTCTATGGTTAGCATCAGCCGGTACTGCTGGTGATGGCACTTCGATGACACCGCCGACCCCCGGCATAACTGGCGCCGCGGTAGCTTCTCCCCGCCAAAACCCTTGTACCCGCCAGAACTGGCGCGTGTCCCGCCGCGCTGGCGCGCCGCAACTGACCCGGCTCCGCCTGGTCCCCGTCTGTCGTGCCCCGCCTCCACCTCTGTCGTGCCCCGCCTCCGCCGCGCCAGCGCCGTGATAATTGGCTGTGTGTGACGTAACAAGATCGCCTTCTGACCTTGGTGTGTGTGACGTCAGAGGTTGCGGCTATGGAAGTCGAGCCCGCTCTTTTGTGGCAGAGTGGTCTGTAGTAGTATGGTGACGTGGTATGTGGTGGTATGGTGACGTGGTCTGTGGTGGTATGGTGACGTGGTCTGTGGTGGTATGGTGACGTGGTCTGTGGTGGTATGGTGACGTGGTCTGTGGTGGTATGGTGACGTGGTCTGTGGTAGTATGGTGGTGTGGTTCGTGGTGGTATGGTGACGTGGTCTGTGGTGGTATGGTGGTGTGGTTTTTGTGGTGGTATGGTGACATGGTCTGTGGTGGTATGGTGACGTGGTCTGTGGTGGTATGGTGACGTGGTCTGTGGTGGTATGGTGACGTGGTCTGTGGTGGTATGGTGACGTGGTCTGTGGTGGTATGGTGACGTGGTCTGTGGTGGTATGGTGACGTGGTCTGTGGTGGTATGGTGACGTGGTCTGTGGTGGTAGGTGACGTTGGTGACGTGGTCTGTGGTGGTATGGTGACGTGGTCTGTGGTGGTATGGTGACGTGGTCTGTGGTGGTATGGTGACGTGGTCTGTGGTGGTGGGTGGTGGTATGGTGACGTGGTTTGTGGTGGTATGGTGACGTGGTCTGTGGTGGTATGGTGACGTGGTCTGTGGTGGTATGGTGACGTGGTCTGTGGTGGTATGGTGACGTGGTCTGTGGTGGTATGGTGACGTGGTCTGTGGTGGTATGGTGACGTGGTCTGTGGTGGTATGGTGACGTGGTCTGTGGTGGTGTGGTGGTATGGTGACGTGGTCTGTGGTGGTATGGTGACGTGGTCTGTGGTGGTATGGTGACGTGGTGGTGGTGGTCTGTGGTGGTATGGTGACGTGGTCTGTGGTGGTATGGTGACGTGGTCTGTGGTGGTATGGTGACGTGGTCTGTGGTGGTGGTGACGGGTCTGTGGTGGTATGGTGACGTGGTCTGTGGTGGTATGGTGACGTGGTCTGTGGTGGTATGGTGACGTGGTCTGTGGTGGTATGGTGACGTGGTCTGTGGTGGTATGGTGACGTGGTCTGTGGTGGTATGGTGACGTGGTCTGTGGTGGTATGGTGACGTGGTCTGTGGTCGTATGGTGGGTGGGTCGGTGTTATGGTGAGATGGAGTGAATGCGGTGTGGTTGTCGTGGTGGAGTGGGGTGGGCATGTGGTGGTATTCCCCAGGTGATATGTGGTGCTGTTGGAATGGGAGATGGTGATGGTTTGTGGCAGGGTGGGATGGTCTGTAGTGGTGTGGCAGGTGGTAATGTTGGATGGCGCGTTGTAGTGTGGAGGGATGATATGTGATGGTATGGTGCAGTGAGGGTGGAATGGCATCGTGGAGTGGTAGTGTGGTGGTATAGAGTGGTAGTGTGGTGGTATGGAGTTATGTGGTATAGAGGGGTGGTGTGGTGGTATGGAGTTATGATGTGGTGGTATAGAGGGTGGTGTGGTGGTATGGAGTTATGATGTGGTGGTATAGAGTGGTAGTGTGGTGGTATGGAGTTATGTGGTATAGAGGGGTGGTGTGGTGGTATGGAGTTATGATGTGGTGGTATAGAGTGGTAGTGTGGTGGTATGGAGTTATGTGGTATAGAGGGGTGGTGTGGTGGTATGGAGTTATGTGGTATAGAGGGGTGGTGTGGTGGTATGGAGTTATGATGTGGTGGTATAGAGGGTGGTGTGGTGGTATGGAGTTATGATGTGGTGGTATAGAGGGTGGTGTGGTGGTATGGAGTTATGATGTGGTGGATAGAGTGGTAGTGTGGTGGTATGGAGTTATGGGTATAGAGGGGTGGTGTGGTGGTATGGAGTTATGATGTGGTGGTATAGAGTGGTAGTGTGGTGGTATGGAGTTATGCGGTATAGAGGGGTGGTGTGGTGGTATGGAGTTATGATGTGGTGGTATAGAGTGGTAGTGTGGTGGTATGGAGTTATGCGGTATAGAGGGTGGTGTGGTGGTATGGAGTTATGATGTGGTGGTATAAGGGGTGGTGTGGTGGCATGGAGTTATGATGTGGTATAGGTGTGTGGTGGTATGGAGTTATGTTAGAGGGGTGGTGTGGTGGTATGGAGTTATGGTATAGAGGGGTGGTGTGGTGGTATGGAGTTATGATGTGGTGGTATAGAGTGGTAGTGTGGTGGTATGGAGTTATGCGGTATAGAGGGGTGGTGTGGTGGTATGGAGTTATGATGTGGTGGTATAGAGTGGTAGTGTGGTGGTATGGAGTTATGCGGTATAGAGGGGTGGTGTGGTGGTATGGAGTTATGATGTGGTGGTATAGAGGGTGGTGTGGTGGTATGGAGTTATGATGTGGTGGTATAGAGTGGTAGTGTGGTGGTATGGAGTTATGTGGTATAGAGGGGTGGTGTGGTGGTATGGAGTTATGATGTGGTGGTATAGAGTGGTAGTGTGGTGGTATGGAGTTATGCGGTATAGAGGTGGTGTGGTGGTATGGAGTTATGTGGTAAGAGTGTAGTGTGGTGGTATGGAGTTAGTGGCATAGAGGGGTGGTGTGGTGGTATGGAGTTTTGGTATAGAGGGGTGGTGTGGTGGTATGGAGTTATGATGTGGTGGTATAGAGGGTGGTATGGAGTTATGTGGTATAGAGGGGTGGTGTGGTGGTATGGAGGAGTGACGTGTGTTAGCGTCACTGTGTGGCGTGCGGTGGGATGGGATGGGTTAGGGTGGTTTGTGGTGGTGTATGTCATGTGACTGACTGCTATGTCCTGGAATGGTGGGGTGGTGTTACGTTGGTATGGAGAGGTGGTGTGTTGCGTAGTCGCGTGGAGGAGTGATGCGTGGAAGTGTGACAAGGTGATGTGTGACGGTATGTCGGGCGGTGTGAGGAGTGATGTGTGGTGGTATGTCGGGCGGTGTGAGGTGATGTGTGTGGTATGTCGGGCGGGGTGAGGTGATGTGTGATGGTATGTCGGGCGGTGTGAGGTGATGTGTGACGGTATGTCGGGCGGTGTGAGGAGTGATGTGTGGTGGTATGTCCGAGTGGTGTGTGATGGTACACCCACATGGTGTGTGATGTGTGATGCCCGCCCGCAACAGTACTGTCCGTTGACGTGTTGTGGAGCCCTGTCCAGGGGCGGCGGCGGGTTACGCCTAGTCAGGCGTCAGGCGCCAGACAGTCAGGCGCCACCCGGCCGCCTTCAGCCTTCAGACGAGTTGTGAACTGCGCGCCAGCTGAGCGAGCTGCGGCCGACTGTGTCCGTGTGTGTGTGTGTGTATTTATATTGAAGCGGTGCACACCTGATTTGCAATACAACTGAATTGTGTACGGTGTGTGTAGCTGCGACGGAGGTCGGGAATGGGGGCTTGAAACTCTCAAAACAAGTTTCCCTATAAGATGCGTCGAGGCCGCCAAAACGTGCGCGAGGAATCCCAACAAATGACACCCGGGACCACAAAATCGCACCGGGACCCAAAAACGTCCCTCCGCTAGTATTGATAATAACGCTGAAATCCCAAATGGTTGCGCTGGGGCACCAAAAGTCGCAACTAGCCTCCAATTTTTTCTTCGGAATGCCACTGCGGTCTCAAAAAACGCGTTAAAGATATAAGCGTTGGTCCCTTGGAAAGAAACGTGTCGGGGTATCGACAAAAGTCGCTACGGGAGTCCGAAGAATCGTGACGGAGCCCACAAATATCGCGCATGGGACTTTTTAAATGGCACTGAACTCCCAAAGATTCACTTCGAGACTCGATCGAATCGATCACAGCACGGAAAATTCAGAGCAGGTCCCAAAAGAAAATTATCCCAAGGACTTTCCTACCCTGAAAGGTGAAATCGGTTAAAAAAGTCGTTGAGTAACGATAAAGGCGCACCAAAGAGACAAATTCCCTCACTCCTGACAGGGGTGAGCTCACAAGAATCCTGCCGGGGCCCGCCAAAATCTCGCTGGGGCCGGCTACCTACCATGCGTCCCGCGAACTCGCGCCGGGTCCTCCAAATATCGCGCTTTAGACACAATATTTCCGTCAATGGCCCCAAATATTGGTGCCCAGGTATTAAAATTATCGTTGGGGCTCCCAAAATAGGGGTCAGGGGTCAAAAATAAGCATGGCGTGGTCCAGAAAACGAATCAGGACCAGGAGAAAAATCAAGCCAGGGCTCTTTGAAATAAGGAGAAATTACGAAAAATAAATATCGGAGCCACGAAAACCGCATTGGAGCCAAAAGCGTAACTTTTAGCCTTCAGAAATGGTTTACGGACCCTGAAAACGTACATGAGCTCGAAAAATGGCGGCGGGACACAAAAAGTGGCTCTGAAGCTCGAAAAAAGTCAGCTCGGGATTCAGATCACCAAAAACGCGGCCGTCTAGGCCCGAAACGTTGCTCCAGTACCCCGAGAAATTACATCGGAGTCCAGAAAATCGTGTTGGTGCCCCACACAATAGCGTTAGAAGCCGGGAAAAAAAACAGAAATTCCAACGGGATGCCAAAATGCATTGGGCCTTTCAAACCACACGGACTCTCGCAAAAAGCGGTACCGCCTTAAAGCATGCGTTGCAACCCTCAATAAGCACAACGGAAGTTCTAATTAAAAAAGCACCGTAGGCTCTCAAAGCACACTGGGTATGAAACCGAACGAGAGCCTTATAAATAGGCGGAGGCCCGCAAAAAAGCGGCATTGTCCTAAAAACAGAACAAAATGTTCGCACACTAAATAAACAAATTGGAGATCCTCGAAAATGCACGGATACCCTAACAAAAAGTTGGTTGTACACAAAAAAAGCATTAAAAATAGCCCTGGTATCAAAGATGTACCTGTTCACGCAACAAAAATATCTGAACCATACGACACATCCGTAGACGGATAAAAAAACAACCGGCGGACGTTTTGTGGACGCAACGGGTCCACAAAAAGAACACCGAGCCAAGGGCTCTGTTCGGCAGCCGACCTGCAGGAGGCATATTTCACCAGAGCGATGAGATACGTCACAGCTCAGAAGGTTTCAGGATTTCGTTGCCACCAGTAAATGTGGGAAGAAGAGATTGAACTTGATCAAATCAAATTTAATTAATCAAATTTTCCCAGCGAATCCACATGCGAAACATTCCATCACGTCAAATTTGGCGCATGTCTATATCATGCGGCAGCAGTTAGCAAAATGTAGGAGGCTTAACAAAAACCGTAGTATCTCACGAAGTTTGGCGAATTCCCGGAATTCGTGAGGCGGATGTACATGTGCGCGAACGTTGGCGTGGTGGCGACCGGGCGTTATGAACTGGAATGCCTGATGTTTGAAAATTCGACATTTTTATGTCATTTGGACAGATGTATTTTCAGTAGTGTGAGGTGTCTTATCAAGGGATACCAAAATAAAAACCTTCGAACGGGGTGAGAGGAGTTAGGGTTGAAATCCGGTGACAAGGAAATGATGGTTCTAGATTGGGCCCCCTCCACAGGACAATGAAGTTGGTCGCTATATATTTTATTCAAAAGATAAATTGGGCCCCTTTGAAAATATAGTTGTTCAAATCTTGGGTCTTTTTGAAAAATGGCTATAGGTGGGCCGTCAAAATCTGTAGTGAGGGAAATTATATCACTGACTGGGATTTGTATTGTTTTTGCGAGATCCCCGAAGTAATAGCTGGACACTGGTCTAGAATTGAGGAAGTACAATAATCCTCGAATGAAGCAAATGCAAGAACTTCATCCGACGTCAGCTTCGATCACAAACCTCAAATTACCCCGTAACAGGTCGGCGACCTAATTGGTATTCGGACGCGAGTACGCCATTCTAGTTGTTTACTACCCAGGAATTAATAACTTTTTAAATTATGAAAGGTGTAAAGCTGTGAAAATACGAGATAAATCATCTAACAATAAATCGAGCTAGTTTATCCCTTACCATATCAATTATCACTGTATGACATTCATATCACGTAAAGTTGTGCTGCATGTTAGACTTCCTGACGTGCTGGAAAGGCACAAAGAAGATACTTGCTGCCTATTGGTTGTTTTTTTCTAATTCGTCTAATTATTCACTTCATGTAGCTTGGTCATGTGCAGCGATTGGTCAGGGTTGAAGCTCGCTTTAGCCATCCAAGGGCACCTACGTCATCCTAGAAAAACGATATCCTTTCATACTTTAGAAGAGAGATGAATTCTGAGAAACATCACGTGGGCATTAAAAAATTAATATATTCTTCCTTTATTTATTCTCATTGGCATTGTTTCTTTTTCATACGGACTGTGTGGCTAAGTCCTTCTGAGCCAGACCACACTCTGGCTCAGATTGGTTGGCCAGGTTGCAAAGCATCCACCAAAATATTCATATAGCCTCATATCCGACTAATGTGTTGCGTGCAACATCATTTCCTGACGTGGTCAATTTCTATGCATACAAAAATGGAAAGAACATCGTCGTTGACATTGACAAATAACATCGTTTTAATATCGTAAAGCAAGCAATGGAAATCCCACCACGTGATCGCGAATGAACAGCAAATTCGATTTCTGACATGTCTCAGGTTACACTAAGACGCAATCAAATAGCACACGATCAAGAAGCAAGCTCAGTCAGTGCACTCTCCGCCACAAAGCCGCATCGAGATGCAAAGCAATCGACAGATGCCGCCGGCGAGCAGCACTCCTGCGGGGCCTCTCCTGGAGACGGCACTCCCGGCAGCGACCGCCGAAGGAGTGACACGCTCACTGTCGGTCCCGGGTCATATCGGACGCTGCCCGAGATCAAGAGCGACCCCATCGCCGACGAGCTGAGCCGACCTCGGGGTCCGAGCGACGGCGTCTGGCCCTCGTCATTTCACGGCGCGTGCGTCATGCTGGTGCTGCACATCGGCACCACCGAGTTCACCACGGCGCCGCAGATGGCGTGGAACTACGGCGGCTTCGTGTTCTTCCTGCCGGTGCTGTTCCTCGTGCTGGTGTCGTCGATCCCGATGCACTTCCTCGAGTCGGTCGTCGGCCAGTACACGAGCCGCAGCGAGGCGGTCGTCATGTCGCGACTGGGGCCGGCGTTCGGCGGCCTGGGCTGCGCGATCCTGATGGTGACCGTCATCACCACCGTCTACTACATGGCCGAGGCCGGCTGGCTGGCGGTGTGCACGTACTACGCGACGCAGAGCACGGCGCAGTGGCTCAAGTGCAGTCCGCACCTCAACTCGCCCGGCTGCTACACGGAGGCGCTGCAGCGCAACTGCACCGACCGCGCCGGCAACGGCTCCATCTACTTCGACTTCCGCTGCGTGTCGGCCGACGAGTTCTGCGCGCGCCACGGCTTCGCCGCCTCCAACGGCACGCACTGCCTGGGCGCGGCGGCCGCCGGCTCGCAGGGCAGCCGCTGGGAGACGGACAAGATGGGGCGCCCCGTCCTGGGCAACGCGTCCGAGGTGGAGCCGCTCCGGCGGGTGGGCGGTCGGTTCGTGTCGCAGCTCGACTTCTTCTACCACTTCCGGCGCGGCCACGGCGATAACGATCGGCCGCAGCTGCAGCGCCACAGGCGCAAGGCGTTCGTGCTCGGCTACACGGTCGCGCTGCTGCTGGCGATCCTGCCCTGCTTCAGCCTGTGGGCGACGTCGTGGCTGGCCGTGATCTGGATGATGGTGTCGTCCGTGCTCATGCTGCTCATCATGTTCCGCGTGTTCCTGTTCCCGGGCGCCTGGGGCGGCGTGGTCAGCTTCTTCTCGGGCACGGCGCACCGCGAGTACCTCTGGTCGAGCCACTGCTGGGTGGACGCCATCAGCGTCACCTTCTGGACCGTCGACATCGGCACCGGCATGAACCAGTCGCTGAGCTCGCGCAACCGGCTGCGCCACAACGCGCTCTCCACCGCCACGACCGTCGTGCTGTGCGACATCGCGTACGCCGTGTTCTTCAGCCTGCTGTTCTACGCCGTGCGCGGCACGCTCGATCACCGCTCTGAGGACATGCACGAGCAGCTGCAGCTGATCGCGTCCGACTCGCAGGCGCTGCAGTTCGTCGCCTACACGGCCATCGTCGACCTGATGCCCAACGCGCAGTTCTGGGGCGTCATCTACTTCGGCACCATGATGCTGCACACGGTCGGCTCGATCGCCATGATCATCATCGGCGTCGGCTTCAACCTGGTGGACGCCGTGCCGCTGTTCGGCCGGCGGCCGTTCCACGTGGCGGCGTTGACCGCCTGCTCGCCGGCGCTGCTGCTCTGCATCACGCTCTCGGTGGGCGTGTGGACCGGCATCGAGTGGTCGCCGTCGTCGATCGGCGACATCGAGTGGATGGTGGGCAACCTGCTGTCGGCGCTCGTGCTCGGCCACAAGCTGTGGCGGCCGCAGTTCCTCGACCAGCTGCGCGGCACGCTCGGCCAGGACATCGGGCCCGGGCTCGGCCGCCTGCTGGCCTTCAGCTGGCTGGTGGCCACGCCCGCCATCGCCGCCGTGCAGCTGAGCTTCACGCTGGCGCACTACCGCTGGCCGCCGGTGCGGCCGGCCGCGCTCTGGCTGGTCGTCATCAGCTGCGGCGCCATGCTGGCGCCGCCGCTGGTGGCGCTGGTCGCCGCCGCCTGCTCGTGCTGGCGGCTGCGCGGCTGGGCGCTGGTCGCCACGGCGCCGCAGTTCCGGCCCGACCCGCGCGCGCTGCTGGAGCTCGGCCGGGAGCCGGTGGTGGCCGTCGCCAGCAGCGTGCACAGCCCGCTGGGCCGGCCGTCGGCGTGATGAGCGCCGGGGCGGCCGGCACGCCGTCCCGGTGCTGCCATCTGGCCGCTCGCAGTTCGGCAGCCGGGGTTGCGCCGTGGCTTCGTCGCTGCAGTTACAGTGATGCCAGCTAGGGCGCTCGCGGTTCGGCAGCCGAGGTTTGGTCACGACTTCGTCGCTACAGTGCTGCCATCTGGGCGCCCGCCGCCCGGCAGCCGAGGTTTGGTCGCGGCTTCGTCGCTACGGTGCTGCCATCTGGGCGCCCGCCGCCCGGCAGCCGAGGTTTGGTCGCGGCTTCGTCGCTACAGTGCTGCCCTCTGGGCGCCCGCCGCCCGGCAGCCGAGGTTCGGTCGCGGCTTCGTCGCTACGGTGCTGCCATCTGGCCGCTCGCCGCCCGGCAGCCGAAGTTTTGTCGCAGCGGTGGAGCTTCGTCGCTACAGTGCTGCCATCTGGGTCTTCGCACCTCGGCGGTTGAGCAATGTCCGAGTGTCTTGCCTCCTCGGTAATCGGCACTCGGGCAGCCGAGCGGCAAGGCCGCACGGTGTCTGGTGTCGGCACCAGGGTCCTCCCCACGTTCCGTCACCTGAGTGCCAGCGGCGGCACGTCTGTCAACATCCTGGCGGCACGTCTGTCAACCGTCAATGTCACGGCAGAGACGCGGCAGCGCGGCAGAGACACGGCAGAGACGGCAGAGACGCGGCAGCACTGGCGTGTAGCTCTGCCGGTGTCGCACGGACCTGGCTACAGCACGCGCCACGGCAGTGCTCGAGTGTCGCACTGCGACAGCTTCTTCGCGACAGTCTGCATCGGCACAGTCGCGGCGGGACGCCAGGAGGCGCGATCGGCGGGTCGGGTTGGGGCAGAAGACGGCCAATCCGTCTGTACGGACTCGCATCCGAACCGGCTCACAGCCGGGGTAGCGACCCACAGTGGAGTGCAACACGGGGTTACTGTCGTCGATCCGATCCGGATCCGGATCTGGCGAATCCGTGTCCAAGTCGAGTTCGCTGAAATTAGAGAATTGCAGTGCCCATGTGATCCGTTTGGAGATGTTTGCTTGTGCTGCGGCACGTGGTCTGTCATAATGAAGCAACTGTAGGGAAGTTAGTAAATGACTGCCTCCATACAATTTATGGAAAAGCAGGGCCCGTCATGTTGCCAGCGTCACATGCATATACTCAGCAAGCATGGATACAAGCAATAAGCATATCATAGTCATGAATATAAAATGTTTGCGATATAAAATGATACGAAGTCTACAATTGCCAATTTCGGCCGACTTGAAATATGGTGCAAGTTTTCAATTCTAGTAAATGTTAAACATTCCACTAAATCATAAGCAGTCCATTCAATTCCAAAAACATAGAGGCGGTATTGCTACTTTGAAAGGGTCAATATTATGCCGCGCATGTGTTAACGCAGATGATTCGCTGTAGTCTACACAAATTTGTGCTGTGATGCATCTGGATTGGGTGGGCTCAGGCGAATGGACAATCTAAATTATTAGGATGCGACTTTTTGCATCATTTCGCTGGAAGAGAATCGTTTTCAATATTCTGTTCGATGTTGTTGGCACATACCTATAGAACTTACGGTTTACAAGCCTTAAGTTTTTTCGGCTCACATGGCGTATAATATTTGTTAACTTCAAGATGCGCATATTGAAAGATTAGAGGCCATCCTAACCTTGCCTACCCCACAGCACTGACAATACTGCCCTCAAACGAGTCAAATTGTAACTCGAAAATATCCAAACTTCCATCAATTTTGATAACGAAAGGTCGAATATATCATCCGGGTCTTGCATTCTTACTGCCGAATTCGTTCATCCTCAAGCCGTAAGTCTACTGAAATTCAGCCTGGTAAACGACAACTTGGGCGTGTGATCGTGTAGGTTACGGGCTGATATTTCTGAAACTTATTGGTGGGGGGGGGTTGCATAACGACAATTGACTGGCTAAAATGAATTGGGTGGACATATCCTATATGGTCGCATGTTAAAAATTGAATCTATTGCGAGACAAAGCCGACATTGACGAGGAACGTCCACCCTCAGAAGTGCATTAGACAATAATTCGATGGTAGGCATTGCATGTGGAACGATGCACCGCTAACGAATTTTAACTGAAGTGAGCTCATGGCTGGCCAAGGATCGATGGCGCTGTCAGGAACCAACTTCTAAAACGGGTATAAGTCGCCCGGGACGGGTCAAACGGCGGCTGTAGCCGATGGGCCTCGGCACAGGACAGGCTCTGACAGAGGTGGCGGCGACACGAGCCGCAACACAGGACAGGCTCTGGCAGAGGTGGCGGCGACACGAGCCGCAACACAGGACAGGCTCTGGCAGAGGTTGTGGCGACACGAGCCGCAACACAGGACAGGCTCTGGCAGAGGTGGCGGCGACACGAGCCGCAACACAGGACAGGCTCTGACAGAGGAGACGGCAACATGAGCCGCAACACAGGACAGTCTCTGGCAGAGGTGGCGGCGACAAGCCCAACAACGCAACACAGGACAGGCTCTGGCAGAGGCGGCGGCGACACGAGCCGCAACACAGGACAGGCTCTGACAGAGGTGGCGGCGACACGAGCCGCAACACAGGACAGGCTCTGGCAGAGGTGGCGGCGACATGAGCCGCAACACAGGACAGGCTCTGACAGAGGTGGCGGCGACACGAGCCGCAACACAGGACAGGCTCTGACAGAGGTGGTGGCGACACGAGCCGCAACACAGCACAGGACAGGCTCTGACAGAGGTGGCGGCGACACGAGCCGCAACACAGGACAGGCTCTGGCAGAGGTGGCGGCGACACGAGCCGCAACACAGGACAGGCTCTGACAGAGGCGGCGGCGACACGAGCCGCAACACAGGACAGGACGGGCTCTGACAGAGGTGCCGGCGACATGGCATCTTGTCGGACGACCGAACGTCGCCACGACAGTAACGATGACCGGACCTGCACGCCTCATCCTCAGCCAGTCACTCCCCCCCCCACGGCTCCAGGACCATCACGCCCCCCCCCCCCCGGCTCCGGACCATCACGGTTCCCCCTGGCTTCAGACCATCACGGCTCACCTACGGCTCCGCATGGCTCCCGAACTATCATTGCTCCCCACACGGCTCTCTGTCTCATAAATCTCTTTGACTTTTTGAACTTTGCCACAGAACAATTTGATCAGGGAAATCAGGTTGATGTAGTGTATCTTGACTTCAGTAAGGCCCTTGACAAGGTACCCCATAAACGATTAATGATACAGCTTTGGGCCCATGGTATTGCAGGTACCATCTTAAAATGGATAGAATTGTGGCTTTCAGGTAGACAGCAAAGAGTGATGCTAAATGGTACAAAATCATCATGGCAAAATCCTCTTAGTGGAGTCCCCCAGGGGTCAGTACTGGGGCCACTACTGTTCATTATATTTGTAAATAACACTCCCCACGGCTCCAGGACTATCACGCCCCCATCCCCCGGCTCCCGGACCATCACGGCTCCACTACGGCTCCCCATGGCTCCCGAACTATCACGGCTCCCCTGCGGCTCCACACGGCCCCAGGACCATCACGGCTCCCCACGGCTCCGACCATCACGGCTCCCCATGGCTCCGGACCATCACGGCTCCCCACACGGCTCCCGGACCATCGCGGCTCCCTACGGCTCCGCATTGCTCCCGAACTATCACCGCTCCCCACACGGCTCCAGGACCATCACGCCCCCCATCCCCACGGCTCCGAACCATCACGGATCCCCTTACAGCTCCCGTGCCATCGCGGCTCCCCTACGGCTCACCATGGCTCCCGAACTATCACGGCTCCCCACACGGCTCCGGGACCATCACGGCCCCCATCCCCTCGGCTCCGGACCATCACGGATCCCCACACGGCTCCCGGACCGTCACGGCTCCCCTACGGCTCCCGCACACGGCTCCCGGGCTCGCGGCTCCCTATCACGGCTCCCCACACGGCTCCCGGACTGTCGCGGCTCCCCTGCGGCTCCGCACTGCCTCAGGACCATCACGGCTCCCACATCTCCCCCATATCTCCTGAACCGTCACGGGGCGGCTCGACCGACCTGACCTGCCGGCCGCCACGGCCGTGACAGACCAGGCCGACCCTCATTAGCGGCGGCCATCCGGAACCGGACCGTCCACGGACCCGACCTGACCTGACCTGGCCAGCATACAATATCGCGAGCACCGGCATACCGAAGGACATGTCGCTCACTAAGATCAAATGCCAAATGAAGTAGTTAAATATTGTCATACTAAATGAAGTAGTAAAATATGGCTGTAGTCAGCCGACAAAATAGCTGTTCAACAAGGCTAATCGTATCCATAACCTCCGGTAATTAATTGCGAACTGGCGAGATTCGGACGGAAGTACACTGCGTACGAAACGGCTGAGGCCATTACCAAAACAGCTAAGCAAGCTGCAGCCACTGCCTGCAGACAGCGGAACGGTGAAACGAACGGAGCAGCACAACTTGACAACCCATGTTGACACAGTTCGCTGTGCGGTCGCGCAGTTGGTTAGAGTGCTAGCCTATATTGATCTCCCCTGTCCTGGCAAGACCTGGGCCCGGGTCGCTTCACGCGCTCGCATTTAGCCCGCGGCTGTTGCCAACTGGCCATATAAGATCAAGAGCGAGCTGCCGAGACGACCGTGCCGGCGCATCGAGGGCATGGCAAACTATCAATCAAATTACGCCGTTGAACTATAACTTATGGATCGGAAGAATGGACCGCTGGGTTCATGCAACAAGTCCTAGCAAAGAGCCCTGATTCATGAAACCACTCCAGCAACTTTTAGGACTATGGATCCTGATCCGTGAAGCCACTCCAGTAGTGATTAGGAGAAAGAACCCAGATCCAGGAAGCCATTCTAGCATGAATTTAAAGTTTGTAAAAATCGCATGCAATGCCAGCAAACAGCGAGTGCGGTGAGACAGCAGCGCAAATGGTGCTATGAGGGTCAGACCATGTGACCATGTGACATGCGCAACCTTGGAACTTGCGCAGGATGTGACATAGACCGGCAATTCGGCATCGTGCCCTGCCATGGGCGGTGGGGAGAGGGGGGGTGCGTGGATACGACAGGTCCGAGCTGACTAATATAACTGCAACGGAATCAAGCTGCTGTTGCATAACCGAGCTGGAGTTGCAGCAGACTGCTGCAATGTGCGGATGCTCCACTAGTTCGGCTCGAATGGTTGCTGCTCGTGAGCAGCTCCCTGCCACCTCGACTGCAGTCGGAGTTGGAGTGGGGGTGGTGTTGGGGGTTCTGGTGGTTGTGGGTTTGGGGTGGGGGGTGGGGGTGGGAGCGTGGGTGCAATGTGCGGTTGTTCAGTCGCATTCGCTCGTGCCGACCGCACCTTGCTGCAGTTCGGCACCTCGTCTGGCATGGGACCATTGCCACCACGTATTGGCACCTCGTCTGGCATGGGACCATTGCCACCACGTATTGGCACCTCGTCTGGCATGGGACCATTGCCACCACGTATTGGCACCTCGTCTGGCATTGGCACCTCGTCTGGCATGGGACCATTGCCACCACGTATTGGCACCTCGTCTGGCATGGGACCATTGCCACCACGTATTGGCACCTCGTCTGGCATGGGACCATTGCCACCACGTATTGGCACCTCGTCTGGCATTGGCACCTCGTCTGGCATTGGCACCTCGTCTGGCATGGGACCATCGTACCGAGTGCCAAGTGTTGACCCCCGGCAGCTGTGGACCCACTGCGAAGCGAAGATGCGAAAATGCACAAATTCGGCAACCGGACGCGGCGCAGGGGTTCGGTGGCAGACATTGTGGCAGATAGGCAGGCATCCTTCTCGTAAACTGGTCGGCCCAGGTTTGCTCAATCCTGCACGATGCCGTTCTCCGTGCTCTCTTGAACGGCGGTGCACGACCAGGGCCGCGGCAGCTCAGTGGTAGGGGAGGCGGACTCTTGATCGCAAGGTCGCCGGTTCGAATCCCACAGCCGGCGGGATTTTCGAGCCCACCCGCGACCAGCCGGCGGGAGAGGTCGGCCACGCTGTATGACCCAGCAGTCGGATGTGTCGTAAAACCAAATATCTACCGACCTACCAAAGCGGTGCGCGACCGTATAATTCCTGCCGGTGCAATGCGTGAGAGGTAAGAAGAAGAATAACCTTACCTTGGGTTCTTTTACGACGCATTCAACCGCTAGGTCATATTGCGTATTGCGTCGCCAGCCTCTTGCGCCGATTGGTCGCGGGTGGACTCGGTAATGCTGCCGGTCGTGAGATTCGAACCCACAATCTTGCGATCAAGAGTCCGACGCTCTACCAACTGAGCTACCGCGGCCCCTGCGTGAGAGGTGATGACTGACGTTTCTTTAAAAACTGAGTAAGAATCAGTGATGTCGCTCGCTTGCAGCACATTCGATTCGGAAGCGTTTGTTCATTCCGTGTGAGGGAGCGCCCACCATCTGTCCATCTGAAGCAGCGCCCACCATCGGTCCGTCCCGAGGCAGCGCCCACCATCGGTCCGTCTGATGCAGCGCCCACCATCGGTCCGTCTGATGCAGCGCCCACCATCGGTCCGCCCGAGGCAGCGCCCACCATCGGTCCGCGCGAGGCAGCGCCCACCATCGGTCCGCGCGAGGCAGCGCCCACCATCGGTCCGTGCGAGGCAGCGCCCACCATCGGTCCGCCCGAGGCAGCGCCCACCATCGGTCCGTGCGAGGCAGCGCCCACCATCGGTCCGCGCGAGGGAGCGCCCACCATCGGTCCGCCCGAGGCAGCGCCCACCATCGGTCCGCCCGAGGCGGCGCCCACCATCGGTCCGTCGAAAAGGCCCACCATGGTCCGCGAGGCAGCGCCCACCATCGGTCCGCCGAGGCAGCGCCCACCATCGGTCCGCCCGAGGCACGTCACCATCGGTCCGCCCGAGGCAGCGACCATCGGTCCCTTCGAGGCAGCGCCCACCATCGGTCCGCCCGAGGCAGCGCCCACCATCGGTCTGCCCTAAGGAGCGCCCACCATCGGTCCGTGCGAGGCCCACCATGGTCCGTGAAGCGCCCACCATCGGTCTGCCCCAGGGAGCGTCTACCATCGGTTCCTTCGAGGCAGCGCCCACCATCGGTCCGCGCGAGGGAGCGTCTACCATCGGTCTGCCCTGGGGAGCGTCTGCCATCGGTCCCTTCGAGGCAGCGCCCACCATCAGTCCGTCCGAAGCAGCGCCCACCATCGGTCCGTCCGAGGCAGCGCCCACCAGGCACCGCCTCGAATCGATCGTCTCCCGGATCTTCGGAGGCCATCCCAGGTGGCAACACGCCGAGGGAGGCACGACCGACCGGGCGGGTGGCACCCGCACACAAATGGCCAATCAGGGAGAACGGGCGAGTCGTGAATCGCGGGTCTGTGCTCCGGTCAGTCGTGGTGCGAGACGTGGGAAGGGAGGTCGGCGACGTGTGCGCTGTAGTTTGCGTGCGGGCTCCGAGCCGATTTTGAGATGATGAGTGGAGTGGTTTGTAGTAGCACTTTTTTAGCCTTTGTCCGGATTGCACCGGCACTTTATTTCCGAATGTGGTCGCACAGCTAGCTTACAACGCCTGCACACATGGTTTGTACTAGCACTAGGTAAACGAACCGTATTGTTTAAGGACAATACCATTTTAGAAGGCAGCTGTGTTGTTAAAGCCTGTCCTTCCATATCAGGAAACAGCGGTGGCGACTGCAAGTTAGCACGAACTAATCATTTTACTCCAGGAGACAGCCGAGGCGGTTGGAGGCTGAGGAATGTCATCATAAGCGAATGGTTTTATTAGGACACGATAGGAACTATTATTTATCAGGAAGTTGGATATACGTTAACCATTTTACCTTCGGTGAGTGTCGAAGAATCCGGCAGCCTAACTTGGGAACTTGGCGTAGCTCGCAGGCTGGAACATCGCGGCATCTAATTATACCGGGAGCGCTCGAGAAATTCCTCCTGCGTCTCTTTGTCGTCCGGTCCAAGCGCGGGCACGACGACGTCATCCCCTTCACAGCGAATTGTTTGCCACGCTTGCAGCCGCGCTAATGACGTTCCCGCGCCGATCTGCGGTGCTCGCCTTTCCAGCCTGTGACTCCCCGCTCTATTCAGGAGAGCGCGATCCCTGTGTTTTGTGCTCCTATTTCTGGCGGCTCGTGAACGAGTGCGAGACGCGCGCGGATGCGTAGTTGTGCGGCGGAGGCAGCATGTGCCGGTGATCCCGTGTCTGATCCCCTGATCCCGTGTGTGCTGCCGGCCGACCACGGTGCGTGTGCTGCGGCCCTGCTGCGAAAGCCTGTGCGGCGCGCTTAAACCTCTGTGGTATCCCGCGGCCGGGACCCTCAGCCATCATTGAGAGCTGATCATCACCATTGACGCCGAGAGCATGCCATTCGCCTCAGCCACGTGGGCACATCCCAACGCCATTGCTGAGTTGTTTACTTGGGCGCTAGGGTGCATTGATTTCGTTGCACATGTGGTGTATTTTTGTTTATTTATGTTTTAAACCATAATCCGAGTTCTTGCTGGGGTGGCTTTATGAACCAGGGTCATACTGCTAAGCAGAGCTTGTTGCATGAACCATGGCCACACCACCTGATCCATGAATTGAAGTTCATCGACATAATTTTTACCGAAAGTTTAACGTGCCGTCAATTCACCGACACGGCCGCCTGGTAGCTCGTCCCGGCCTTGTCGGGCCAGCTGCCAACTGACACTCCCGGCCGGGGGCTAAGTGCGAGCGCGCGAAGCGACTCGAACCCTGTGTTGCCAGGACAGGGGAGACCAGTGCAAGTCAGAGCTCTAACCCACTGCGCTATCGAGGCGGCGTTTCCGAGGATATCCTAGTTCACGCCTCTCTGTTTTGGCCAGATGATTGTTGACACCAGGACCACATAGTAGCCGACACGGGCTGAGAGCATAAAGGGCCAATCAGTGACCTTGGTTGACGGGGTATGGCATTTTCTGGGCCTACGTTAATCAGGGTATATAGTCACTCCATGTGTTGAATTTCGGTGACCATTTGTTCTCTACTCCAGACCCGACAGGTGCAAAATTGGGACCAAAATGATGGCAGGCGAAAGTTGTGAATATTGATCTTTGACATGCCCTGGATGGACAAAAGTCATCTAAAGAAATCGGTTGTCGTTCGAATTGTCAACTATGCGATTTGAATGAAAATACATTCTCATTTCAAGACACCTCGCCGATCAGTTGCAAAGTGACAAGCAGCGTCACTGCTTACTACCCCCTCCCTGTCTCGAATGGGAAACTGGCGAAATCCGCTGAGTGCACCAGGGTTCAGTCTTGGCTCCGACACTGTTCGTCTGACAAGAATTATGTCCCAGCGCCACAGGCGGAAGCCAGGCGGAAGCCAGGCGGAAGCCAGGCGGAAGCCAGGCGGAAGCCAGGCGGAAGCCAGGCGGAAGCCAGGCGGAAGCCAGGCGGAAGCCAGGCGGAAGCCAGGCGGAAGCCAGGCGGAAGCCAGGCGGAAGCCAGGCGGAAGCCAGGCGGAAGCCAGGCGGAAGCCAGGCGGAAGCCAGGCGGAAGCCAGGCGGAAGCCAGGCGGAAGCCGGGCGGAAGCCGGGCGGAAGCCGGGCGGAAGCCGGGCGGAAGCCGGGCGGAAGCCGGGCGGAAGCCGGGCGGAAGCCGGGCGGAAGCCGGGCGGAAGCCGGGCGGAAGCCGGGCGGAAGCCGGGAAGCCAGGCGGAAGCCGGGGAAGCCGGGCGGAAGCCGGGCGGAAGCCGGGCGGAAGCCGGGCGGAAGCCGGGCGGAAGCCGGGCGGAAGCCGGGCGGAAGCCGGGCGGAAGCCGGGCGGAAGCCGGGCGGAAGCCGGGCGGAAGCCGGGCGGAAGCCGGGCGGAAGCCGGGCGGAAGCCGGCGGAAGCCAGGCGGAAGCCGGCGGAAGCCGGGCGGAAGCCGGGCGAAGCCGGGCGGAAGCCGGGCGGAAGCCAGGCGGAAGCCGGGCGGAAGCCGGGCGGAAGCCGGGCGGAAGCCGGGCGGAAGCCGGGCGGAAGCCGGGCGGAAGCCAGGCGGGAAGCCGGGCGGAAGCCGGGCGGAAGCCGGGCGGAAGCCGGGCGGAAGCCGGGCGGAAGCCGGGCGGAAGCCGGGCGGAAGCCGGGCGGAAGCCGGGCGGAAGCCGGGCGGAAGCCGGGCGGAAGCCAGGCAGGATCGCCCAGTCTGGTGAGACTTCTGTTGGCCTCCCGTGTTGACGCCGGTAGCTCCTGCCACCGCAACCGGCGTCGAAGTGCGTCGCGACCGACGCGCGCCGCCGGCGCCGGCACGTCTCCGGTGCCTAATCATCGCCGGCGGGCTGGACGCTGGACTTCACGCAGGCATTCGATAGCCGCGATCACGTGACACCCAGCGGCGGTCGATAGAGGATGGGCTGCCATGTATCAGACGTCCCGACTCTGGAGACGGATCCGGCGGGAAACGGATCGTGTTTTCGCCGCAGCAGAAGTCATCGACGGATTCGGCTGGCGACGTTCCGGGCCGGGCGACGACGACGATTTTGCCCCGACGATAGCGACTGACGGTGCCGACGACTGATCCTCCACGGCAACGCGACTGATCGATCGTGTTTTACACGATTCGTGTTGACCTTCGTTAGTTAGTTGGTTCGGCTTTAGGGCGCATCGACCATGTTGATTTTGTGGCGCCCATGTCAACCTTCGTTGTGCTGTCACCACATGTGACTGCATCACAGTCCAGTCCCGTGGTCGCAATACCAGAGGCAGATTCAGCCAACTATTATGGGTGTCGAGGGCAGATAGCCCTGGGGGCCATCTGCGCTCGACAGTTTTGATTAAGATGGCCAACTGGGCCATCTTAATCAAAACTGTTACCAATTTCCGAAGCCTGTCAGATTTGAAGTGATACGAGGATAATGCCGAGTTTTAACTGAAACGGCATGAATAAAATGTGCTCAGAATTGACGAAAATCAGGAAAGACCGTTCTTCACGTCACCTTCGTTCGCAGGTACGGTTTCGATTCAATAATGCCCAGTGCTGGCTCTCATTTCGCTTCCATGTGTGCGGCCTCAGCATAAACTGAGCCAAGGACGAATCCAGCTGGTGGGCTGGTGGAGGGCGGGTCACTTCCGGAAACCGTCAAATTTTCCTCCAAAGTATCGAGAAATCCCGGCCGTTATGCACGTCAGAACTGCGGGAACTGTTGCTGGACACGAAGGTGGCTGCTCAGCAGCCGAATTTGTTGAGAAAAAAATATCGTCCGATCTGGGGGACGAAAAAGCTTGCTGGTTCCCTTCCAAATTCAGCCTTTGGATAGGACTATGGTCGGATTGCTCCCCTGGATCCGCCCTTGCATGGAAAAACTCTCAACCAAAACACAGAACTAGAATTGAAGAAGTCGGCACTTGCACACTACAGTATCTTTGTCTTTCAGCAAACTACTGGCTCCGGGTTGCTCTGCAGCAACATGTTTGGCTTTGACAAAACACCATTGCTCTACTTTCACAATTTTCAGAAAACACCATTTCATTTTTCACCATTGCTCACCATTTATCAAAGAGCGCACTGAAGGGGAGGAGCAATTGCCAATTGAAGAGCAATTCGGCTGGTAAAATTTGCACCGACACCCCGAAAAAAAAGATGCTGGTGCCCAAAAATATCACCTCGGCCCCAAACTTGCACAGGGCTCTTCGAATGAAGCAGAGACCGGGAAGTATTCAAGGCACGACAAATTGTTGCTGCACAAGTCACACCAAAGGCGATAATCCCGAAGAATGCGTCGGGGCCCGAAAACATCATTTCGATACCCGAAAAACCCACCCGTGGCTACAACGAATCGTGTCAAGACCTGGGAAAACCATCCTGGCTTCGAGCAATTCAGACGTAGCATGTGAAAGACTGCGGTGGACCCGAAATCGCACATCGGGGCCGAGGAAATACCGCACCGGGGCCGGAAAAAAAATTGCGCCAAGGCTCCTTCCTCTCTCACCCCTCCCAAAGAGAGGAGGGGTGAGATAGATGCCCTAAAGAAACACAACGTGGCTCTGAAAGCACACGGGGATGATGAAAACGTACAGAAAGAAGCCTTACAAAATCCACCGGCTCCAGGAAAAGGCGGGAAGGCTTTACAATGCACGCCGTGGCCCTAAACAAGAACACCGGGAGCCCCACCAAAATATGCTGAGGAACCTCTAAGCGCATCAGAGCCCTCAAAACACACTGGGCTCACAAAGATGGCGGTGAAACAGGAAACCATGCCGCTCTTTGCGGCCGGGCCTGAAAAACAAGCCGGGCCGCAAAGAGCGACATGGTCGTTGAAAACAAGCCCTGGGGAACTAAATAAACGCAATGGGCATTTGAAACATTCGAAAAGGAGCCGGTTCATCGAAAACACCGCGGTTCGGAAAATCAACACGACCCCAAAAACATCTGGAACTGGAAAATGCATCGAGGCTCTAGTAACAACACCGAACCAGTGCCTCGGTTCGATAGCCCATCTGGAAACATTAATGAACGAAAGGATGAGGTGCAGTCGCCCACCGAAACATTACTCGGTTTACGATGCGAGTTTGAAAAGTACTTGGCCTCGCTGCGTACCCATATACACTAGTTCGTACTTATCGTACAGCATTGACGCCGATGGGACAATAGAAGCCACCTTGTCGTGTCGGGGTGTCGAGTAATCATGCAGATATCAACAGTTGCAATAATGATTAAGAACGTTTTACAGAATATGTTCAGCTTAAGAGCATTCTTGCCGTATTTTACAGCGTTCTGCCGAATCTGTTTTTTTTTTTCCAGGCTCCCAGCTAAAGGCTGTTTACAGTGCAAACGTTCCAGTATATGCTTACCACGGATAACAGTACTATACTATATATACCATAATTTGTGCGTTTACTATGGCTGGCTACTAGGAGGATAGACTGTGCCGCTTTACAGTAATGATTAGAAAGGAATACTGCGCCGCTTCACATTCGTGTGTTACGTGACAGTCTACCAGGCTGACAGCGGGCCAGTGTCCCAGGACGGGAATTCAAGGTTGAGCTCGTCACCTGATCATTTGCCCTGCAGTCATGAAGTGAGAGAGTTGTAAATGATGTTCCTGCCTTCAGTCGGGCAAACAACACTCCAGGGGTAAGCTGGCTACCGCTGGTTCGGCGAGATAAAAAATGAGTTACTGGGGAAGCCGTGTCGGTGCATTGACGACATCTTGAGCGTTCGGCCAAATTTTAACCAAAGAACTGGAATTCATGTACAGCTGTCGAAGAATGCAGAGGGCCCCGGGGTCGACCGAGAGTCCCCACAGGCGGACGCCGAGGGCCCGCCTGGTTACAAGACAGCTCACGCCAACACACATCCAAACTGCGACAAATGCGATCAGTTCTACCATAACGAGTACCACTAGCGTAGCAGCAGCAGCGGCGGTGAAACTCAGCCGAGCAGCACGCATTAGTGTCGATTTTGTCGACCGGACTCGCTGCCCGGCCGCGACTCGCACGTGATTGGCCGTTCGGCATCACAGTCAGCACAGAGAGCTACTGTGATGCACCGAGTGCTAGCGGGCGCATCACTGTCACGATCTGTGCTGAGTTCGCCGTCACCAGAGATGGCAATGGCTGTGCGGATCAATGTGAAAGTGGCCTCTCACTCGAGTGGCGGCACAAGTGCCTCTCCGGCTGGTTGGGGAAGTCGGCGGGGGTGGGGATGGGGGTAGTGCATCGACAGCCTTGTTTACAGGTCTGGATCGGGCTTCGGCTGTTGTTGCGGTGCTACTGTGGCGACTGAAAATGTTGCGATGACGGCAACTGTGGCCCCGGCTGTGCCGTGACTATGTGAATGTGGCTCTGGCTGTGCTTTGTATATATATATATATATATATATATATATATATATATATATATATATATATATATATATATATATATATATATATATATATATATATATATATGTATATATGTTTATATATATATACGTATATATATGAATAATTGTATACTTATATACGAATATATATACGAATATTCATAAATGAAATAACCCCCAATAGTTTCCAACAGTGAACAGGAGGTAACTTTCAGCGCCAACTGGTGTTAGGCACCGTCCAGTGCCGTGCCCCGCCGTAGGAGACTGCAACGCCTGGAGCGCGCGGCAGAGGTTCGTTTAACGGTCAGGCATTATATATGCGTATACTATTATGGGTGGTACTCAGATCAGGCTGAAGTTGCAATTTTGCTTGTAGTCTTTTGAAGGTATAGATCACTTTTTTAGTCATTGTAACTAGCGCTTTCTAAAAAATACTGCCTTCAGACTTCCCTACTGCACACCCAACTAATCAATTAAGTCGGGGTGACGAGCAGGCACTACCCTGAACCTATCCTTGCATCCGCCCCTGATAGTGTGTCTAACCCATCCCATGCATGTTCCCCTCGCGCCAGTCATGCTTCGTCCTTGCACCCTGACACCCACAGCATCCCATCACCGGCACTCGCCTCAGGCACCGACCATGCCCTGTGCCCTGGATCCGCCCCTGGCACCGGTCAAGCTGCATTGTGCCCTGGACCTGCCTCTGGCAGTAGTTATGCCCATCCCCTGTATCTGCCCCTGACACGGGTTGGTTGGTTGGTTATTGGTTTTACGACACATCGACCGTTGAGTCATGTAGCGTCGCCAATCTCTCACACCGGACTGGTCGCGGGCGAAGAGTAGCGACAGGTGAGACTCGAACCCACAACCTTCCGATTGTGAGACGGGCAACTTATCTGTAGACTATTCGCCCCCGCCCCTCCCTGCACGGCCCATACCCTATTCCGTGTCCACCTATGCACGGGCCCAACACCATCCCCTGCATCCGGCCCGTGCCACGGCGGGTCATGCCCCATTCCTTGCACCCTCCTCTGGCATCGGCCGTGCTATATTCCCTGCATCCGCCTTTGACACCAGACACGCACTATCCCCTGTATCCGCCCCTGGCACCGATCCTGCGCCGTCGCGTCGTGTTCACACCAGCAGCCAACGATCAGTTGCCATCCACCAGCAGTTGGAGGAGCACGCGCCGCCTGAAGGTGTCAGTTCGCGGTACATTTTCCGGTTAGTCCGCGGTACCTGTACACTGTACAAGTCAACCCGCGCTGCCTGGAGGGGTCAGCCCGCGATACCTGTGCAAGTCAGCCGGCGATACCTGTGTGGGTCAGTTCGCGGTACCTTTGCCGGTCAGTTCGCGATACCTGTGCAAGTCAGCCGGCGGTACCTGTGCAAGTCAGCTCGCAGTACCTGTACAAGACAGCCCGCGGTATCTGCACAGATCTGCCCGCGGTACTGACGCAGGCCAGGTGAAGACTACGATCACCTGTAGTATCCGCAGAGGACGTATCCATAAACCAGGCTGCAAGAGGAACACTAACAAGACGCAAACTGGCCGAAGCGGGTAAGCACAGCCGACATGCTGTGTACTATAAGTGCAATATAATTATAGGTGACGCATTCGAAGCATCCAGAAATGCCTTGCTCCGGACCATGGACCTTTGCCCTTGTGCTTAGCGTGCCTAGTTAACATCTATGTCCCCGCGTGATTAAATTAATACTAATGATGCAATTAATTAATAATACATTAAATCCGTGCTAGCACCTAATTTGACATCAGCGCATGCCATGTGAGAAAAGCACAATAAAGCGTGGTGGGAGAGCACCTATACTTAGACTTCCGCAAATGCTCAATGATAGTTTGAGGAAACTTCGGCTCGGTTTGGAGCACATTCGGTTCGGTTTGGAGTAGTATAGGCTCAGCTTGGAGCAGTTCCAGCATGGTTTGGAGAAATTTGGGCTCAATTTTTTATTAGTTCTGGGTTTCGAGCAGCTTTGGCCAAGTTTAGGGCAGTTCCGGCTCGGTTTGGAACAGTTCCGGCTGTGTTCGTCCACTTACGGCGATATTGCAGAGCGACAGCAATTTCGATGTTGTCGCGCGCCGTTTTGAGATAAGCGACCGCCAATTGGAAGATAACGCAGCCGATGTCGGCAAAGTGCAAACAATTTAGCCAGGTGGACGTTTGTGGGCGTTTTCTTCGTTTGCTGAACTATTATTAATCTAAATGTGTTTATACCCGTGGATAAGCTTTAAGTTTGTTCAAGAACTTCGCGTGCACATAGTTGATATAACTTATTGCATTTCGTACGCTGACTGCGCTGACCGCGCGCTCACTTAGCAGGAGCACGTTGATAAGCTCAATGTACATCATTCAATTTGTCAGAGGTTTTCCGGTCTGGCGGGGTTGCTCTGTACGTTTTGTTTATGTTGTGGCCATATGGCATTGACCACTCGCTTCAATTACAGCAAACATTAATTTGCAATACTTGATGCATTTTGCATGCAGCTCAAATATAAACACCGACTCAGATATTATTGTCCATAAAGAAGCATAGTCCGTCACGGACTAGGTATTTTGTGGTGGATGGATATAAGAAATCAACATGTTGTTGTGGATGGACACAAAAACCAATAATGCAGTGGACGGACACAAAATACCAACACTTTGTGGTGAATAGAAATAACCAGCTTTTCAGTATGCAATGGTGGGCAAGTATTAGTGTAATATCCAGATATTTTGTTGTATATAATTTTATGGAGCCCCATCAGTACTTAAAAGTTTTATCATGGTACCTGATGGAATGTGCCACTAATATATTTGTCCCCGCATTACCTTCATGCATGGTGCCGCCTAATATTTTTCATAATTAAACGCCAGTGTGAATAACATTCATGCAGTTGCAGCGGTGTATTTTCCTTTTTTATACATGCCCCACTTCAGAGCTCTCACACATCAGGGCTTGCTCAAGCAGTAAGTACACCGGTAGATAGCGGCTGGCGTGGTGGTATTCGCCTACCACCTGATGGCATTCACGCACCACTGGTAGCATTCATTTACCAAAGGTGGTATTTATCTAGCACTGGTGGCATTCATTGATCCTGGTAGTACTCACTTACCACCGGTGGAATTCATATACAGCGATTGGCATGCATGCACCACTGATAGTATTCATTTACCACCGGTGACATTCATCTATGAATGAATTCATCATCGACAATGATCCTTCCGCAGGTTCACCTACGGAAACCTCGCTACGACTTTTACCACCTGCACCTGGTGGCATGCATTGCCACCGGTGGTATTTGTTTACCGCAGTGCCGTTGGTGGTTGCAGTGATAGATGATGTGCTTGCATGTTGTAGGTCTTCCGACGCCCATTCAGCCGGGGCTTTTTTCCGGCTATCCACACCACCTTGTTGAGCGTGCATCTCCGGCTGCTCCTGACGCAGTATATATTTGGGGCGGGGATGTCCTAGGTCGGGCAGTATATATTTGGGGAGTGGCTAAGGTGTCGGGCTATGGGTACCAAAGGTCCCGGGTTCGATTCTAGCGCCACTCAGGACATTTCCCAATCCCGCGGCCCACCGGCGAAACAGTGTGGGCGGCGCCATTAGCCGTGAATGTGCATACAGTGCGTCGTGAACCAACCAATAAACAAACAAGCAAACAACGCAGTACATATTTTGCTGCCGTCTTGATGCGTTGATACAATGATCGATAACATGTCGGGCTGTCGACCACGGCGGACCGCTACCGCATATTTTCCCAAAATGATTTGACCTCTCCAGAATCGCCAGTGGCTGCATTGGGACTGTGAAAATGTCTCAAAATGTTGCCAATTGATGCCGCCACAGCGGAAGGCGCCACCGTCGCACCTATCGGCTGACCATCGACCTGTCTAATGCTGCGCTGTCCGTGATAAGTCATTCTCTTTTGCTGTACACCGCACCTGGCGGTCTTCGTGTGTGGACAACTGTATCCCTTTAGGGGTACAGTTGGGGTACAGTACAATAGGGCATGTGTACCCCTGCAGCCTACCGAGCACCCCTGAATTTTAGCATGGATCCCCTTGAGGAAACATCGTAGCGAGTTTTCACGGCCTATTACGATCAAAGAAACGCACTCCTGACAGCGATAATAGCATTTCTGGGATGTCCATTTTTAAAACCAATTTATGAGCTTTGGCAGCTCTTAGCAGCTCCGTTGTCAGATGGATTAACAGAGAAGACAACTAAGGTTTTCCACAAAATTTCAAACACAGGACACGAGCAGGGAGGAGTGCGGCACTTCAATGCAGCAAAACACAGCATGGACTGTAGAACAACACACATGAAACTTCCGTGCAGTAAAAAGCGGTAGACAATAAAATTCATCAGGAATGACATCCCAAATTCTCCTCCACCCATCCCCCAAGACTACTGTTCGTCAATATTAGCCACTCTCCAGATGGCTGACCATTCTAAACCCCCATCCCGATTCAGCTCTTGTCGCGACTTTTTAATATGGTAAGATTCTGACAGCTTCCTTCTCCTAAACTGTGTTTCACGTGCTTAACAAAATCATCCTAGAAATATTACTATCATTATTAAAACCCTTTAATATGTCTCCGACAGATTTACCCCAGACAATGTACGTGATTCTGCTCCAATAATTAGTCATTAAAGGGTTTTCTTAAAACCCTTTAATATGTCTCTGACATATTTACTCCAGACAATGTGTGTGATTCTGCTCCAATAATTAGTCATTAAAGGGCTTTTTAAAACGCTTTAATATGTCTCTGACAGATTTACTCCAGACAATGTGTGTGATTCTGCTCAAATAATTGGTCATCAAAGGGCTTTCTTAAAACTCTTTAATATGCCTCCGAAAGATTTACTCCAGGCAATGTGTATAACCACTTAATATGTTTAATTTAATCAACTTTTCTTAAAACCCTTTAATATGCCTCCGAAAGATTTACTTCGACACTATGTGATTCTGCGCCAATAGTTGCCTCAGGTGCGGACCGAATGCTACGCAGTCGGCGGCGACGAGATTGGTGTTGTTGACCAGCCACGTCGCGGGGCCGCGCACCTTGCTCTGACCTCGCTCACAGCGGTGGCCGACGGTCGGTCGGCGGCGATATTGCTGTTGTCCGCCAGGTTATTAGCGCCCCGCGCTGGCCGCGTGGCGCGCCAGGTTTTCCCGCCAGGTGGGCGCGGATATTCCGCTCCACTTGATCAATGTCAGTTGTTAGCGTTCGGCGCGGCGCACGATCGTTGCTCGTTGCGAGTTGGCTCGTTGCTCGTCGAGTTCGAAAGGCTTGCTCCGTCTCTCCGTTGGTGATTGTGGGGAGGGGGAGAGGATGGGAGGGGGAGGGGGAGTGGATGGTAACTTGAGCGGTCCGCGTGCATCGCTTAATAACCGAACACATGGCGTTCCTGATGTGGATTTGTTTCAGTCGCAGTGCCCAGCAAGTTCTGAGGGGACTTTTAAAACCATGTTCTCCGCTCCAAATGGACGACCCCCTGGTTTAGTTTTGTTGGGTGGGAAATGGGGTCTTGCATTTCAGATGAGAAAACATAACCTCAGTACCTCCTCCTACAATCTTAACAAGCAGTCATGATATTTCTGGTGCAATAGCTCATGGCTTTTAGCTTAGATCGTGTATCTCTTTTGATGAACACATATCGGGAGTGTACCTTTACAAGGTAGACAATATACATCGTAGCCGCCACGCCAAAGAATATTGTTGTGGCAAGCCACGCTAATATTCTAAGGCCTCTTTCACTCATTTCCCCGCCCGAAGTTGCATAAGCTATTCAGAACATACACTTCCCTCACCACCATTATCGTACCCCAGTTCGCAGGATTTTTTTTTGCAACGAGCTGAAGCAAAAACTTCCGAAACCCTGGCTCATGGTGTTTTTTCCAACGAATTTAATTTTCCATACCGATGTTTTTTTAATTGTACATCTACGCCCGGATCTGATGGTCCATGATAGTGCCAAATATATAGCTTTAACTCAACATTAATTTAATACGGGTGAATTGACCCTTCCACACTCCCCAATCCCTAACTCCCGTTTTCGTGCATCTCGTTTAGAGAAGCAAAATCTCCTCAGATGTCTCCTGAACGAACTGAGTTTTGTCATCGAACACCGGTCTCAACCGCGCCTGCTCCAACTTACCTATCCACTCGCCCCTTGCTTCTCGCCTCACCTGCCACTCGCACTCAAACTCCCCTCTCCACTCGACACCCAACCCCATCAGTCGACTCCTCCTCCCGACCAGTCCTGTCCAATCAACCGGAACACGAAATTGAAATCCCGCCTTCCGGCGATAAACGCCGCAACTCGGATTGCATTTGGTGCTGAATTGTGAGTAGAGAAGAAAGCCGCCCTTACTCCTCTCTCCCTCTCTCTCTCTCTCTCTCTCTCTCTCTCTCTCTCTCTCTCTCTCTCTCTATCTCTCTCTCTCTCTCTCTCTCTCTCTCTCTCTCTCTCTCTCTCTCTCTCTCTCTCTCTCTCTCTCTCTCTCTCTCTCTCTCTCTCTCTCTCTCTCTCTCTCTCTCTCTCTCTCTCTCTCTCGCCGTCGCATTTCCAGGGATGTTGTTGCGCGTTCAATTGCGCTATTATCGGGCCGATTGCTTCGATTTGTTGGAGCTCGGTTGATAGGCGGTGTGGGGAATGCCGTTGCAGCCGGGCTCAAAACCACATCGATGCTTTTGAAGAGCGCTGAATGTTAACAACATCGTAATACAAGCATAACGCGCTGATAATAATAATACGAGGTATAAGTACACGGTGTGTGTAAACAATTCAAATGTCCAACCTTACTGATAATGTCCTTCAAATATCTTCAAATAATGTCATTGCTCAATGTTACTGAAATACAGTTAATGTTAATGTTACTGAATAATGTTACTTAATGAACTGATGACGATCTCTAGACGGGATTAAAACCGCTTTCTCTCAAAACCATCTCCAACTACGCGCTTCAACAAGCCGTGATCACAAGGCACACGTAGTGGAGACACACGCAAAGGCACGAACAGGAAGTATAACCACACCGAGGGAAATTCCAGCACCGGTGAGAAAGGGGCAACTCGAAAATTGGACGGTTCGAAGCTATTGCTAATTGCTAACGCACACAAAAGCACAAAAGCGGTGGCAGCATGCAACATGCCTTCGGCCTATCCCACACAGTCGAACGCCAAGGCAACAATAGTCGACCGCTGACTATCGCCGTCTCAGCGTTGCTGACTCGACGCTATGACGCGACGCAGAGTTTCGGAATTTACTCTGGGTCTCGCCAGGCCCGCCGCCGCCGGCTTCGTGCCTGAGCTGGGATATCTTCTGCGCAGCAGCGCTCGCCGCAATAGCCGCCGGCTGTTTGTTACGTCGGCGCGGATATTGCGGCCGCGTTTTCTGACGGATGTCTCCCGCTGGGCGCGTGTTAATTTGTCACCTCGCAGGACGGTCGTTTGTCGTCATAAGTCGCCCGAGCTGGTCGTCCTCTCGCCGTGCAGTTGTTCGCGTCCGGGCGGGCGGTCGTTTGTTCTCCTGAGGCCGGGCGGGTGTGGAAATCTCAGCCATTTAGCTGCATGTGCAGGTGATAGGTGTGAGGTGACGGATGTGAGGTGACGGATGTGAGGTGACGGGTGTGAGGTGACGGGTGTGAGGTGACGGGTGTGAGGTGACGGGTGTGAGGTGACGGGTGTGAGGGGACGGTTGTGAGGTGACTGAGGTGAAGTGGCAGGTGTGACCACATCTGGAAGCACTGGTGACAGAACATAGTCTGGCATTCATCCTCACCTTGCTTCAGCCCCTCCAATAGTGCAATGTCATGCTCTTCAGGGGCGTTCGGATCGCCGGTTTTACAGGGCAGTTTGTTGATGTTGTTTGTGCTTAACTTTGTGCTTTGTGGCTGCTTTGTGGCTTTACAACCCACTAAGCAGCTGGGGATATATGGAGTCGCCTGCTTCTCACCCTGACAAAGAGGACGAGTACTGGGGGAATCAAACTCGACGACCCTGATTCCTCAAGAGCTAAGTCAGCCAATAAGCTACTGAAGCCCGTAGCGGAGCAGGGAGCCCGCCCCCCTCCCAACTTCATCAGGGGCGTCGTGCTATGAAACCGGTTTGGCGGGCACATTACATTCATCCACGGACAACTGAGGCAGTGTCAAAGGAATGAAAGTTTTACGCTGCGCTCCAGGATGATGGTTGGTTGTTTGAACTGTTGGCCGCATTGACCAGGTTTGAAGGAGGATAGTTGGCTGTTTGAGCTGTTGAGTGCATTGACAAGGTTTGATGACTTGACGCCCACGCTCCCCCAGAAAAATATGTTCGGCGAGTGGAGGCATGGACGCAGCAGCTGCCCGAAAGGTCACGGTGCGAGTTGATTATCTGGGCCAATTCGTTTCAGTCAACGTCAGATGTAGAATGCAATATTGGAGACGAAGGATTAATGTCTAAGATCGAAGAAAATTAGTGCGCCATGGTCCTCTTCCCCTTTCCATCGTGCGACCATGGGGGGGATGTGCGCTCTAAATTTTTATAACTCAACTTTGGGTATGCAAAATTGTGCATGTGAGGGGCGTAGTTTAACGCTGGAGGGACACGTGCACTTTCAAGTGTACGCAAAAGGACACCCGTGGAATCTTGTATGGAATACTATTTTGGCATGTTTCCCAATCCTTTTGTACGGGGAAACACCGGCTTTTCCCAAAGAGTCAGACGATAGGTAAAGGCTTTTGACTCCTCTTGGGAAGACGTGGACATTCCACGTCAAAGGTGGAAACCTCCTTTGACGTGGAATGTCCCACCCAAAATTCCCTCCGAGGGTAATACTTTCCCATATGTGGATGCGCATGGCGGTCATCTCTTTCCGTTCTCCGTCGATCTGCATCTCCTGCTGCGTCTACAAGACGGTGCCACAGAGGGCGTGGTAGGAGCTGCCGCAGCTTCCGCCACACCCGCTGCTGTACGTGCCGTGTATGTACCGCACGTGTTGCCGCTGTACGTGCTGCATGTACCGCACGTGTGACCGCTGCACGTGCTGTATGTACCGCTGCGTGCCGCGTGAGGTACCGCACGCGTGACCGCTGCCTGCACGTGCTGTTGTACCGGACTATGTACCGCACGTGTGACCGCTGCACGTGCTGTGAGTACCGCACGCGTGACCGCTGCACGTGCTGTGAGTACCGCACGCGTGACCGCTGTACGTGCTGTGAGTACCGCACGCGTCGGTGCCGTACGTCCCGTGATGCTCAGACCTGCAGTTCGAGAGCTCTGACGGGCTTTAACCCAGCGGAGTGTGATCTGTTCCGAGTGGGCTATTTACAACTGAGCGCTTTGCGACAAACTGGGAAAAAAGTCGACAGACTCTTGTCGACGAGACGGCGGATATTGGAAGCTGGACGTATCGGTGCTGGGGTTCGCGCGACACTTGTGTTCGACGTGTGAGGACGAACATCCCTCCTGTCAGTTGTCGCCACTCCCGTGTGTGTGTGTGTGTGTGTGTGTGTGTGTGTGTGTGTGTGTGTGTGTGTGTGTGTGTTTGGCCAGCCTACCACCGCGTGGTGATGTCGGCTTCGTTACGCCGTTGTCACTCAGGGCGATGCGCCCGAATTGTACAACCAGATGCGAGGTAAATGTCGAAGCCATTCGCCGATGGATCGCGATCATATCAGGTTCAATTGCATCGGCTGTCGCGGTGGTCACACATTTTGGTGGCTCATGAGATGACGTATAGGGTGTGCATTATAGAAGTTATCACACATGGGCGTCGTTTGGGAACACGGTTTCAGGAAAAACGACAAGGTCATACACGTGTGGGCCGCGTTGATTGGGCACTGTTCCGCCGGTGGGCCGCGGGATTGGGAAATGTCCTGAGTGGCGCTAGAGTCGAACCAGGGACCTTTGGTACCCATAGCCCGACACCTTAACCACTCGGCCATCCCCGCCCCTCATAACCGAGCGATATGCGGACCGTGCGGAATGTGCAGCACTGCAAGAGTGAGTGCTTGTTGGCAATCTCAACGAACTGCACACTGCTTTTTGAGAAGGAAATGGCAGCCCTGTCGTGTAGCCGTTGCGCTCCTAAACTCCAATAACCAACCGACAGCCCTGTCGTCGCGGTTTCGATCTTTGCGAGTCTGAGGTCTCACTATTGCGTGCAGGCCTACGACGGAACATTCGCAGCGTCTGTGTGTGATCTGTTGATCACATGTTGACCATTGTTGACCCGTTGATCGTTGTACGTTGATTGACGTGCTTCCAGCCGACGAGCATGTTTCCACACTTAGATATGTCGCATGCAAGCTGAGGCCTCACCACTCGTCTTGTCGCCCATGCAAGCTGACATGGGGCCACGTATCGCCCATGTAAGCTGACATGGCGCAACTTTACTGGTCAGGTGCAACCGCAGTGCTTTAAGCCGCCGCGTGAATCTCGCTGACAAAGAACCGGCCGCGGTCGGCGATTTTCCTCGATTTGTTTTTCGTTCACCGTCCAGGATGCGGCCCAGAGTTTCATTGCAGCAACTCTCGGCGAACGCTGCATCCGTTCGCGCTATGCACCAGCGACCCGTACCGAAGTTCCTGTGTATCCGCCGACTCCGTAGCACGTAACAATGCTGCAGTGTCGCCCTTCCAGGCTGTTGATTCTGCACGTTCGACAGACGCATTCATAACTGGAGTAGTCCACTACTTCGCCGGTGGTTGCGCTGGAAGAGATGTACAGGAGCGTAGACTTGTGGATGTTTGTAGCCACCAGAAAGATGGGAGTATACGATGCGAGTTAATTGTGTTTTGTCAAAATGGCCTGAGTAGGCTGAAGTTGGCCTATTTTAATCAAACTCAAACTCAACATGCATCGGTGTGTCGGCTTAGCGAATGGTATATCGCGCCAACCACCAACAGCCACTAGATAGAAGTCATAGTTTAAAAGTCATAGTCTGGAAGTCATGGTCTAGAAGTCATAGTCTAGAAGTCATAGTCTAGAAGTCATAGTCGCATTTGACCGAGTAGGGAGAGCCCACCTTTTTGCGCCACTACTCGCCTAATGCGTCAGCTCCGCGATCTATTGTTCGCGTCTAAGCTGCTTAAAGCTCTTCCCCGATCGACTCCGGCCGAGAGGATACTGTCTCCAGAAAGCGCTCGTGCCACTCGGTCTCCGGGTTAAGCCCGGCGGAGGCCTGCCCGCGGCGGTGGGGCTCAAAGGCATGAACTGCGTAAATAGACGCCTTGATCCTCCGCTACAGCGGCTCAGTGTTCAGCCAGCCCTCCCCCCCCCCCAGGCCCCCGGTGTACATCACCTTCAGCCACTGGAACTCGGTCTTCGCCGGCGTCGAAGAATTGGTTAAATCTGGAACTGCTTTACACACGTGCTGTGAATCACACGGGCGTAGATATTGCGATAGATGTTGGCTTGTGCTTAATGCCGCTCCGGTAGCTTAGTGCCGCCCCGGTAGCTCAGTTGGTTAGAGCGCTGGCCTGCACTGGTCTCCCCTGTCTTTCCAATACAGGGTTCGAGTCGCTTCGCGCGCTCGGGCGTAGTTCCCCGCCCCCCCATTAAAAAAATCACAAATTACCCCACCATTTGATTTGCTTTTCCACAAATCAACAAAACTTAATAGGTGATTAATGTCATCTTTTCAGGCCTTGGAGGAATGTTTGGGTCTCTCGGGTGCACTATCATATACTGGGCGGCATTCAACCGTCTTGTATCTCGAAAACTGCAAAATATATCATAGTGACATTTTTCACGACGAAGCGCATGGCACTTTGGCGTGGTTATATGGGTAGTTGTTTCTCTCTTTGCACCCTTGTAGTGTCTGTTGTGTAATTCCGTAAAACATGATTTATTTCCTTCGCTCGGAAAGTTCGAGTCGTGTTAGCCATGTGTAAGTGTCTGCTCCGCTCTCGATTCTCCACCCACCTGCGTGAGCTGAGGGAGCTAGGGAGGTAGCCCCTAGGCCCCGGCCCTCCTCTAGCAACCAAGCATGCACTAGATCAAACAAGGAATCTTACGGTTCTCACCACGCAAAACCAGACATTTGCGGCTCGCTTCGAGCGCCGAAAGCCTTCTTTGCTCTTCGCATTTTCTTTGGAGTTGGGTCCTTCCATTAAGAAAACCCTGGATGTGCTACTGTTTGCAATGCTCCGTTAGGATGTGAATTATGCATGACAACTGGCCAAGTCAGACTGGATGGGTACTGCTGCAAGGTAATGGCTTGCTGCCACCAGAACAGGAGAGCTGTCTTATCCAGCCCCGTTTCCAGGCTAGGCTTTCGTTTCCCGCGAATGCTGACTTCCTGCTGGTTTGTGAATAGTAAAGGTATCAATATGTGTGCCCTGGGGAAGGGCTGCTACAGCCATGGCTGTGTAGCTAATCTTCAATTGGTACTGCAAGCCGTTCCTGCTTCTGCTAAGGGTCGAGCGTGGCAAACGGACATAGCCTCATCTACGACTGTCTGGGGTTAGGTATTACTAAGCTTACCAAACCCAACCAAATCGATCGCGTGGAGTGAGGATCTGGAACGCAAATATTAATAGAGATCATATCTCTTGTTCCCACCAACGTTTCCGCTAAACGTCAACCTATATAAGGCCAATTAAATGCAGCACATTCGCACAAGTTTCGGGTGCATGAGGAAACTCGTAGTGAGCGTACGAAGCCGATACTTGGAAACCTGGGTACAAGGATCGAAGAAAAAACCTTTGCGGGTGGGAAAACGGTGGGGGGAGGGAGTGAAATACGGGACAAAACCCAACAGCTTATGCAGAAGCATGTTGTCTCTTGCTGTGCACATGATGTCGGCCATAAACCATCAGCATGTTTCGGTTCATTGGCCCTCCAAAAATACTTTTTTGGGGAGGACATGTGTCACATCCCCCTGCTCCTAGGCGTATCTATGTTTGAGAAGTCCAAAACTGTTCGGAGGGAAGCGGGACGATCAATGTTCCAAGCTAAATTCAGTTAAACTCCAAAACCTAATCCAGCGCCAGTCTAAAAAATGTTCTCGAGATGTTCAAGAAGATAAAAGATCAGATGAAAAGCCGGAAGCGCTAAAAATATAATCCTAGGAATGGAAATCAGGAACACTAATTATGTGGGCTGAGTGAAGGCTGTAAAGAAACACTTCTGTGTTCGAATTTCTTGATCTTACGTCAAATCGCCTGGGATCAAATAAGGCCAGCTATGATGCACTATGCCATTTTTCGTGCGTTTTTGCATCATTGGCATAACTAATGTGCGAGTTCGGTGAGAGCCATAGCACGGCACACAGACATTTGTATCATAGGTATTGCTTGGTTATGCTTAGCATGACTCACCGCCATTTTCCACACACCATTTCTTCCGGCACGCTCGACTTCGTACGTTAGAAACTTGTACAATCAGTCAGTTACTTTAGCACAGAAAGTATTTATTAAACGACGAGCTGCGTCCATATCTGAGGTTAAGCGAAGAGTCACACCTGTAAGTTCCTTGGCTTAGGAGATAGTTGGAAACGCGCCTCACAGGCGTACACGGACTATTACGAACGTCTAATGGCTTTTGCGAACCTCTCTGGGTACTCTCGACCGACTACGGGCGCTTACGAACGTTCAAGGCCTCTTGCAAACTTCTACGCGCTCCAATAAACGTGTCTAGGCCCTTACGAACAGGCGCGGATCCTTACGAATGAGCACAGGCCCGTACCAGAGTCTGTAAGCCCTTACAAGCCTTACAAAATACTGGATCGACGTTACTCCCAGGAAGCCTTGGCATTCGGTAGCTAGACGCATGCTTAATTGGTCTGCTTTCCTGGTCTTGTCACTGGTTCAACAGTGCCATGTTATTTTAAAAAAATGGAAAAGTTTGAGGTGGGAAGTATCCGACAATCCGGGGCCCTAATGCGGATAAATGAACGTCAAATTTCTGATGGATGAACGAAATTTGTTTTCGAAAAAAGTGTTCAACATTCGGGGACTTTAAAATCGTCGGGGTAACCTGGGCCTTCTCCTTTGAACATTCCTTGTCACGTGTTTTTCCTCCAGGCCACAGTATGAAGTTTGCCAACTAGTCAAATTGCTTGAATTGCATTTTCAACAATAAATGCTGTCGCAGAGAGTTGGTGTGGTAATGTCACACCAACTTCGGAGTTGGTGTGACCATGGCCATGCTCAGAGGTGAAAAAAAACGGCTACTCGGCCACGAGCGTGGGTGACAGATGTTTGAAAAACACCTCCGGTTATGGTGACAACTTACGGTACCGTATTATCATTGTGCATGGATTGTATTTATCATCAGGTTGTTTTGCCTCGTGACACACCCAGTCCATTTGTATTTCCTAACCATCCAGACATACAGTACTCATCTTGTTTCAGTACATGTATCAGAAGCGTACATAAACAATTTAGTAGCTGTGATCGAGGAGACAGGGGGGGGGGGGCTGAAAAAACTCTACCACTCGTGGTAAAGCCCATAGGTTTTACCATTGCCGTGGTAAGCCTGTCACTTACGAACTGTCCCGTCTCCGTCCAGAGATTGAATCCGACGCAACAATTCCGTCTTCCACCGCAGTTTGTGGCGTGTTGCACGGCTTACATCACAGGCAACGAGATATGGCTGACATCATGTGAAAGCTCCAAATGTTGGCTATCCGCCTGGCACAATTTCGTTGCGGTCGGGTCAACGTGTTGCGCGTGCGCGTCGCTGGGGTCCTGAGAGAACGGGTGTCCGGGGAATGACCAGTCGCCCATAGGAATAGCATTTGAAACTGAGATTTTGCGTTTGGAAAATCACCAATATTAGCACTCCCCATCCACCAGATTCAGACCACAATATCTCGACACTAATGCACCGATTAACACCAAACCAACACCTCGGTATTGCCACGACAATTGTCGATATCGTCGTGGCATCCGTTTCCGAGTCACGGGCCACGCGCACCCGAGGTGTGTGTGGAAAGCGGAAGCAACGTTTTTGCGCGTTTTTCACGATTTGGTCTGGTTCTCGGAAATGGCTAAACTTGGCGACTTCCCGTCACCTTCACATCATGGCTCCATGCACCGGCTACAATTTTCCAATTGACGATCAGTGGCTGCCGAGTGTGCAGGAGCAGTCATCGGGACACGGGCTGCACGTGTTTCAGTCCGTGAAAAAGGCTCCGATTTCCACTGTCACCACACCACTGTCGAATGACAATTCGTGAGGAACGTTGTACTTGTGGATAGTCCCACTCTTTGTGGTGCTCACAGGTCCTTCGGATTTTACCAATCACTTTTGTTGCAATCGTCGATGTCCGCAACCGCTACCAGGCGTCACTTTCGGCATTCTCAAGCGGCGGACTCTGGCAGACTCCCATCTTTGGATGGGACAGTATCCTGTCACCATCCAGGGATTTAATCCGACGCAACAGTTTCGTTTTCCGGCGTAGTTTGCTCTCAAAGCTGGTTTCAGTGTGTACGTAACTACCTAACAAGTACCAGGGCGCTGTTGAAGTTGCACTTGTGTATGTTTGCGTAGGTGGTGTTTCGTCTCTGAGAGTCAGGACAAGTATTGGAAACATGGTCTTGTCTTTGATGTTGGCCGCCCAAAATATTTTTATCTCCAGGAAGTTTTCCACTCCATTTTTTTTCCAAAAAGAGGAATTGAGTTTAACAATGACTGCGATCTCCTTGGTGTTTGGTCATGATCATGGGAACATGGAAACACGGAGCATGACCGCGAAAAGTACGAAAAGAGTTTTTTTATGACAGATATAAATCACATCCTTCTTCAACTTGGAATGCTACACAATTTTCCTCTTATAATCCAGGATTCAGATTAGAAGAAAAGTCCTCGAAGTCCTCTGCTCTATACCAACCTGTAATGCCACATAATTTTTATCTTGAATTCCAGAATTCAAGACATAAGCCGAACCCTGGTCATACCTAACTGAAGTGACACTATTCTCAGTTTCTCAGTTTGACACTTTTCTCCTTTCTCAGTCTAACATGTTATTTCAGCCATTTTGCCACACTGCAAACTTCTGTAATGCTTATCATAAAAAAAATGTTTTGGTTCTTCCAACATAGGCCTTTATTTGAATAATTCCATCTGGTCACTTGCATGTGTTCATTTATTTATGTCAGGGCCATGTTTTGTCGTAAGCAGAACTTGTTGCATTGACCACAAGTTTTTTATCAATTACTTGAAACTAATGCAAAATATGACCTATGACACTCTGCCCTTAATATTGGTGCTATATTGTCTTCCTTATTGTACAAGGGAATTCAATTTGCATTGGTGAATTTCATTTGCAATGAGTCATTGGATTTGGAGAACAGCATGTTGTAATACCATGTTTATTAGCATGATTAGGATGATGTGACCACTGATCCCCTCAGAAATGCTTATTTTTAATTTGAAAGCAAAATAACGTACTACTATTTTTTAATACCTAAAGTAGCCTGGCCTGGTTTACCCTACCTCCTTTTAAATTGCTTCTTCAATATAGGCACAATTTGTGTGTTCAATAATACAAATGTTCAGAAACCTAACCTGGTCTTACATGTTTTTCAAAGAAAAAATCTTATTTTTGTCTGACATAAATTGAGCATATTTTCACAATTCAGGTTAGCTTAACCTGTGGTTTTGGTTTGCTGAGTAAAATTGGTGTACAACATATTGTGAGCACATTACACCACAAAAATATCATTATATTTATGGATACGCACAATAGAAGCAAGATTAGCTTATAGGGTGTGTTGTGATTTGACATGTTGATTAATAATTGAAGATCGTATATAATTGAACAAATTGAAGATCATATATAGACTAAAGCGTCCTTCTTTGCCCCATTTCAGCTGCATGGTCGATTTTTCGCGCTCACACACATGCATACGGGTCTTGCTGTGAGCTATCAACATGTGACAGCCTGGTGGTGTTCGATATTCTGCAGGTGACAGGGTGAACACTTTTTTCACCTCTGCCCATACCTCTCATGCCGCATTCTCCACCCATGACTCCACCCATAGATGTAGAAGGCTGAGAGGAGATCTCATCGAGGTCTTTAAATTTGTCCATGGTCTGGAGAGGGGATATCTTGGGGAAATGTTTGAATTTAACAGAAATGATGCAATTAGAGGTCATCAATTCAAAATTAAAGTTAACCACAGCAGAACAAGGTTAAGACAGACTTTCTTCACCAACAGGGTAGTAGAACACTGGAACCAGCTGCCAGAAACCATTGTCAGTAGCAGCACATTGAACATCTTTAAAAACAGCATAGACAATCATTATAAGAATAGAGGGCTTGCTTTTCAGTATTACAGGGAGGGCTGATTGACAGATTTGGTGGGCAACTGGTTGAGTGTACAGAGTGCAACCAAGAAGGGCCCTTGTGGCTCATAGTTGCGCTAATCTTTTATGTCTTTATGTCTTTATGCCTTTATGACTGGAGGCATGTATCCCCTCTGCATGGTAAGATGGCGCGCCTCCGGGAAGCCCCGAGTGCACCCGAACACCTTCCGCTCTAGAAGTTTATCAGCCAACCCCTCCCCTCCCCTCTCAGGGGAAAATACTGCCCCTAGTACGAACAGGCGCCGACCCCTTAAGAGGAACAGGCGCCACTTCAGCACGCTTCAGTGTACCCCCACCCTCGGTTCGACTATTTTTCTGCCGAAGGCGTCGTTCGGGAGACCTTCGCAGTGGTGCCTCTCCGATGAAATTGCACTATTCCTGAGAAGTTACCCCTCTGAAAATATTTGGATCCACCTTTGCTACAAGCTTTCTAAGTCAATACATGCAATTTCGGTAAGCACCTTCATTTGCATGAATCATCAATTTTAACACAATGGGGGCTGCTAATGTTCTCGACAAAATTGTGCTACCAAGGAGGCACACGATATCAGGTCCATCTGCTACCATCCATGGAGGGCCAGAGGGTATATTTTTTGCACCCCCGCAGTCCATCCTTACCAGGCCAGCGCAGCATCTATGGGCGCTGTGTAACCACTGGCGTTGATGCGCCGTAATGTCCAATTAACTAAATAACTAACAGTTTGCCGGCCTTTAACAGACTCGCCCAGCAGGTCCCCGTGTATTTACCAGACTGGCCCAGTCTGTCCCCGTGTATTCACCAGATTGGCCCAGTCTGTCCCCGTGTATTTGCCAGACTGGCCCAGTTTGTCCACGTGTATTTACTAGACTGTCCCAGTCTGTCCTCATGTATTTACCAGACTGGCCCAGTCTGTCCTCGTGTATTTAACAGACTGGCCCAGTCTGTCCCCGTGTATTCACCAGACTGGCCCAGTCTGTCCCCGTGTATTCACCAGACTGGCCCAGTCTGTCCCCGTGTATTCACCAGACTGGCTCAGTCTGTCCCCGTGTATTCACCAGACTGGCCCAGTCTGTCCCCGTGTATTTACCAGACTGGCCCAGTCTGTCCCCGTGTATTCACCAGACTGGCCCAGTCTGTCCCCGTGTATTTACCAGACTGGCCCAGTCTGTCCCCGTGTATTCACCAGACTGGCCCAGTCTGTCCCCGTGTATTCACCAGACTGGCCCAGTCTGTCCCCGTGTATTCACCAGACTGGCCCAGTCTGTCCCCGTGTATTTACCAGACTGACCCAGTCTGTCCCCGTGTATTTACAACTGGCCCAGTCTGTCCCCGTGTATTCACCAGACTGGCCCAGTCTGTCCCCGTGTATTTACACCAGACTGGCCCAGTCTGTCCCCGTGTATTTACCAGACTGGCCCAGTCTGTCCCCGTGTATTTACCAGACTGGCCAGTCTGTCCCCGTGTATTTACCACTGGCCCAGTCTGTCCCCTCCCGTGTATTCACCAGACTGGCCCAGTCTGTCCACGTGTATTCACCAGACTGGCCCAGTCTGTCCCCGTGTATTTACCAGACTGACCCAGTATGTCCCCGTATATTAAACCAGACTGGCCCAGTCTGTCCCCGTGTATTCACCAGACTGGCTCAGTCTGTCCTCGTGTATTTACCAGACTGGCCCAGTCTGTCCCCGTGTATTCACCAGACTGGCCCAGTCTGTCCTCGTGTATTTACCAAACTGGCCCAGTCTATTCCCGTGTAAGCCGGTCTTTACAAACTTCAGAGTGGCTCAATCTGCCGCCGGGTCCTCATCAGACCCGCCCAGTCTGCCGCCCATGCCGTGTCATAGGGCCGACTGTACGCTTATCGACCCCTGTAAGCCCAGTCTCGCGGCCGAGCGGACAGAAGCGGAGCGGAAGGCGGCCCGGAGCCGTCGAAGGCCCGCGGGCGGCGTTCATAACGTCCAAGGTCAATTTACTTCCAATGGTCATAACATCGAAAACTCATAGCTCCGGTCAGCAGCAGTATGTCACCAGATGCGCATGTAAAGCACAGCACACCGTCACGTGCGACCAACGCTAGTGAGCACAACACACTGCCACATCACCGTCACGCACGATCGACGCTACTGAACACAACACGCAGCACACCGCCACACATGTCCGACGCCATTGAGCACAACACAACACAACACAACACGCCGCCACATAGTCCGACGCTACTGAGAACAACACGCCGCCATGCACGCCCGTCGCTACTGAGCTCGTGGGCCGGGATATTGAACGGCGTGCGGTGTGTGTGAAACATTGCATTACGTCCACAACACCAGCGCGTAATCTGGCGGGCGTGGGCGCCTGAGAGGCGTTCAATTCACGAGCTGTGCTAACCGACCTCACCTTGGACAATACGTGCTGAGATCATGAATCGCTGGTGGAGATCAATGTGTTACTTGGGTATTCATTTAGGCAAACCCCACCCCACAAGGGCGCCACAATGTGCATAAAGCGCCCACAATCAACATGCGAGATCACAATGTGTTGACTATGGGTACTGAGATCGTACAGTGCTTGTAGATGTCGGGGTGGAGACTATGGGTACTGAGATCACACATCGCTGGTGGATGTCGGGGTAGAGACTATGGGGTACTGAGCTCATGCATTGCTGGTAGAGGCCAAGGTGTTCAGCATAGGTACTGATATCATAAAGAGCTTGTGGATGGCGGGGTTGAGACTATTGGTAGTGAGATCATACGTCCGTAGTGTCGATTTATATATTTTTGAGAGCCTTGGTCCCCTCGATGTTGGTTCTCCCTCACCCAAGCAAGAAATCAACTTTTAGCACGGGACTATAAGTGTCTCACTACAAAACTCTTAACACCAGCTACACACCAGCTGCACACCAGCAGCACACCAGCTGCACACCAGCTGCCCACCAGCTATACGCCAGGTGCATCAGCTCGGCTCGGAGTCGATTTCTCGGCTGACGAAATCTTCCACAGCAAACCAGCCGGAGGTCCTTTCGCCGGTATTTAATCTGAAGCCATGAGGGGGCCGAACGCTGCTGCAATCTCGCCGGCACTGCATCCGGCTGGCAGTGGTCCCTGGGGGGAAGTTGGGGGGGGGACTTCCTCTCCGTGGTCGCCGTGCAATGTCTGCCTGCTGTTGGGGATGACGGGCTTCGCCGGAACAAGTTTGTTGAGAGGAGTGTCGTATGTTATCGCTTTGGGTAGTTTCCTATCAGGCAACGCCCACATTCGTAAGTAGGTAGATCGTGAGTGTTATGGTCGTGGGTGCAATGCTAAGTTGCAACTTCGTTGCAACTTAGCATTGCACCTACGGCCTGTTTAGAGGCCGTTTATGTTTAGAGGATCTACATCTCATCCCTTCAATCCTGCCCGTAGTGTGGGTCCGTGCACATGGTAATGGGGAGGCGGGCCACTTCATCCCCTTCAATCCTGCCCGTAGTGTGGTCCGTGCACATGGTAATGGGGAGGCGGACCACTTCATCCCCTTCAATCCTGCCCGTAGTGTGGGTCCGTGCACATGGTAATGGGGAGGCGGGCCACTTCATCCCCTTCAATCCTGCCCGTAGTGTGGTCCGTGCACATGGTAATGGGGAGGCGGACCACTTCATCCCCTTCAATCCTGCCCGTAGTGTGGCCGCATGGTAAAAGGGGGGGGGGGCCCTTTTTCCCCCTTCAATCCGCCGTAGTGTGGTCCGTGCACATGGTAATGGGGAGGCGGGCCACTTCATCCCCTTCAATCCTGCCCGTAGTGTGGTCCGTGCACATGGTAATGGGGAGGCTGACCACTTCATCCCCTTCAATCCTGCCCGTAGTGTGGTCCGTGCACATGGTAATGGGGAGGCGGACCACTTCTGACGGGACGGCCGGCGACGATGCTTCATCATCGAAAATAGCCCGTCGATATCGATGGCGCTGCGCAGTGAGACGCCGCCGGGCATCGGCCAGCGTGCGTCACGGCACGGGAGGACGGGCGAGGTCGATCGCCCAGCATGGGGCACCGTTGTCGCGTCTCTCCACCTCCAAGTATCAGCCAATAGAAGCTTGCGTGGCGCTTGATCTGGGAGTCACCCGGGCATCATTAGCCAAGGTCGCTATATTGCCGGCAGCCGCCCAGCGCTGGGCAGAGCGCACCCCCACCGTTACCCCCCCCATCTCTTCACGGACTGCCAGATCGGCCCGGTGACCAGTCTTCCGTCTCTGGGGAGCCACCTCGCCTAAAAGTGCCGACGAGTTTGAAGGTTCAGCAATGGACGGATGGAATTTGCTCTCGTCGGTAAATAGTCCAACTCACTGCTGCCAATTGATCCATTGCGTGCTACTCTTTTGATGCAGTTTTGCACTGGGGAAAACGAAATGGTAGAATGAAATTGTAAAACATTTGTCGAGAAACAGGCGAAAATGTCTTGCACTTGACTGGAAACGCGGAAGTTGAAGAGCCGCATCGATTCAGCTTTTTCGATCTCGTCCGATGGCGCATCGCATGACGCATCGAATAGCATCGCGCGCGTTTCAAGCTTCATCTCGTGCACCCTCCTCCTGGACAAGGGAACCATTGTATTCTTCATACACTTGTTTTTGGAAAGTTAACAAGTGAATAATCGTTCCTGCTGAACTAGTTTCAAACTCGGGCCTGTCCGATCGTTTGGGTCCGCGAGACATTCGTATCAACTATCCCCGGCAACCTTCGTCGTTGTTGTCGTCTGAGTTTGTCAGCCTGCTAGGAGCCACCGCGTGGTGATGCCGGCTGTTGCAGGGGGCTGTGTTGGGTGCTCTGCAGCTCTGTGTGGAGGCCCTGCTCTGTTCGTCTATCGTCTGCTTGTCTATCGTCTGCTCGTTTATCGTGAGGTCGTCTATCGTCTGGTCGTCTATCTGTTCTGGATTTATGCGTGACTATAGAGAGGTGGACAGGATACCATTGAGTTCGAACTTGAAGAAGGGCGAGAAAGAGACGAGCATCCAGCAGACGACCAGACGATAGACGACCAGACGATAGACGACCAGACGATAGACGACCAGACGATAGACGACCAGACGATAGACGACCAGACGATAGACGACCAGACGATAGACGACCAGACGATAGACGACCAGACGATGGACGACCAGACGATAGACGACCAGACGATAAACGACCAGACGATAGACGACCAGACGATAGACGACCAGACGATAGACGACCAGACAATAGACGACCAGACGATAGACGACCAGACGATAGACGACCACGACCAGACGATAGACGACCACGACCAGACGATAGACGACCACGACCAGACGATAGACGACCACGACCAGACGATAGACGACCACGACCAGACGATAGACGACCACGACCAGACGATAGACGACCACGACCAGACGATAGACGACCACGACCAGATGATAGACGACCACGACCAGACGATAGACGACCACGACCAGACGATAGACGACCACGACCAGACGATAGACGAGTGGACAATGACGCAGACGACGGATAATGGGAGCTGACTTGAAGACGGCAGACAAGGGGAGATGGTGAGAGCTGACTCAAAGACGACAAACGAGGAGAGACGGCAAAAGTTGAATTGAAGACAGCAGACGACGAGAGACGACGAGAGCTGACTCGAACACGGCAGACAAGGAGACGTGATGAGAGCTGACGCGGAAGGCGCTGTATGTCGGGCCGACGATCTCGTGTGGGCGGGCGTAAGATTGGCCGCGGCCCGCCTCGTCAGCAGGCTGGTCACGTGGCCGGCTGGCGGGACATGTGATGACCCTGACACCGGAGTGGCCGGTGTGACGACGTGGCCGGGATGTCGAGGCGGCCCGGAATGGCGTGGTCGAACACGCCCGAGATTGCGCGGTCGAACGCGCCCGAGATGGTGCGGGGAGCCCGCCCGAGATGGCGCCGTCGAAAGCGCCTGAAATGGCGCGATCAAACGCACCGAGATGGCGCGGGGGAGCCCGCCCGAGATGGCGCGGGGAGCCCGCCCGAAATGGCGCGGTCGAGCCTGCCCGGAATGACGCTTTCGAGTCCGCCCGAGATGCCGCGGTGAATCCCGTCAGAAATGGCGCGGTCGAACGCACCCAGGGATGGCGCGGCCGGCGCACCGCTTGTGTCCGATTGTGCCGAGAGCTGCAGCGTGCCCTCGCGTTGGGAATGATTGTCGGCAGGCGCATAACTTGGAGCAGATGCATTATTCTCTTTCGTCGTTTAGTTCGTAAGATAAATATTATCAATGTGCTACCCCTTCGAAATGCATAGATCGGTGTATTTCAATGACGTAGCCATGAACTGTCCAGTGAGGGGGAGGGTATTCTGTGATGCAGCTCGGACTACACAAACATTTTCGAAGTCCTCTGATTTTTGCCTCTATATTTCAAGAACGGCACATTTTACCATAGAAAATGTCATTGTTTATTTCTTTAACCCGTCCCGTGTCGGGGGGGGAGGTCTTCAACCGCCCCCTCAGGTTTTTCGCGGATAGCGGACGAACGGCGTGCGGCAGCGCGCCCAAATTTGGCATACCTTTTCCCATATTAATTTGACATGCTGATTCAAAATGTTTAGGTCAGGTCATCTAGGGTCAACGAGTTGGTCGAGGTCAAGTAGGTCACCTCCAAAAACGTTCAACCAGTCGTCACGCTTTAACGTATACAGATATTTTAATGAAACTTTCAGCGCTTGCTTATCTTTACGGTTGCAGCAAAACGTACGAGTGGAATTTTTAATTTTCTCGTTTTAACTACATATTAATTTTGCGTATTTGCCAATTTGCAGTTCAGATACAGGATTCTGACTAAAGTAAGCATTTTTTATGAGGACAAGTTGACTTCCAACAACGTTTCTCGGTCTGCTCTACCCATTGGAAAAGGAAAATTAAAGAAAACTTGAAAACTCAAAATTTTGAAGAAAAAAAATTGGGGGACAAAAAATGTAGCCCTGGTCGATTTCGCTGTCCGTTCCTGATTCCAAATAAATTTTGTTTTTCATATATCCCCAAAAATGACCCCCCCAGAGTCAAAAACATAAGGTAATTCGTGAAAAGTCGTGAAAATCTATCCCCCTTGGTGACGTCATTTTTGGGGAGAATTGTTTTGGAGGATGGACCCGGATCTTACTCGTCGAGCGCTTTCCGATGACACCTCTTTCGTTTTCGTGCAATGCTTAGTTCGGATTTTAGAGGGGGATATTCAACTCCCCCCCCAAGACGGGGTGTGAGGATTTGACCGGAAAGACGGCGCGGGTTAAATGCTTATTGGACGGCTCGGGTCGTCTCATCTACATCCACGATCACCATCTTGCTTCTGCAGTGTTTGTGCTTTGACAGTAATCCAGCGGATTTGCTTTCCTGCGGGTAGGATTTTCAGAAGTCAGCATTGCGCGGTGTTTTTGCTGCCAATATCTCTCTGATGCTTCGCGACGTCATACGATTGGATGTGTTGCTAAGTATGCTTAAATCATCTATCAAGTTGTACCACAAAGGCCTCGGGCGCAATGTTTCAATGTAATTACTGCATTGAATGCCTGATGTTGTTGGCGAGTGGAAAATACCGAGGAACATTCCAAAATAGCGAAAATTATTCCATAATATCGATGAGCATTCCAAACACCGTTTCCATAATGTCGAGGAACATTCCAAATACTGAAGAATATTAAAAAAATACCGAGGAGCATTCCACAATCCTTAGGAGCATTCCACCATGCACTTGCTATTGCTCCTGGTCTCGCTCTCCCATTCACTATCGGTCTCGCCCTCGCTCTCGCTCCTCGCTCTCGCTCTCGCTCTGACTCGCGCACTCGCCCTCGCCCTCGCCCTTGCCCTCTCTCTCTCTCTCTCTCTCTCTCTCTCTCTCTCTCTCTCTCTCTCTCTCTCTCTCTCTCTCTCTCTCTCTCTCTCTCTCTCTCTCTCTCTCTCTCTCTCTCTCTTTCTCTTTCTATCTCTTTCTCTCTCTTTTTCTCTCTCTCCCTCTCTCTCCCTCTCACTCTCTTTTTTCTTTTTCTCTCTTTCTCTCGACACATCCAACAAACCCTTCCCCGGATTTTATACTTCCTCCGGATTTCATAGTTCCTCCGGATGACAGAATTCCTGCTGGAGCATTTCGACGTGACCGCTTCACGTTTAATTGCTCCAGAAAGATCTCTGTCGCACCTAATTCCATTTTGTGGCATGAATTTCCAAGTTTGTCTTCCAGTTCGACTGTGGGATGACGAGGCTGCCGGTCCATGGGTGGAGTTACTGTTAAAACTTGGCTGTCCGGCCGGGTTCGCGTGAGGCTGACCGGAAGTTCATTTATCTGCTGACTAATGGATCTGCAGAACTCGAAGGAGTTGCGCGATGCGCAGGTGACAGCCAGCTGACAGACAGCCAGCTGACTGTGTGTCCTTGGCATCGAGTGACTCGCTCACGGTGATTATTGCAGGCTGTCAGTAATGTACCGAATTGCGTCTGTTGCTATGGCAATCGCCATTTGGTGGTTTTAGTAAATTGAGGGATATGCGTCGTTTTGAGTAAATGCGCAGCTATTCCGTTTGTGCATGGTCGCTTTTGTCGCAGTTGTCCGTTGCTAGATCTTCTGTAATCAGGAATAGATCGTTGACAATTCGTGACCGACAAATTGCATCTAGAAGCGGGTTGACTTTCAGGGGCGCATCGACTACAGTGGGTATGCAGCGTACCTATAGGCGCATTGTGCAACGCTGCGAAGTGATTTGGACGAATTGTCGTTGAGTACGCTGGGATATATTTACGGATCTTTTCGGACTACCGAGCTTAATTAATACCTAAATATAGTGTCTTGGTCAATGCGGTATGGAGAGTTGGTTGCTGTTCGATAGCGGACTGTAATTGGTGAAGCGCAGCCCTATGAGCGGCGCAACGGAAGCGCAGCCATACGAGAAGCTCAACGGAAGCGCCGCCATACGAGCAGAGCAACGGAGGCGCAACCCTATGAGCAGAGCAACGGAAGCCATGCACGACCGGAAGACCACCTGTTGCTTTGTTGGTCCGTCGTTGCCGAGGTTGTGGTCGGCTCTGTTTTTGTTTTTCGCTGCTGAGCTTCACTGTCGATGCTCATGAAAATATACTAGCGAACTGTGTCTGGAGTTCGATTCAGGCTAAGCGTTGTTCCGGAGCAATTATCGACGGGTGTTCATTGGTTTTACGACACTTCGACCGTTCAGTCATGCAGCGTCGCCAATCTCTCACGCCGATTGGTCGCGGGCGAAGAGTAGCGACAGGCGAGACTCGAACCTACAATCTTTCGATTGTGAGACGGACAACTTACCCCTAGACCACTCGTCCCCTGAGCAGCTATTGTCACCGACGGCGGGCGCAGTGTTGCCATTGCGACATGTCAGAGCCCCCTCACCGCAGGAGGGGGAGGGGTACATCGACGTCCTCTCAGTGCAAGCAAAAAGAGTCATCAGCCTCGCGTGAGCATGCGCAAGGCTGGATTTTGCCCTCGCAAAGCAGCAACATTCACCCACGTCCACGCAGAAAAAATACAGGAGTGGTATTTTGCGGCCAATTCTGTGGAGGTGGATCGAAAGCTGAGCACCCAAATTTTCATAGTCGCCTTTTTACCTTATCTTTGTGGCTACTGACAGCTGTACAAAAACGTGTGCTCCCAATTTTAGTTTTACTTAAACCGAGACGAGACTCCCATCTTCGATGATGATTGTTGATCTACCAAAAAAATGAACACAAAAGCAGGCAAGTGAACCACACTGAGCTTACAATAAGCAAGTATATGGGGACACGTTTGAACTGTGCATTTACCCTCTTTTTGACTTTATCTAATTGTAGTTTTGACATATATCTTGCACTATTAGGGTACAGCAAACTCCACCAATGAATTACCATTTAATCCCAAGTAGATACACCCCCAACTGAAGCTGCAAATGATGAAGTTGATATTTTGAATCGCTGGTAGTGTTACGATCGGCTGGGCCAGAGGCGGATGCAGGGGGCTGGTGTTGATGACACTGTGGACACATGCTCAATGAAAAGTGGTGCCAATGTGAACTAAAAAGATGCCCATCCGGGATGTCCCTTACAGCATGCTCGAGTGCACCCCCCATTCCCTCAGCTGATTTTTCCCGCATAGGGATTTTTGTTCAGGGACCTCGTGCCACGCCGATGAAAATCCCTGAGTCCGCCTCTGCGCTGGGCCATTGTGAGCCAGCTTGATGATGGCGACACCATGCAGTAAACTAGCCGAGTGCGTCGTAAAGCGAGCCGAGGTGGAAATCTCTCCCGCGGGGCCCTTCGGGAGTGGAGCGGAAGCCAGCGATGATGTACGTTGCGCGATAGTGGATCACAACCCTGCGATGACGAACGGTGTGTGATAATTGATCGGAAGCCTGCGATGGTGCAGGTAAGGTGCACGATAATGGATCGGATGGCTGCAGGGTCACGTGGTCATGTGCTGCAAGCTCCTATTCGCTTTGAGGGAAGCAGAGGGCAACGTATGCTTCCGGGAGTGGGTGACGCCAAAGGTGAGCGGGGAAGGGCAGGAGAGACGCGTCCCCCAAACATCGTGAAATGTAGAGCTCAACGCCTAGGAACGATGCACCCAGAAAATAGCACGACTCCCCTCCTCACCGTGTACAAAGCCAGTGATGCCGCCGATGTTAACACGAGAAAGGAAGGCACGAAATAGCTGAGAAGAGCTGCAATTCACCTGGATAACGCAGAACAGCGAACTTCGCAGGCTACGCATGCATTTAACGCCTACTAGAAAAGCCAAACTGGTTTCAACCGCTAACCTCACTTCGATTGCTGTCTACATTAGAGGAGACGGCCATTGCATGATGCGGATGTAGACTAAATGAAGACCTTCCGCGCCGAACTAAGGCTCTAGTTGTCACGGCAGCCGAGGATAGAAGTTTGCTTGCTTCGGGCGCCTCTTTCCTATCATGGCCGCATGATGCAAAGCTGGCATCCGATTGTGCAGTAGACATTGTGGAATTGTCGGAAATTCGGAGGTAAAGCAAATTTTATTTTGCTAGGCAGCCCTCTCGGTTAATTCTTAGTTATTCATTTGTCCATGCTCTTTCTGTCCCCAGCCGTTACCGGCGTCATTTTTTTAGGAGCGCTGAAACATTTCGCCTTTTGGTGCGATGTGGTAATGTAAGCGCTGCATTTCATAACATACTCGAAGAGGAAGCTGCAGATACACGGGAAAGGTTCATACGTATCAATATCAATGCATGTGTATGCATGAGCATTCGAAATTGGAAGCTGTGCACGATACCATCATTCGCAGGCGCTACTAAATGTTCTGTCGCCCTCACAAAGCTCGCTGGACCCTAATGAAAATGATCAAATGCGAAAGCGAGCAAGAGCGTTGTCGGTACGATCGGTACCGTCGGAGTATGATACATCGATGTTGTCGGTATTGTCGGTATTGTCGGTATTGTCGGTATTGTCGGTCTTGTCGGTATTGTCGGTATTGTCGGTCTTGTTGGTCTTGTTGGTACTGGTACTACGGTGTCGGCACCGCTATCGGTTATCACACGGTCGTCTGCTGTCGCTGTCGGTGCTGTCGAAGCTGTTGGAACGATGCCGGCACCGTTGTCGGTTGCCCGTATCTGCATTGTCACGTGACACGCCGACGGGCGCTGCACGGCGAGCGAATCAGTCACGTGACTCGCTGCGGGGGCTGCTGAAGACTCGGGGCGGCCTCTCTCGCTCGCGCAATCACTTTTTATCAGCGTCGTTTGAACTGCATCTCTTGCGCTGCATCTCTTGAACTGCACTATTCCTTGAACTGCATCGCCTGAACTGCACCTCTTTAACAGCATCTGTTGAGCTGCACCGCGTGAACCGCATTCCTTGAACTGCACCTCATGCACTGTGTCTCTTGAACTGCATCTCTTGAACTGCATCTCTTGAAATAGATATCTTCGGCTGCATATATTGAACTGCACCTGTTGAGATGCACCTCTTGAGCCGCATCTTTTGAGCACCATCTTTTGAACTGCATCTCTCGCACTGCATCTCTTGCACCCCATCTCTCACACTGCATCTCTCCCGCTCGCGCAATCACGCCGCGGAGGCGCGCCGCGTTTGGATTCCGAGCGCCGCCGGCCGCGCTGATTAGTTTTCCCGGTATCTAACCGCCCGCTGATTGGATGCGAACCGGGGCGTCAGCAGAACGGCGGCCGGCGGCCGCAGTCGGACCGGAATTGGCGCCAACCGCGCAGAAGGCGCCAACCGCGCAGAAGGCGCCAACCGCGCAGAAGGCGCCAACCGCGCAGAAGGCGCGAACCGCGCAGAAGGCGCTCCCGGCGGCGCGGCCGGCCGACGACGGCTTCCGGCAGACCCGGCGCCGTGCGGCCATCGACGGACGCGATTGCCCGAAGCGATCGACAATGGGTGTACACGCCTTTGTAAGCGCTGGATGTTGATTGCCACTTTGGACAGGAGGCCGGTCAGATTGTCGCCGGTCGATGTCCGATGTCCGATGTCCGATGTCCGATGTCCGATGTCCGATGTCCGATAGTGCGTGTTCGTGTTGCGCTGACGTAGCGGCGGCTGATCGCGTCGTGGAGGCTGTTGGGCGTAGCCGGCATACTTTCGTGCCGGCTTTTCGTGCATATGTCGCGACAGAAGAAGGAAAAATAAATACGCTAGAGTTGAAACACATTCACTCAAGTGACATGCCGGTGAAAACAGACAAGTGTTCAGAAACGACGTCAAGCCTCAACGACCTTGACTTGACCCGGCCATGTTTGTAGCAAAGACCCGCAAACGACGTGGACATACATGCCGTCCCATCAGCATCAGTGCGCATACATCTTAAAATCCGTATGTAATCATATCATCATTAGTCATGCCAAATTATGCGGAGCATGCCGCCTCGGTAGCTTAGTTGGCTGGCGCAATACTGTTAGCTGACGAGTTGGCTCAGATGGTTAGAGCAATACTGTTGGTTGATCTGTTGGCTCAGATGGTTGGAGCAATGCTGTCGGTTGACCAGTTGGCTCAGACTGGTTAGAGCAATACTGTTGGTTGATCTGTTGACTCAGATGGGTGGAGCAATACTGTTGGTTCACCAGTTGTCTCATATGAGTGGATCAATACTATCGGCTGATCAGGCCTGCCTTGCTCTGCCCTGTCCTGGCAAGACCGGAAGCGAGTCGCTTCACGGGCTCGCATTTAGCTTCACGGGCTGGGAGGGTCAGTTGGCAACTGGCCCTATTAGGGCCGGGGATGAGTCACTGATTCACTGTGTCAAAGATCGGGGATGAGTCACTGAGTCAACATGTCCGTGGCCGGAGATGAATCAGAGTCACCATCTCAGAAAATCAGTACATATTCCATTGTCTATGGACAGAACCCGACGCAGAATATCGATCACTTTTTGTCACTTTTTCGGTTGAGCTGTGAGTGCGTTCAGTTCTCAATGGACCTGATGTATATTGTGTCGTAATCCAAACGTTTGGACGTAGCATGCCATAAGTGATTAGACGCATATGTTTTTTGTTTTGTTTATTGGTCGGTTCACGACACACTTTATGCACATTCACGGCTAATGGCACCGCCCACACTGTTTCGCCGGTGGGCCGCGGGATTGGCAAATGTCCTGAGTGGCACTAGAGTCGAACCAGGGACCTTTGGTACCCATAGCCCTACACCTTAACCACTCGGCCATCCCCGCCCCTAGATGCATATGTGCTTCCTTTGTGATTTGTATTCTTTCGTCAGCCAATTGGTATGTATTTCAGCTGACTCGTGTTTCCTGTCGCTGGAAGGAAGAATGGTCATTGGAAGGATATCCAGTAGTTTGGTCACAAGCGGAATTTAATGGGTTTGTGGTGTATGAGCTTCTTAGAGTGTGGATATTTGACGTACTTACGCAGCCATCATTAAGATGAGCTAGCAAAATTAACGTGGGGAATGGGTAACATTCTGAATATTTTGTTAAGCTTCAAATGTTTTTACATTGATTAAGTGCTGTGCTTAAGCTGTTAATAATGTCTACTTTGAGGAGGCAAGGAGAAGGGACGTAGTTATTATGGTCATATGGAAACAGTAGATATTGAGGCACCAGAATACGACACCACCGCACCAACAGTAACTCAAGGAATATGTAAATAGGCACCTGCCATTTTACGTATAATCGTGCAATCAGTACAAGAACACAAGGTCGTCAAACATGTCAAAGTGTTGAAGTGATATGTTGGTGCGCTGGTGTCGTGTTGTTCTATCGATAGTTACATGTATATGTCAATAGGCACCTGTAATTGTGACCTAACCTCAGGTCGCGTGACATGACTTGACCCATCGGGGTCATCCCATGTATCACTGCAACCGTCTCGATGTGACGAACATAATAGCATTGAGTTCGGCTGTTTAGCTCATTTAGGGATACAGTTTTAGCCAGAAATAAATTCGTGACCGCAGATCCAATGCCCTTGAACACCTAATGTCAATGTCACCTTATGACCTAATGGCAGCATAACAGTATAACAGACACCAACGGACAGGTTTCGTCGTCGGGAGCCACTCTGGACCATTTTGAAACCTATGCCAAATAGATGCAAAGTTATCGACCGACAGGGGCCCAACCAGCGTGTTGTCAGCATTGCGATGCCCCAAAGTACTTTTTACAGGTCGAACCACACGTTTTTTGTTTGAAATGGCCTGAATGGGGCTCAAATCGTCAACAGACGAAAGTTGCAATTTCAGCAGGCAAAAGGTCAAGGTCACGCCGCAAAAGATAGGTCACGAGGTCATGTGACTTAATAAGTTGGCAATCGAAAATCCGTGATAGCCAACTTATTCCTTGATTCATCCCAATTCAACAAAAAACAATATTCAATGAAATAGCTCTCTTAGCCTCGGAGTTATAGGTCGTCAATGTTAGGCCTCCTAGATGACCTTGGGAAATTTGTGAAGACGCTATCTTGGGAAAAATTTGGGGGGAATTTTTTTTTCTCATCACAAATGATTTGTTCGTTCGCCCTTGGAAGCCCCGGTACACAACTTTTCAAGAAAATAATTGGTCGGATAGCACCCACCGGTTGAGTTACCGTGGAATGCCTCTATTGGTACCTATTGGCGCTGATGACGAGCACTTTTTGAAGATGAGGATATCCATTTAAGGTGAGCTTTGGTCAAGATCGTGAGACGTTGTGCGAATTAATAATTTTAAAGAACAGTTTTACCAGAATTCATTTATGAGGAATTGAACAAGAACTTTTTCAAATGTTAGATAGCTCCAATGAAGTCGGTAAATATAGTACTGTGAGCCTCCTTATGAAGTCCGTCACTGTCGCTGCACAAACTTCTGCTTGTCAGATAGCTTCACTGACGCCTGCAAATGTTGTTAGCCACCTTATGAACCTTGCTACAGTCGCTCTACAATCCTCTACTAAGTGGGAATTTCTTTCGAACAGCTAAAGAATGCTATACAGTGCATACCCTTTGGATGTATGGTAACGAGTGCGACGGGGAATTTTCTCCGGAAGGCCAGCTTACATTAGGATGGTGGAAGGTCGTATGCGTGCTTGCGTAGTTGAAGTTGGATAAAGCCGACTAGTTAGAACAAAATATATTGGGAAGCTGGTAAGGTGTCAATCTCACCTTAGAATGCCAAATAACAAGATGTGTAGCTATTTTAAAAGTATCCGGGAAGAATATGGCATCATCCTTATTGGTGCCGAAAGTACCGATCCCCTACGTGAGTGTTCCAAGAACCGAAATATACCGGGCACCCCCTTGGCTTATGAAACACGACAGGATGAGCATCTACACGGCAGTATATACTGCACAATACAGTATCATAGTGCACCATATTGTGACATGCTACATAATGTTGCACAACACTTCATACTGTATGGTGCTGCATGGACAACACCATACAGTATCATACTGCATCATGGAGCATCATACTACACCATGCGGATCGAGCTAGCACCACACTGCGCCAAACTATAGCCTACTGCATCATACTTTACTATATTGCACCATATAGCACCATACTGCACCTTACAACATCATATTACATCATTATGCACCAAGCGACACCATACATCATACTTCACCATACAGCACCATACAGCACCATACTGCACCATACTGCACCATAATGTACCATTCAGCAGCATACTACACCATACTGTCCAATGCTGCACCATGTTGCAACATACTGCACCGTACTGCACCACACTACACCTCCTTGCAGAGACTTCGCTTTCAATCGTTGGAGCTCGAGGAGTTTGTAGCTCGACCACGGGGAAATGCATTGGGAGGCAGGTTACGGTGTGTCATGGTCTACATTATGCGCAACACGCCATGCCTCGCTTGGAACGGGAATTGATATTTATTTGCGAACCAACCCAAAGTGAACCGAAAGTAGTTCAGAATCGTCCATTTCTCACAGCATGTCGTCGAGCTGGAAAGGTGATGAAGTTCTGCAATCAAAAAGCTACCCCGAGGCCGTACATAGACTGCACCGCATGACACCATATAGACTGCACCGCATGTCACGTCCACCGCGAATCCGATCAGTTCCATACAGGGTTGGTTTTTTGTAGAACCAGAGTGGTCAGCGATTGGAATCCTTGCTTGCAAGTCAGAAGTTTGCATCATCATCATGTATACACACATACATATACATATATATATATATATATATATATATATATATATATATATATATATATATATATATATATATATATATATATATATATATATATATATATATATATGTATATATACATATATGTATATATATATATATGTATATATAATATATTATACATAATTGTAAAATGTGTCACATGACTGATAATTTTTGGCAAAAATAATACAAAATGATTCAAAACCCGGCCACGCTATGAATCGTGGCGTGGGCAGCTTGGCCACCGCGGTGCCGCGAATATCGAGTGGATCTGGGGCCATGATTGTATACCGAACACGTACATTGGTATTCTGCCCGGCTTCGTCATGGCAAGAGTCACAGTTCACACACTGACCGACATCGCAGGCATGATAATTCGCCGACACCGGGCGATGTTCCAGTTTGGTGTATCGTAGAACACGAATTGGTCGCTCATTTTTCGGCCACCTTATTTTGACTTATTGCCACTTAATTGCGTTTGACTTACGTCAACTACATGTCATTTAACGGCCATCTTAAGGCGCCGATGTGCTTTCGCCGATATGCTGTCCGTACCCCGTGTTTATGGCTGTGTTTGCGGTAAGTGGTGCGTAAGTGTAAGTGGCCCATCGTGCTCTGCTCCTTCCGAATCAATACCACCGGCGGCGGCCGCAGCTCCTTCCGGCGGAGGTGCCCAGGGTGTTATTTGGGTCGCGTGCTGGTCGGACCATGGTTCGCTGAACTCTGGACCGGACAAATCTTCGGTTTCCACTAAACTGCAATGAGTAAACTTCAAAATGGCAGCAAGTTGTGTTGAGTTCCAGAAGACACTTTGTTCTCACACGGTGCCTACTTTGTTGACCCTCTTAATCAATGGTGACTAAGCTTTCGACACATTTAAGTAACGTCAGTCTGGCGGCTTGTGGACGTAGAGTACACAGTTCGCAATAACGAAAAACAAGAAAGCTGCTGATGGACTAAAATATATTGGTTTTGATCCTGGAACAACTGTAGTCTCTTGTGACCCTGCGTGGGAGATGTACCGTAATTGGCAATCTTCTGTGACGCATTTCAGGCCAATGTCATCGATGTAGCGGGAGGAGACACGACGCGCGGACGATTTCGTGACTGCAACCAAGTAGTTGAAAATGCTACACAAAACGAAAGCAAAACAAAATGCGCATTGTCAGCAGTCGCGATACTTGACCACACATTTTAGCGAACTCATACCCGGAAGTCGCTACCCGGACGTCGCTAAGTCGCTTTTAGCGACCCGGAAGTCATCACTCGCCACCAAGAGTGCGAACACGCCGAGATAAAAAGCCCATCGCTCCATTACAACTTTATCACACTTAACATTTGACTCGTCCTCCCCAAGGTGAAAGAAAAACACAAAACAAAGAAAGCATCGATGGGCAGAGAAGCCGGACACGGTGGCATGCACACAACGCCGGGCCTCCACCCGCAGTTCCACCAGTGGAATTTCCCATGCCTTCCGATAATTTAGCTGATGCTTTTATATGACCTCGTGGTTTGTGGTGGTTCGTTTCGCCACATCCGACGTGTACTAATGCTGAATTCGCAAAAGCTAGGTGGTGCTCAGCCACTCTTAGGTGGTGCTCACGCACCACCTGTTGGCACTAAAACTCGACACTCCACTCTCCGGGGCGGGAATGGCCGAGTGGTTAAGGTGTCGGGCTATGGGTACCAAGGGTCCCAGGTTCGACTCTAGCGCCACTCAGGACATTTCCCAATCCCGCGGCCCACCGGCGAAACAGTGTGGGCGGCGCCATTAGCCGTGAATGTGCATAAAGCGCGTCGTGAACCAACCAATAAACAAACAAACAAATAAACACTCCACTCTCCACTCCTCTGAGCGGCTGGCGGACCGAACTCCTCGAGACAATCGAGCAGACGTTGGTCGCCAATAGGCATGCACGTGACACTTGTCTTACTTGTTTGTTTGTTTGTTTATTGGTTGGTTCACGACACACTTTATGCACATTCACGGCTAATGGCGCCGCCCACACTGTTTCGCCGGTGGGCCGCGGGATTGGGAAATGTCCTGAGTGGCGCTAGAGTCGAACCCGGGACCTTTGGTACCTATAGACCGACACCTTAACCACTCGGCCATCCCCGCCCCGTGATTTTATCTCTCAATCTGCTTCTCTTGGACTCCATCTATTTAACTCCATCTCTTGAACGGCATCTATTTAACTGTTTTTTTTTAACTTCATCTCCCGAACTGCTTCTTTCGAACTATATCTTTTGAGCCACATCTGTTGAACTGCATCTCTTGAACTGCATCTACTGAAATTAATATATTGAGCTGCATTTCTTGAACTGAATCTTTTGAGCAGCATCTCTTGAACTGCATCTCTTGAACTGCACATTTTGATCCACATCTCTTACAATGCATCTCTTAAACTGCATCTCTTGAATTGCATCTTTTGATCCGCATCTCTTTCACTGCATATTTTGAGCTGCGTCGCTTGGACTGCATCTCTTGCTGCATCTGGGCTGCCGGCCGGTCGAACTGATAAAATATCAATTTACTTTCACTTGGTGTGCAACAATTTGCAAAGTTGCATCGGGAGAGCTCTTCCGGACGAGGGAAATTGCCTTATTCAATGTATTCAGAATCAAAGGCTCTAATCCGCATCCAATCAGCATCGACCTGTCGGATGTAACTCAATCAAATGACCTTAAAAGCGACTAATGGAGTTGAAGCGCACGTGCAGTAATTTACCAACTGCGCTGGCAGAACACTTCCTGAGCAGCACAAGCAAAAGCCAAACATCCATCGCCTAACTTTTTCTTTGGATGCTGAGCACCCGGCGCGAATTTCGCTGACAAACCAGTGCAATTTGAAATCCAAATTCATTGTTCGTCTCAGATTCTTAGAGCCCAACACGATCCGTTCTCAATCAAATCAAATTCGAAGTCGACTCGAATGCCCGGGTATTGTTGCGCTCTGCGACTAGCAATGATCGCTATTTTTAATTCGCAATAATCGGTATCACATTGACAGGCTCTCAGTACTAAAACCATTGTGAGTCATAGCGCAGTGTAGTTGTTGCGCGATAGTCAATACAGCGACATGCGCGAATAATGTCTGCAAGCAATTAGCCTTGCTTGCGTCAACTATGCTCTACGAGGGTCTCTGAACGCTGCTTGGAACTGGCAAGGAGACACGGCTCGCTCTAGCCTCGGCTCACTGCGTTCTTGGAATTCTGTACGTTATGTTGTTGATGCTGACGATGATATTCAAAATATTCAATGCATGATGATATATATATATATATATATATATATATATATATATATATATGTATTGTCTACATAAATATATATACATATATATATGTATATATATATATATATATATATATATATATATATATATATATATATATATATATATATATATATATATATATATATATATACATATATATATATCATAAGCCCCCGTCTGCTGTCATCCACCGTAATCCACCGGGATTTACCATGGTCGGCAGACATTGCACTAGCCGTCCACCGGGATCTACCTTGGCCGGCAGACGATGCAATATGACAGTATGATTTTCCACACTCGGCGGGCATGTAGTGTGTGCACTGACGGCATGCGTGCGCTCGGCTCTAAGTACAGGCTCCGGTGGGTGTGTATGCCGTCACCGAGAGTGTTTACGCTCGGACGTGAGAGCGTGCTCGACTTGCGCCTCGACTCAATGAGGTTCGATTTGAGGGTCGACCTGGCGGCTCGCCCCGGCTGGCTGGGCTGGCCGATTTCAAGTCGATTCCGCCACTGGGAGGTGTCGTAGCTGGGCCGGCTGCGATGGCTTTCAGCCGCAGTCCGGGTCACTTGTTCGCTACTCGACGTCGGGAAATTAAAGACGAACGTCTGTCTGACTTTCTGCGAACTGTCGCCGCCGCGGGCGATGCGGGAGATCTCTGGGGAAGACGACGCCTTTCCGCGCCTGAGGCGATTAAAGTTGCATGGCAGCTGACGTGATCGTTGGCCTACAGTCAGCCACTTGTGTGGTGATAGCATGGAAGCTTCGCCAGGAGCTGGGCAGCGTGGAACAATGAGAGCGTCTCGGTACATGGAACCATGTCATCCCGCGCCGTCTTTCCGGTAAAATCCTCACACCTCGTCTCGGGGGGGGGGTCGGTTGAAGACCCCCCGAGACGGGACGGGTTAAGGTATCGGTACATTAAGCCATGGAAGCGCTTCAGGCTTAGGGACCTTTACATATCACAGCAATTGTTCATCTTTTTATCTTTTGGCTACAACTGCAATTGTTCACAAAAATGCTGAACGTTCTATTTGATGATGAGATACACGCGCAAATTAAAAAAAAAAAATTGAAATAGTAGCAATGTACAAAGTATAACATGGAATGACAACAAATGAATGCGCATTTTCGATACATTACACCACCATATCCTTCTAGGTACTATACACCACACATCGTGGGTGTCAATTTGTGAATATATTTGGGTGTCACTTAATGTTATTTCATGGTATTTATACCCGGAGAGGGATGCGCATGCATTTGGCGCACCAGGGCGGTTTAATCCAAGCAGTGATAAAAGTTAATTTTCAGTCGTTATTTCTCTTCAACAATTCCTGGGCCATTTACTCTATCGCTTTAGCATTTCGTATGTCTCCTGGAAATGAGTAACCATGCATTGTCTGAATAAAGCGACTTATTGACTCCAAAATTGTGGAGCTAGGGCTGATCCAGGCTTCACAATAGCAAGTATAATAGCCTGAGGTGTTGTTTAGCTACGTATATGAAGCTTATGGCGATTGTGATCGATGTCAGTTTTTAATCTGTGCGTCCGCCAAATAACCAATTTGAGCGCAGAATTAATGTAACAATAGAACGAATAGCTTTCGCGGAGCGCAGCCCAATATCACACAACTGAATTTATAGTCACGTACCAAATCCCTCCCATGGGAGCTTGGCTGGCGTGGTAGTAAGTGCGCCTAAATCATTTTCAACCGGTAGATTTGGCCGAAGCAAACTCGGCGATTGGTTGATCGATGACTTCAAAGCCACTACGATGAAAACTATTATGCTATTGTCACAAAAACGCTGCACTGTCATTGAGTGTCAGCTTGACTCAGTCCCCGTACTACCAGGGGTAGAGATTCTCTTGCATTTCGAATGCTTCTACTGTCAAAGCACGGGGCGGGATGGCCGAGTGGTTAAGGTGTCGGGCTATGGGTACCAAAGGTCCCGGGTTCGACTCTAGCGCCACTCAGGACATTTCGCAATCCCGCGGCCCACCGGCGAAACAGTGTGGGCGTCGCCATTAGCCGTGAATGTACATAAAGTGTGTCGCGAACCAACCAATAAACAAACTGTCAAAGCACGCGTGAAACTAGTGTGGAAGCTTATGGGCAAGCAAATGCAACAGCTGTACATTTCTTCAGCTCCCACACGAGAGTGTGCTTTATTTCAATGTACAACGCTTCACCCAGACATGGAAACATGCATAAACCCACGCAGCCCTAATTGAGCAGGCGTCAGCATGCGACACACACCTGCAGAGCAGTTCAAGACTGATCCAGCAGTTCCATACTGATCCAGCAGTTCCAGACTGATTCAGCAGTCCCAGACTGATCCAGCAGTTCCACATACTGATCCAGCAGTTCCAGACTGATCCAGCAGTTCCAGACTGATCCAGTAGTTCCAGACTGATCCAGCGTTCCAGACTGATCCAGCAGTTCCAGACTGATCCAGCAGTTCCAGACTGATCCAGCAGTTCCAGACTGATCCAGTGTTCCAGACTGATCCAGCAGTTCCAGACTGATCCAGTAGTTCCAGACTATTCTAGCAGTCCCAGACTGATCCAGCAGTCCCAGACTGATCCAGCAGTTCCAGACTGACTGCAGACTAATCAACGACATGGGCTGAGGCGTGTGGCGAGACGCTGGGGAAAGACAGACAGACATCCCGTCTATCGCGCCACCTGCACACCGAAGCTTACGGGTGGTGGTGGTTATTGGTTTCGCAACACGTCGACCGTTGATTCATGTAGCGTCGTCAATCTCTCACGCCGATTGGTTGCGGGCAAAGGATGGCGACAGGTGAGGCTCGAACCCACAATCTTTCGATTGGAAACCCACGGCAGCGGCCGCGCAGCCAGGGCGTAGATCTGCACGCCGAGGCAGACGTAGTGAGCGGGCGTTCATTTCACTTACTCTGACGTGTAGTTAAACCACTTGTTTTTTCTTCACAAGTGGTTTAACTACATGCAGGCACCTAACAGCTTCGTCAGCGACGAAAGCTGCTAGGTACCTGCCTGTCGCCGATGCCGACCAGCACGAAGACCAGCCACTAGGCCACCTTTGAGATTATTGGTTTTACGACACGTCGACCGTTGAGTCATGTAGCGTCTCCAATCTCTCGCGCCGATTGGCTGCAGTTGAAGAGTAGCGACAGGTGAGACTCAAACACACAATCTCTCGATTGTGAGACGGAAACTTATCCCTAGGCTAATCGTCCCCCGGCAAGTACTCGTGCATGCACGTTGACTTCAGCGTCTTGTGGTGAACAGATCAGACACTATTTGCCCGGACTTGGCTGCTAACCAGTAAGTGAGCGAGTTTTCTTGTAGAGCCACGCGGGGGTAACCGGTTTGATGGTCGTCACTCCCCCACACCCCGCCGAGCTTACCGTGACAGACGTCTCACCGTGCTCCGTTGGCCGACACGATGCCGCCACAGATGCTGCTACAGATGCTGTCGAAGGCTTCGCAGGCACACCGTGACAGGCGTCTCGCCGTGCTCCGTTGGCCGATACGATTCTGCCACAGATGCCGCCGTAGATGCTGCCGCAGATGCTGCCACAGCTGCTGCCGAAGACTCCACAAGCAGCGAGTCGCCGGTGGCAGCTCCAGAGAGCTCTCTCATTTCGTGTTGCTCGCTCGTTAGCGGAAAAGCACCGAGGCCGTCGCTTCGATTAACATCGGTTCGATGTGCGCGGCAGCTTCGACGTGTTTGACGTCTGAATGCCAGGACTTCAGTCGCATCATTAAAGACTAATCGTACGACCAGGAACTCCGAAGGATTGGCAGCTAATCCTTGTTTGTGCAGGTGGCGGTTCACAAATATGTCAGCGTGGCGGGAAAGCTGCTCTCCCGTCCCCTCCAATGTAGTCGATGGGCCCTAAAGCCCTAAGAACTAACTAACTCTCCCGTCCCCTTGACATGCTTTTCACAAACACGTGAGAATGGCGCTGACCAGAACTTTTCCGCATGGTGTAGCTGATGTGTCAACAATATGGCAGCCTTTTGGTATGCAAAGCTGTTGTTCTGTAAGGCCACTCAGCTGTGACATCATGAGAAGAATTATGTCAGGTCGTTTCGTGCCAAAATCGAGAATCACCGACAATGAACCGAAACACGTTTGTTTTACTCCTAGGTATGTACAAGAAGCAAGTGTTTCAGGGAACTATTTGGAACTTCCAAAGCGAGGTCAACCTTTTGACCTCGTCTGGCTCTTGACCTTCGGCCACATCGGTGGTGTTTAAGGATACTAATTAAAACTTCGGTGAATACTTGAAGCGCTCCTCGGTTACAGTGTTGACGCAGAGAGCGAATAAAAGTCAAAAGCCTCCATGTTTGCGACAAAATGGCCGACACCCTCAACCAGTAAGCAAGGTGTGGACATTCGGTACGAGTCGTGAGACCATGTCACGTGTAACACGCGGTTTTATGTCACCGGCACTCTCGCTTGGAAACGCTATGGAGTTGCAACAATTCCCTGCACTGGAGAAAGAGGAAAAACACATAGTAAGAGCAATGGTTTTTTAAAATACATTTTTAATAATTTAATCCGAGTTCTTGCTGAGGTGGGTTGAGGAACCAGGGTTCTATTGCTAAGCAGAGCTTGTTGCGTGAACCCTGGCCCCACAACCCGATCCATGAACTCCAGTTCAACCGCGGAATTTTGATCGAAAGTTTAACGTGCCGTCAATGCACCGACACGGCCGCCCGGTAGCTCGCCCCCGGCCTTATCGGGCCAGCTGCCAACTGACACTCCCGGCCGGGGGCTAAATGCGAGCGCGCGAAGCGACTCGTACCCTGTGTTACCAGGACAGGGAGACCAGTGCAAGCCAGCGTTCTAACCAACTGAGCTACCTGGGCGGCAGCAAAATCGCAATAGCACCAGCGAGACCATTGTCGAAGCACTTTTGGTGGAACTTGCGTGCTTACATGTTTGCTAGTGTCTTGCTCATGTACAGGTTTGTACTTCGACCTGGACACTCACCCTCCCCACTTCTCCTCTCCCTCAGCACCTTTTAAGCACTCAGCCCCAGGTATTACATATTTGCACGGGTTGATATTCATTGAGTTACCCGTATTCGTGCATTCGTGCATCTCAATCGCTTGATTTTCCGATGCACCTGCTGGCTCAGATATAAATGCAAGTGGAAGTTACAATATCCCCGGTCCCGGTGCTTATGGAAGTGGGCGGGAGGTAGACTACTCTTCCTTGCGCGCGTTGAAGTCGCGTCCTTCTCACGCGGGAAGCTGCACAAGCCCAACCACGCCCACCGATGTGTGACCTTGACCTCACCTTGTTTCCCCTCAACTTAGCTTCACATGCGTCGCTGCCGGTGCTGACGTCGGCATTCTGATTTATCCGCCATAGCACACCGGCGCGTTGATGATTCATCCGCTAATGATAGCGTCGATTCTGATGGAAGTGTCGGGACCAATCGTCCGTCGACGCTGTGTCGACATTGCGAACAGGGTCGACGACGCGTCCAATCCCGATAAACAATGTCTGTAATTATTTCCGGCGCCAATGTCGACGGGCAATCCATGCGGCTGACGCGTGCAGTTCGCTTTTTGCTCCTTGTTATGTCGGTGTTAATCTCGCCCCAATGCTGACATCTATATCAAGCTTGTTCCGTTCCGCTGGCCACCGAGCTGAAACGCATGCTGCTCTACTTTGAAGTGAACGTCAAACACTTGTTTTTTCTGTTGATTCACAATTGCTAAACACAACTGAATCACTGCTCTATTTTGAACCCAATAGCAGACTCATTCTATCTACTTCCTCACCATGGGAAGATCTTCTCGAATGAATTGTCATGCTAGGCGCTAAATGATCACGCTTTAGTCGAAGCGCCCTTAAACCCAAATAACTAACTAACTAATGAATTGTGATGCGGTGACAACAAAGTGACTCCAGCCCGTTCGATCCGTGCAAATCGTGGCGCTGGTAGATACTTCGATGGCCGGTGCTGGCAGTCGTTTGGCAGTAGAACACCAACAGGGTAGTAGAACACTGGAACCAGCTGCCAGAAAACATCGTCAGTAACAGCACATCGAACATCTTTAAAAACAGCATAGACAATCATTATAAGAATAGAGGGCTTGCTTTTCAGTATTACAGGGAGGGCTGATTGACAGATTTGGTGGCCGACTGGTTCAGTGTACAGAGTGCAACCAAGAAGGGCCCTTGTGGCTCATAGTTGCACTAATCTTTTATGTCTTTATGTCTTTATGTCTTTATGGCAGAGGCCATAGCAGGCTCGGCGCCAATTCCGATGACGGCTTCGTTCGCGAGCCTCCCGGTGGCATTCAATCACATCGTCGGCGCCGACCGCCGCACTGGCAATCGCCGCTTCTGGCGTGACAACTCCGCCCGACGCCAGCAACAACAATCAACACACTACCAACAAGCGACAACAAACAACAGATAACAAACAAAAAACAACATATAACAAACAACAAACAATATATAACAAACAACAAACAACATATAATAAACAACAAACAACAGATAACACACAGCAAACGACAAACAATAATAACAAACAACAACAGCAAACAGCAAACAACAAACTACAAAATGCATACAACAAACAGCAAACTGCAAACTGCAAACTACAAACAACATACAACAAACAACAAACACAGCCGGGCGACATTCAGCGCCAACCGCAGCTAAGAAGATCGTCGGTAAAACTATCATTCGGTCTGTGCGCTTGCTGATTACTTCCGCTGAGGCGATGATTGCTTTTATCGAATTCTGGTGGACTAGCTTATTTCGACATCCATTGCATCTGCCCGACATGGCTGGGAGACATGGCTGGGCGACATGGCTGGGCGACATGGCTGGGCGACATGGCTGAGCGACATGGCTGGGCGACATGGCTGAGCGACATGGGTGGGCGACATGGCTGGGCGACATGGTTTGTTGACATGGCTGGGCAACATGGTTTGTTGACATGGCTGGGCGACATGGCTGCCCGATATGGTTTGTTGACATGGCTGGGCGACATGGCTGGGCGACATGGCTGGGCGACATGGCTGGGCGACATGGCTGGGCGACATGGCTGGGCGACATGGCTGGGCGACATGGCTGGGCGACATGGCTGGGCGACATGGCTGGGCGACATGGCTGGGCGACATGGCTGGGCGACATGGTTTGTTGACATGGCTGGGCGACATGGCTGGGCGACATGGCTGGGCGACATGGCTGGGCGACATGGCTGGGCGACATGGCTGGGCGACATGGCTGGGCGACATGGCTGGGCGACATGGCTGGGCGACATGGCTGGACGACATGGCTGGGCGACATGACTGGGCGACATGGCTGGCCGACATGGCTGGGCGACATGGCTGGGGGACATGGCTGGGCGACATGGCTGGACGACATGGCTGGGCGACTTGGCTGGGCGGCCGGGGGCAGCGGTTGGACTGAGTGCTCTTAAGAACTGACAGTTGGGAATTTGCAGCTGTCAGGTATATGGAGGGGCTGGAGCAGTGCTACATTATTCGTGAAATTGGGCGAAATGTATCACATTCTGAGCCTTCCTAATGGATTAATTAATAATGGATTAATAATGGCCGTCCTCCGATAAATATTTCATTTTATTAAGAAATAATTCGTATCAATAATGGACATATGTTCCGAAGACGAATCGACATCGTGATTGTTGATGTGTGTTTGTGAAGTCTTCATGACTCGTTCCTTACAGTATTTTCCGTTTAAGTAGTGTGCTTATGCTCACCATTTCGGATTGCTTACACAATCATTTCATGACACAATTTCAAACACAAAGTTTTTGTATGATGTGGTGTGGTAAACAATGTGATCTGCTGATAACATGGCATTGCGATCGTTATGGTTAACATAGGTATCCATATATCAGGTGTCTCCAAGATTATGTCAAAAGCATGCACTGATGCCTGCTTGAATCATTGCATCCCTGTTGACTGAAATGGCGATTGAAGGACTGAAACGAAATGTTAATCGGTGTGCTCCTATGGCAGATGTCGACATCTTAGTGCACTTGTTTCAACATCTCACACTTAACCAGAAACCAGTATTTTAACATTGGGGCGAAAACATGTCAGGATGAGACAAATCATGTGATGTAGATGCACAATTGAAAGAAAATGTTGGCACAGAAAAATGAAAAAGCACTGATTACACAACGAAAACGAATCAGATTACAGCGTCTCCTAACCCAAAGCAATATATATTCGACGAGGAAACGTTAAACTTCATAGGTGAAAATGTTTTAATAACAAAATGCATCCTCTACCACTTGCACTGATAAGAAAGGAAGAAAGGAAGATAACTAGCAAATATAAATAATGAATTACAGGCATTTATTGCCTTCCAATGCAGTCCCATCATCACATTGAAAGCAAAAACATATCGGTTCTGATTTATGTGTGCCCTTACTTCCTGAAAACGGCAAGAAGAGGGTTTCGCATAAATACCACAATGAAATGTACCAGACACAACATTCGGAGAATCATCTGAGCTGTCCTGGCGACGAGATGTGGTCTCCGTCTCAGCCACAATATCACCGCCTGTCCGCGTGGCCTGAAGGCGATTCGATCAATACGCGCATGACACTGTTCTCAGCTGGGCATGCGCCCGACTCGGGTAAGACGGTCGCCCACGTCGCAAGTCCCCACAGGGATAGATAGACAGTCGCCCACCCCGCAAGCAGACATCCTTCTAGGCTAGATAGATTGGAGTCCGCATATGGCGGACGCTTGTCTACGCTAAGCAAATGTCTATGTATGAAATGAAGGCACGCGTCTAGATTGGAGTCCGCATGTGGCGGACGCTTGTCTGCGGTAGCAAATGTCTATGTATGAAATGAAGCCACGCGTCTAAGCCTGGCTTGTACCCCTCGCCAGGCATCTCGCATTATTCAGAGGTACCCTTCTGAATGACGACAGTACGCCTTTGGACGAAGTCGTCCGTCCTGGAAATAAAGCGTCCCTCTGGACTAGACGAGCGCCCATCGGCACTAGACAGGAGCCCATTTGGATTTAATAGGAGCCTCACTGGACTAGACAAGCGTCCTCTGCACTGAATACGAGCCACTCTGGACTAGATAGGCTACCCTCTGAACAAGGCAGGCGCCCTTCTAGACTAAACAGGTGCCCTTCTAGACTAGACAGGCGCCCCTTTAAACTAGACAGGCGGCCCTCTAGACTAGACAGGCGCCCCTTTAGTCTATATGGGAGCCCCTGACCCCTACAATGTGCAGAGTGGTAACACAGCTGGTGTAGACGCACCCTGCAGTCTGGAGAAGGCACCCCAGCCGGCTCTAGGACAAATGTACGTAAGGACAAATGTACGTATGGCTAATGTACGTAAGCGCAAATGTACGTATGGTTAATGCACGTAAGCGCAAATGTACGTATGGCAAATGTACGTATGCGCAAAAGTACGTAAGCGCAAATGTACGTAAGCGCAAAAGTACGTCAACGGAAATGTACGTATGCGCAAAAGTACGTAAGCGCAAATGTACGTGTGCGCAAAAGTACGTAAGCGCAAATGTACGTAATCGCAAAGGTATGTAAACGCAAATGTGCGAATGCGCAAAAGTACGTAAGCGCAAATGTACGTAAGCACAGAAGTACGTCAGCACAAATGTACGTAAGCGCAAAGGTATGTAGACGCAAATGTGCGAATGCGCAAAAGTACGTAAGCGCAAATGTACGTAAGCACAGAAGTACGCCAGCACAAATGTACGTAAGGGCAAAAGTACGTGAGCGCAAATGTACGCCAGCGCAACAGCACCTAAACGTAAAATAATGCAAGAGGAAATGTACGTGTGAGCCAAAGTACGTACATTTAGGCTTGCGTGCCTGTACGTTCAAGCACATTTGGTTAGGTGCACATGCCATACGTACATTTGCTCTTAGATACATTTGCGCTTACGTACATTTGCGCATACGTACATTTGCGCATACGTAAATTTGCGCTTACGTAGATTTGCGCATACGGACTTTTTCGTATACGTACATTTGCGCTTACGTACATTAGCCATACGTACATCTGCGCTTACGTACAATTGCCATACGCACATCTGCGCTTACGTACATTTGCTTACGTACATTTGCGTACGTACATCTGCCATACGTACATTTGCCATACGTACATCTGCGCTTACGTACAATTGCCATAAGTACATCTGCGCTTACGTACATTTGCTTACGTACATTTGCGTACGTACATCTGCCATACGTACATTTGTCCGGTTATATTACCAGCCATTGTACGAGCATCCATGCAGTCTGGAGAGGGATTCCAGCCGTTTTTCGGGAACCCTGCAGTCTGAAGAAGGGATTCCAGCCGTTGTGCGCGCACCCAAACAATCTGAAGAGAGGATCCCAGCCATTGTAGGGGCACCCATGCAGTCTAGCGAGAAGGGAACACAAATCGTCATAGAAACACCCCTGCAAGCTTCCAAGAGGACGCCTCAGCCATTGTGGGGCACTCCTGCAGTCTGAGTGATCGGCACCTTCTCAGTAGAAAGGGCACCTCAGCTATTGTGGCGGCACCACGGATATTGTCGGGGCTGGTGCTTTCTTGGGGAGCACCAGCACCAGTTTCTTTGGGGCTGGTGCTTCCTGCCTTACCAAGAGAGCCATTTTGAAGTCGTTTCCTTACATGCAATGTTCCAAGTCAATGTTAAACTCGCCAAACTTTGGTGGGACGGGATCGTTTCCCCCTCTGCTCCCACGTTTCCCGCCCTTGCCTTCTGCCTATCAATAATGCTCACTGATAGGCTATGTTGTTTTAGTTTTAAGATGGGGAGCTGCGGAATAAACTCTTCAGAAATGAAATGAAAAATGAAATGAAATGAAATGAAATGAAATGAAATGAAGATGAAATGACGGATGAAATTGCTGGCTAGTGACGGCACATACACGAACTGAGGGGTCCCACAAGTGTCCATCATATCACTTCCTGGACTCGACTTGCTCGCTGGTGATGATACGAACCGAAATGCTCCCACAAGTACTCACCACATCGCTTTCTTGACACGACAAATTCGCGCATTGGCGGCGTGATGAGGTAAGCATGGCTGGAAACGGAAATTGACTGGGAAAAATGTTCAAATGGAAGATTGGATTGGCTGTGTATATGGAACGCCTTAAGGTGTATGCGGAACCTCGGATATGCTCCAGCGGACGTCGTCTCGACACGGCGGATCAGCTGTTCAATGCCCGTGCACAAGTCTCGACTACAGCTCCGACTCTGTCCCGGCGCGACCAACTTCAATATTTGTCCGATTCTGCCAAACAGTGTTCGGCTGTGACAGTGCTTCAACTGACTTACATCTGAACCGGTCGCGAGGACGTGTGTCGCGCGGCTCAACAGCCTGCTCCCGCCACAATGTGGCGCCATTTCCGCTTGCTGCGCGCGCTGAACTCATTGCCACCCGAGCTGATGCGGCGTCCCGTACCAATCCTCGGTCTCCACCTACGGCGGCACTTGTCCAACGTGCCGCCTGCGCCGGACTGATTTGCTGCTCGCCCCGATGCAATTTATTTTATTTTTATTTTATTTGATCTTTATTTTATTTTTCTTATGACATTTCTGACTACCGATTTAGTTGTTTCGTGATTTTGACCTTTCCTGCTATGCTGTTTCATTTAATTGACGCGAGGTTATAGTAGTCACAAGTCCATTGTGGATTATCTAAATAAAAGTATGTCTGTCTGTCTGTCTGTCTGTCTGTCTGTCTGTCTGTCTGTCTGTCTGTCTGTCTGCCTGTCTGTCTGTCTGTCTGTCTGTCTGTCTGTCTGTCTGTCTGTCTGCCTGTCTGTCTGTCTGTCTGTCTGTCTGTCTGTCTGTCTGTCTGTCTGTCTGTCTGTCTGTCTGTCTGTCTGTCTGTCTGTCTGTCTGTCTGTCTGTCTGTCTGTCTGTCTGTCTGTCTGTCTGTCTGTCTGTCTGTCTGTCTGTCTGTCTGTCTGTCTGTCTGTCTGTCTGTCTGTCTGTCTGTCTGTCTGTCTGTCTGTCTGTCTGTCTGTCTGTCTGTCTGTCTGTCTGCCTGTCTGTCTGTCTGCCTGTCTGTCTGTATGCCTGTCTGTATGTCTGTATGTCTGTCTGTCTGTCTGTCTGCCTGTCTGCCTGTCTGTCTGTATGTCTGTCTGTCTGTATGTCTGTCTGTCTGTCTGTCTGTGTCTGTCTGTCTGTCTGTCTGTCTGTCTGTCTGTCTGTCTGTCTGTCTGTCTGTCTGCCTGTCTGTCTGTCTGCCTGTATGTCTGCCTGTCTGTCTGTCTGTCTGTCTGTCTGTCTGTCTGTCTGTCTGTCTGTCTGTCTGTCTGTCTGTCTGTCTGTCTGTCTGTATGTCTGTCTGTCTGTATGCCTGTCTGTCTGCCTGTGTATGTCTGTCTGTCTGTCTGTGTCTGTCTGTGTCTGTCTGTATGTCTGTCTGTCTGTCTGTCTGCCTGTCTGTCTGTCTGTCTGTCTGTCTGTCTGTCTGTCTGTCTGTCTGTCTGTCTGTCTGTCTGTCTGACCGCCTGTATGTCTGTCTGCCTGTCCGCCTGTCTGTCTGTCTGTCTGTCTGTCTGTCTGTATGTCTGTCTGTCTGTCTGTCTGTCTGTCTGTCTGTCTGTCTGTCTGTCTGTCTGTCTGTCTGTCTGTCTGTCTGTATGTCTGTCTGTCTGTCTGTCTGTCTGTCTGTCTGTCTGTATGTCTGTCTGTCTGTCTGTCTGTCTGTCTGTCTGTCTGTATGTCTGTCTGTCTGTCTGTCTGCCTGTCTGTATGTCTGTCTGTCTGTCTGTCTGCCTGTCTGTATGTCTGTCTGTCTGTCTGTCTGTCTGTCTGTCTGCCTGTCTGCCTGTCTGTCTGTCTGTCTGTCTGTCTGTCTGTGTCTGTCTGTCTGTATGTCTGTGTATGTATGTCTGTCTGTCTGTCTGTCTGTATGTCTGCCTGTCTGTCTGTATGTCTGCCTGTCTGTCTGTCTGCCTGTCTGTCTGTCTGTCTGTCTGTCTGTCTGTCTGTCTGTCTGTCTGTCTGTCTGTCTGTCTGTCTGTCTGTCTGTCTGTCTGTCTGTCTGTCTGTCTGCCTGTCTGTCTGCCTGTGTATGTCTGTCTGTCTGTCTGTGTCTGTCTGTGTCTGTCTGTCTGTCTGTCTGTCTGTCTGTCTGCCTGTATGTCTGCCTGTCTGTCTGTCTGTCTGTCTGTCTGTCTGTATGTCTGTCGGTCTGTCTGTCTGTCTGTGTCTGTCTGTCTGTCTGTCTGTCTGTCTGTCTGCCTGTCTGTCTGCCTGTCTGTCTGTCTGTCTGTCTGTCTGTCTGTCTGCCTGTCTGTTTGCCTGTCTGTCTGTCTGTCTGTCTGTCTGTCTGTCTGTCTGTCTGTCCTGTCTGTCTGTCTGTCTGTCTGTATGTCTGTCTGTCTGTCTGTCTGTCTGTCGGTCTGTCTGTCTGCCTGTCTGTCTGTCTGTCTGTCTGTCTGTCTGTCTGTCTGTCTGTCTGTCTGTCTGTCTGTCTGTCTGTCTGTCGGTCTGTCTGTCTGTCTGCGTTGGAGACCGGCCGGTCGACGTTGGATCTGGAGTTCACGACCTCTTAGGCCGAAGTTCCGAGAACTGAAGTGGCTGCCGGCGCCGTCGATCCAACTCTTTGGGGAAATCGGCGACGGCCACTCGCCAAGTTTCGACAGGCAAGGCACTGTGTCCATTCATGTCAATTTTGCGATGGGAAATTAAGTTCGGTCAAGAAAATGTCGTGGAGGCTTCAAGTGGAGCCATGTACAGCACACGATTTTGTGGTAGGGTAGTCGCTGGTCACCCATGGGGGCATCACTTTGCACCAATACCTGCACATTAATGAACTATCATTTCGCTTTGAAGAGGAAGGAGAGATTATCAACGCTCCAGTGTCTCGATGACGACACGCCAATACCAGAGCGGTCTTATTGGGTCAATGATGGATGCGCAGTACGCTTATTGCATGGACTCCACCTCAACACTGGCAAGTCACCTGAATGGCAGAGTGTCTGCCCGGCGTCAGAGGTCACTGTCCCGACACACTCGTCCCACGCACTGCCGCGTGAAGCGCCGGAATGGGCCGGCCGCCAGTTGACCTCGCCGGCCAAAAGGGGACTGCACATAGCAACGCGAGTCCAGAGTATTGCAAGGAGTCAAGAGACGAAGTCCGACCAGCACTCGCCCATACGAGCTGCCCGACGTGGCGCAAAACAATCACTGACGTCCACAATCCTTTGTATATGTATATGTACGGATATATATATATATATATATATATATATATATATGACAGATCCTTTGTAATATCCTTTGTAATATCCTTGTAATGGATATATGTATTATACAATTTTTGTATATGTATATATACGAATATATATATAAATATATATATATATATATATATATATATATATATATATATATATATATGCATTACAGCTTTTGATACTCAGCTGACTTAACGTTTGTTGATGGAGAGGAAGATCACAAATCGTCAACACGAAATCAGGGCTCTGCCCTGAACTTAGACATGTATTGAACAAAACAGCGGCTTCGTGCAGATGCGAGGACGCTGTAGCACTTAGCAACACGTGGTAACACTTAGCAACACGTGGTAGCACTTAGCGACACGTAGTAACACTTAATGCACACGTGGTAACACTGATTACGCACGGACAATGAGCCGGAGCCAGGAGAGACTTCCTTGGCTGTGCTGGCAACCTGATGGGTCCTTCATACAAGAGGAGAGCATGCTGCTGTATGCATGTGCAACATACAACTCGAGCATATGCAACAGTGACGTAGGAAGAGGACAGCAAGAGGGATGTCATTGCCATCAACACCATGCGAATTGTATGTGGGAGATAAACGATAAATATATCCACGTTCATATTCTATCTACCCTTCATTGACTCGTAGCCTTCTCCGCTGAATTCTGACTTAGGTTTGTGCACCTGCGTGGGAAAAACTGAGTGGAAGCATTCCTGAGCTTACACTCATCCCACATGGTGTCTGCTTTCTTTTTGCCATACATCTACCTCTCCGAAATAAGTAGTGACTATCATTACGCTGATAACCAGAGACGCAGGAAGGGGAACCTATTCCCCCCACCTCATCCCACCCTCACCCGCCTAAACAAAGAATGCAGACAAATTAAAATAATAAATGTCTGGATCTGCATCATGTTTTCGTCTTGTCGACGAAAACATTTCTTTCTCGCACGAAGCGCACCGCCAGCAATCACAGCATAGTACGATTTTTACGGGTCGGACCCTCCCCCAGCTGAGAAAATTGTGGTTTGCCCCTGCTGATAACTCCACAGAGAAGCGGCGTTCATGAAGGCCGTCTCCAGCCAGCTCCCACGCTCATCCGCGTCTCCGCTGTGTTTCAGAACCGCCCGAGTACGCGTCGACCGTGATTGGCCTTCGGACGAGTGACGTCACCCACTTCCGGTGTGACGCCAGAACCGTCTGTCGGCCGGCCGGACCAGAGCCCGAATGTCTCTCCGCGCCGATCGAGTCGAGCGGCGTCTCGAGCACATCGAGCAGCGAGAGGAGGCGGGCGGCCGTGAGTGACGACGCGCGCGACGCGGAGTGAAGCCGGCGGCGGCGATGAGCGACAGAGAGTGACGGAGAGCGACAGCGCCGGGGAGTGACTAGCTAGTCAGCGAGTGAAAAGATAGCGACGAGTGGCGAGATAGCTACGAGGTCGACGTGGGTCCAGAGCGCACCTTTGCGCATTCCCGGCAGCGTGCAGTCGCTCGAATTATTGAAGGCTGACAGCGGCGGGGAGCCGAAGTTTAGCTCCCGCTGGGGATTATTGGATTAGGCCGTCGGCGAGAAAATCGCATCGGCTGAAGCGGCAATCCTGCCGCGACGACACGACTGTGTCAATATTGACGGCGCTGCGCCAAAACCGTCCGCGCCAGCTCTCGACAGGGGACTGCCAACACTAAACAGCGCTGAGTCAGGGTACAGCAAGGGTCCAGTGAGTGTTGAGTCAGGGTACAGCAAGGGTCCAGCATGTGCTGAATCAGGGTGCAACAAGGGTCCAGCACGTGCTGAGTCAGGGTACAGCAAGGGTCCGGCACGTGCTGAGCCAGGGCGCAGCAAGGGTCCAGGATGTACTGAGTCAGGGTACAACAAGGGTCCAGCAAGTGTTGAATCAAGCTTCAGCAAGAGTTTAAGGCATTGCACAAACACCGAGATAGTCCGATTCTAAGGAGAGCTACACCAAGGCTCAGCAAAAAAGTCGATCCAAGATACAGCAGGATCTCAGGACTCCGGCCAGGATTGGACACGCTCTGAGTCGGAGTGCACCAGGCTCTGAGCGGAAGCCCAGCGAGAGCTGGGCCGCACACCAGCTGCGGAAGCGGTCGGCGTCGAGATGAGCCGACCAGTGTGCCGACTCGGCGCGGCGCCTCGCCCCGGCGGCCAGCGCGTCGGCGCCGACGGAGAGCGAGCCGGCAGGCGCGCGTCGGACGTGCCCAGGATCGTCGTCCAGCTGGCGGACAATTCCGGCGACGACTGCGGCACGGCCGAGCCGGAGCCGGCCGGCGGCCGCCTCGCACCGCCCGCGACGGAGGGCTGCGGCCACGGCGTCGGCTCGGACTTCGGCTCCGGTGGCGGTCGCGGTTCGGGGGAGAGCGTGCAGCCGGCGGCGTCTGGCGGCGGGTCGGACGAAGGGCCTCAGGCGGTCGCCGCGCTCCTCTCGCCGCCGGCGGCGGCCGGCCGCAGGAGGAGCTGCGGCGGCGGCGGCGAGTGGCGGCCCCCGCCGACGGCGGCGGCGGCACCGCGCGTGCGCAAGCGAGCCGTCCTCTTCCAGCTGCCGGCGGCGGCCGCGCGCGGGGGCGGTCGCGTCCGGTCGTCGTCGGCGTGCGGTCGCCGCCACAGCGACATCGTCGAGTACCGCAGCGCGGCCGGCCACCTCTCGCCGGCCGGCGGCCGCCGCCAGACGGCCGCCGACGTCGCCAGCCGCCGGGCCAGCGACGTCATCAGCCGCCGGGCCAGTGACGTTGCCAGCCGCCTCGCCGGTGACGGCACAAACCGCCGGGCTAGTGACGTCACAAACCGACTGGCCAGTGACGTCACAAACCGCCGGGCCAGCGACGTCACCAGACCACACACCAGTGACGGCATCAGACGGGTCAGCGACGTCACCAGCCGCCGGGCCAGTGACGTCACAAACCGACTGACCAGTGACGTCACAAACCGCCGGGCCAGCGACGTCACCAGACCACACACCAGTGACGGCATCAGACGGGTCAGTGACGTCACCAGCCGCCGGGCCAGTGACGTCACAAACCGCTGGGCCAGCGACGCCACCAGCCGCTTCGCCGGTGACCTCATCAGACCCCGCACCGGCGACGCCACCAGACGGGTCAGCGACGCGCCGCCGCCGGCGGCCGGCCGCAAGCGCGACGTGGAGCTGGTCGTGTCCGACCTGCGCAACGGCAACGTGACGGCGCCGTGCGCGCGCCTGCTGGCGGCGCCGCCGGCCGGCCGCGTGCGCTGCCTGCTGCGCAGGCTGGACGCGCCGCCGGTCAGCGTGCTCAGCGAGCGGTCGCGCCGCGTCACCATCCAGTTCCACCGCGAGCACTGCCTGCTGGCGCCGCCGCGCGACGCCGGCCGCGCGCGCTCCAAGTCGCTGTCGGCCATGGACTGCGCCGGGCACGCCGCCGGCGCCGCCGGCGGCGGCATCGTCTGCAAGACGCACGACATTCTGCGCCTGCAGCAGTCGTTCGAGAAGAGCGCGCGCGTGGCGGCCAACTGCAGCGCCTCTGGCGGCGGCTGTGAGACACTGAGTGACGCCGTATCGCCGGCAGATGGCAGCGTGGTCTCGTGGGAGGGCGGCGATGTGATGATTAATGTGTGTGCGCTGGGGAAGGCGTTGGAAGACTATTTGCATGTTTGCTATAACTTCAGTGCGGACTGACGACGACGCCACTCTGCGAAATACATTGTCATGTCGGTGATGCTGACAGTCTCGGGTTATTTGCACTCAGAACCGAAACGGCATCTCGATAGTGTTCAAAAGTCAAGGTACGTTTTGGTAAGATTGCATTTAAATAGCGGCGATAGAATTTGATCATTCTGGGTCAGTCCACTGGAACAATGAATAAAAAAGCCAAACTTGATCACCTCCAGCAAAGGACAGAATGGCTCAATTTGAAATTAAATGCAAGCTAGTCCAAACAAAGCGTGCTTAAGTGCTCATATATAACGAAGCTGCATATCACGCCCTGTCAGATCAATCGTAACAAAACGAAGATATCAGAATAAGAAATTCGATTGTTGCTTCCCTTATCCTAGTAATACGTTAGCTGATCAAGCTACGTTGGCTGATCAACCAACCAAACCCACACTTGATGTGCCCTCCGTCATGCCGACCTTCCATCGTATCAAGTTAGGTCAATGTCCCAAAACGAAGCGCATCCTTTGCACCTCTCTACCTCCAGATCTCAACCCACAAAACTGCTTCGGCAGGACCTCATTCGGTCACGTGGAACACACGAGGTGGTCGCAGGAGGAAGGTGGCAGGACTGTTGCCATCCAGAACAAAACTGCCGACCCAGACATAAAGACATGAAGACATAAACGATTAGTGCAACTATGAGCGACAAGGGCCCTTCTTGGTTGCACTCTGTACACTGAACCAGTTGCCCACCAAATCTGTCAATCAGCCCTCCCTGTAATGCTGAAAAGCAAGCCCTCTATTCTTATAATGATTGTCTATGCTGTTTTTAAAGGTGTTCAATGTGTTGCTACTGACAATGTTTTCTGGCAGCTGGTTCCAGTGTTCTACTACACTGCTGGTGAAGAAAGTCTGCCTTAACCTTGTTCTGCTGTGGTTAACTTTAATTTTGAATTGATGACCTCTAATTGCATCACTTCTGTTCAATTCAAACATTTCCCCACACGTTCCGGCCCGAACAAATCTTCCGATACATTTACGCATTTCAAATACTGCACAGCATGTCCTCTGTGCTTACCTCGACAGAAACATAGGGGCAGCCTCATTTACGATATTTTTTTCGTGCAAATACGAGAACATCGTATGCGCGTTGAAACGTGAAAATTTGCCCATTTTCACAAAAGTGACGATCGAGATCCCTCTTCAGATTTGAGATTCACACCATGCATCACGAACCCAGCCTTCCTTCCTTCCTATGCATTGCTATGGCTAGTCAGTGCACGCCTAGTGTATCCGAATCATCCTTCCGGTCAGATCTTCACACCCCGTCTCATGGGGGGGGGGGGAGCTTTCATGCCCCATCTAATCTCCAAACTAAGCGTTGCTCGAAAACGAAACCGGTGTAGTCGGACAGCGCTCGATGAGTAGGGCCGAAACCATCACCAAAATTGTATCCCCTCAAATGTGACGTCACTAGGTGGGTCTGCTTACTTTTAGCAGACAAACGAGATTAGGAGGGATGTGGGGGACTCTCGTAGCCACGAGTCTGGACCTGCAAGAAGTATAGGAAGTCGGCCTTTTCTGGATACAACACTGCCTGGTTGATTACAGAGTGCTTCAATTACGGTGAAGCATGGGCGCTGTATAACCACTGCAGTTGATGCGCCCTAAAACCCAAGTAACAAACAGTTACGGTGAAGTGCGATGCTTCCAGGTCAGCCTCCTTCGGTCGCCTATGCGAGCGGTAGGGAGGTACTCTGGCTACTCCGGGCATTCTCCTTCGGAACACTCAGACTCACCAGGTATCACTAAGATGCTGTGCTGCAAGAGGCTCATTATACAACAGAGCAAAGGAAGCCTGAGTATAGCCAGGGCCAGTGCCCCATGCCCCCAGCAGGTGTAGTGGATTGTCGTAGAAATACCGTGGCTCCATTAAGTCGACTGTAGCCTGCATTTGATTATTTAGTTTTCAAATATTATCTGCAGGAACCTTGTGTCTCTTCCTGGATATGCAGTAATTAATATCTCAATAATACTCAATGTGGGGGAATGGGACGCAAAATGTCCATATAGGGTAAAACGGGCACATTCAATAGCAGACCATCTAACAGAGATACCGATATCAAACTGTGCTTTCGAATGATTTGGTAGAATCTTCTTCAAATGCCATTCACACCTGAAAGAAAACTCAACGCATCTGCTTTCCGTTGTCAAAAACATACCGATCTACCATGTCTTGCGTTTCTGCTTGAAAACTAACGGTGCCTAGGTTCGCACTATTGCGCAATTCTCATACCAACTTTCCTATTCAATATACAAGGGTATGTTCTTACCACGTAATCTTCCCAAAAGCTTCATAAATTCATTTGCAGCTTGCGAAAAAAGAAATACTGGTTGCACGTTGCAGATCCGGAAAGTCCGTCTAACAAAGACTGGTGTGCTTGTGTCGTTGTACACCAACGCCCCGAATGGATTGGCTGGGTAATGCATCAGCCTCTCCACTAGTGAAGAGCTTTGGCATACACCTTGACGGTACTTTACAGCACCGAAGCAAATAATCGCAGTATCAAGTAAGGCGTAGAGTTAATATATGCCAACAGTGCATTACACATAGTAAAATTGGTGATTAAGAAGTGAAGGGAGGCGATGCAATTTCCTGTGTCGGTTCTCAGGTGGAACATGTACTCAGGTACTTTGTCGATACATGCACCTTGTCCATGGGTGTGCTTTGTCGATACATATACCTTGTCAATATGTGTACTTTGTCGATACATGCACTTTCTCGATGCATGTACTTTGTCGATACATGCACTTTGTCGATACATGTACTTTGTCGATGCATGCACATTGTCGATACATGCACTTTGTCGATACATGCACCTTGTCCATGGATGTGCTTTGTCGATACATATACCTTGTCAATATGTGTACTTTGTCGATACATGCACTTTCTCGATGCATGTACTTTGTCGATACATGCACTTTGTCGATACATGTACTTTGTCGATGCATGCACTTTGTCGATACATGCACTTTGTCGATACATGTACTTTGTCGATACATGCACCTTGTCCATGGGTGACCTTTGTCGATACATATACCTTGTCAATATGTGTACTTTGTCGATACATGCACTTTCTCGATGCATGCACTTTGTCGATACATGCACTTTGTCGATACATGTACTTTGTCGATGCATGCACATTGTCGATACATGCACTTTGTCGATACATGCACCTTGTCCATGGATGTGCTTTGTCGATACATGTACCTTGTCAATGTGTGTACTTTGTCCATACATGCACTTTGTCGATGCATGTACTTTGTCGATACATGCACTTTGTCGATACATGTACTTTGTCGATACATGCACTTTGTCGATACATGCACTTTGTCGATACATGCACCTTGTCCATGGATGTGCTTTGTCGATACATGTACCTTGTCAATGTGTGTACTTTGTCCATACATGCACTTTGTCGATGCATGTACTTTGTCGATACATGCACTTTGTCGATACATGTACTTTGTCGATACATGTACTTTGTCGATACATGCACTTTGTCGATACATGCACTTTGTCGATACATGTACTTTGTCGATATTCAGGTGCCATGGATACCGAACTGGCAAATAGCAGAGCGCCGGCCCAACTGCCCGTCTCCGGCGGCCACCCACCACTGACGGTCCGCCACCCACCACTGACGGTCCGCCACCCACCACTGACGGTCCACCACCCACCACTGACGGTCCGCCACCCACCACTGACGGTCCGTCACCCACCACTGACGGTCCACCACCCACCACTGACGGTCCGCCACCCACCACTGACGGTCCACCACCCACCACTGACGGTCCACCACCCACCACTGACGGTCCGCCACCCACCACTGACGGTCCGCCACCCACCACTGACGGTCCACCACCCACCACTGACGGTCCACCACCCACCACTGACGGTCCACCACCCACCACTGACGGTCCGCCACCCACCACTGACGGTCCACCACCCACCACTGACGGTCCGCCACCCACCACTGACGGTCCACCACCCACCACTGACGGTCCGCCACCCACCACTGACGGTCCACCACACCACTGACGGTCCACCACCCACCACTGACGGTCCACCACTGACGGTCCACCACCCACCACTGACGGTCCACCACCCACCACTGACGGTCCACCACCCACCACTGACGGTCCACCACCACCACTGACGGTCCGCCACCCACCACTGACGGTCCACCACTGACGGTCCACCACCGACGGTCCACCACTGACGGTCCGCCACCCACCACTGACGGTCCACCACCCACCACTGACGGTCTGCCACTGACGGTCTACCACCCGCCACTGACGGTCCGCCACCCACCACTGACGGTCCACCACCCACCACTGACGGTCCACCACTGACGGTCCACCACCCACCACTGACGGTCCGCCACCCACCACTGACGGTCCACCACCCACCACTGACGGTCCACCACCCACCACTGACGGTCTGCCACTGACGGTCCACCACTGACGGTCCACCACCCACCACTGACGGTCCACCACCCACCACTGACGGTCCGCCACCCACCACTGACGGTCCACCACCCACCACTGACGGTCCGCCACCACTGACGGTCCACCACCCACCACTGACGGTCCACCACTGACGGTCCACCACCCACCACTGACGGTCCGCCACCCACCACTGACGGTCCGCCACCCACCACTGACGGTCCACCACCCACCACTGACGGTCCACCACCAACCACTGACACCCGCCACTGACGGTCCACCACCCACCACTGACGGTCCACCCACCCACCACTGACGGTCCACCACCCACCACTGACGGTCCACCACCCACCACTGACGGTCCGCCACCCCTACTGACGGTCCACCACCCCCACTGACGGTCCACCACCCACCACTGACGGTCCGCCACCCACCACTGACGGTCCACCACCCACCACCCACCACTGACGGTCCACCACCACCACTGACGGTCCACCACCCACCACTGACGGTCCACCACCACCACGGTCCACCACCCACCACTGACGGTCCACCACCCACCACTGACGGTCCACCACCCACCACTGACGGTCCACCACCCACCACTGACGGTCCACCACCCACCACTGACGGTCCACCACCCACCACTGACGGTCCACCACCCACCACCCATGACGGTCCACCACCCGCCACTGACGGTCCACCACCACGGTCCACCACTGACGGTCCACCACCCACCACTGACGGTCCGCCACCCACCACTGACGGTCCACCACTGACGGTCCACCACCCACCACTGACGGTCCACCACCACCCACCACCCACCACTGACGGTCCACCACTGACGGTCCACCACCCACCACTGACGGTCCGCCACCCACCACTGACGGTCCACCACTGACGGTCACCACCCACCACTGACGGTCCACCACCCACCACTGACGGTCCACCACCCACCACTGACGGTCCACCACCCCACTGACGGTCCGCCACCCACCACTGACGGTCCACCACCCACCACTGACGGTCCGCCACCCACCACTGACGGTCCACCACCCACCACTGACGGTCCACCACCCCCACTGACGGTCCACCACCCGCCACTGACGGTCCACCACCCACCACTGACGGTCCACCACTGACGGTCCACCACCCACCACTGACGGTCCACCACCCACCACTGACGGTCCACCACCCACCACTGACGGTCCACCACCCACCACTGACGGTCCACCACCCACCACTGACGGTCCGCCACCCACCATGACGGTCCACCACCACCCCCACCACTGACGGTCCACCACCCATGACGGTCCACCACCCACCACTGACGGTCCACCACCCACCACTGACGGTCCACCACCCACCACTGACGGTCCACCACCCACCACTGACGGTCCACCACTACCACCCACCACCATGACGGTCCACCACCACTGACGGTCCACCCACCACTGACGGTCCACCACCCACCACTGACGGTCCACCACCACTGACGGTCCACCCCACCACTGACGGTCCACCACCACCACTGACGGTCCACCACCCACCACTGACGGTCCGCCACCCACCACTGACGGTCCACCACCCACCACTGACGGTCCACCACCCACCACTGACGGTCCGCCACCAACTGACGGTCCACCCACCACTGACGGTCCACCACCCACCACTGACGGTCCACCACCCACCACTGACGGTCCGCCACCCACCACTGACGGTCCACCACCCACCACTGACGGTCCACCACTGACGGTCCACCACCCACCACTGACGGTCCACCACCCACCACTGACGGTCCACCACCCACCACTGACGGTCCGCCACTGACGGTCCACCACCCACCACTGACGGTCCACCACCCACCTGACGGTCCACCACTGACGGTCCACCACCCACCACTGACGGTCCACCACCCACCACTGACGGTCCCACCCACCACTGACGGTCCACCGCCACACCACTGACGGTCCGCCACCCACCACTGACGGTCCACCACCCACCACTGACGGTCCACCACCCACCACTGACGGTCCACCACCCACCACTGACGGTCCACCACCCACCACTGACGGTCCACCACCCACCACTGACGGTCCACCACCCACCACTGACGGTCCACCACCCACCACTGACGGTCCACCACTGACGGTCCACCACCCACCACTGACGGTCCACCACCCACCACTGACGGTCCACCACCCACCACTGACGGTCCACCACTGACGGTCCACCACTGACGGTCCACCACCCACCACTGACGGTCCGCCACCCACCACTGACGGTCCACCACCCACCACTGACGGTCCACCACCCACCACTGACGGTCCACCACCCACCACTGACGGTCCACCACCCACCACTGACGGTCCACCACCCACCACTGACGGTCCACCACCCACCACTGACGGTCCGCCACCCACCACTGACGGTCCACCACCCACCACTGACGGTCCACCACCCACCACTGACGGTCCACCACCCACCACTGACGGTCCACCACCCACCACTGACGGTCCACCACCCACCACTGACGGTCCACCACCCACCACTGACGGTCCACCACCCACCACTGACGGTCCACCACCCACCACTGACGGTCCACCACCCACCACTGACGGTCCGCCACCCACCACTGACGGTCCACCACCCACCACTGACGGTCCGCCACCCGCCACTGACTGTCCACCACTGACGGTCCACCACTGAAATTAGTTGGTTATTTCATTTTCGAACGTATATATATATATTTTAGATAATTGTCTGTAAATGTGGCTTTATTCCACCACATGGAAGTCTAGCCAATGCTCTTCCCGTGGAACGTAGACAAATCACGTGCATGCGTGATGAACGAGATGCAATGCAAAATGCAAAAAATGCATGCTTCCCTCTGGCTTGTGTTTTGAAGTGTCCGTCCTGTCTCACTTTCCTCACCACATGGCTATCTGCGCCATTTGGTCCCCTGCGATGCACTGGGCAGGATCCGCGAACGCAGCTGGTCCGGGACTGGGTCAAGTGTCACCGGGAAAATCGCTCCGTCGCTCCGAAGCGCGCGGCGCCGCCGTCGGCGCCGAAACGCGTCGGCCGGCGCGGCGAGAGTTGACGCGCTTGGCGGCGCGCACTTTCGGCGGCGCGCGCGGCGACAAAAACGCTCCAGATACGCCGCGTCGGCTTCGCGCTCCGCGCGCGCCGCTTTCTTCACGAGCGCGCCGCTCTCGGCGCCGACCGCGCACAGCAGTGGCGGCGCGCGCCCCCGGCGAAAAGGTCATGCCGCTCGCTCTCCGCCTGCTGGTCGCTGCCGCGTTCGCGATGTCGGCGGCGCTGGCCGGCGCCGAGTCGCCACGGCAACAGGACGCCTCGTCGCTGAGGAAACTGGACGTGTCGTCGCTGGGGAAACCGGAGCGCCTCGTCGCTGGGGAAGCTGGACGCCTCGTCGCTGGGGAAGCCAGACGCTTCGTCGTCGTGGCAACCGAACTTCCCGGCGCATTCTGGACGCCGAGCGCGTGACCTGCCGTCTTCGGAGCAGCTGGCGCAGATTCGACACGTGGTGGAGCTGGTGCGACAGTCGCGCGACCAGCTGCCGGCGGACAAGCTGGCGCAGCTGTCGCAGCAGCTGGCGCAGCTGCGCGCGCGCATCACGGCGTCGCGCAACATGGGCGGCGCCGGCGAGGCAGGGTCGCCCTCGACTCCGTCGCCACGATCCACTGACTCGGCACCAGCTATCGAGCAGCGGGCTGGAGTGGCGCCTGGTGGCCAGGCAGCTCGTCGCACCGCGCACCCGGCGGACGCCAGGGCGTGGAACCCGGACCTGGACGCGCACACGCTCGACCCCGCGGCGCCGCAGGGCACGCTCTTCTACGACCAGGTCGGCGGCAACGAGGCGGCCTACAACAGCCATCGAGTCGACGCCCGTCGCCGGCCGGCCGCGAGGGAGCCAGCACTTCTCCGGCGGCGACCTCGCGCTCGAGATCGGCTCCATCGTGTCCGGCCCCCCGCACGACTCGCACATGTACGGAACGCCCAAGCCCAGAGCGGCGCCGTACACCGCCGGCGGCGGCCACGCGACCCCAGCCGAGCACGGCGCCGACTCAGCGGGTCGACGTCCTCACTCCACCAGCGTCAACAGCCACGGCGGCAACGCCGACTCGGCACAGGGACGGAGGCCCGGATACGGGCCCCCGAAGGCCGCCGCCTTCAGCAGCCAGGACGTCAGCTACGGGAAGCAACACGACCTCTTCGAGTCGCCGAAATCGCCCGGCCGCGTCGTCAGCGATGCGGCCGCCAGCGCCACGACCAGCCGCACCACCAGCGCGTTCGACCCGCACGCGCACTGGGCGCAGGGCCAGCTGTTCCACGACAACTACATCGGGAGCGGACCGGACGTCGTCCCGCGCGGGGTTCTGCACGGCAGCAGCGTGTACGACGTGCCGCTCGGGGGCGGCGCGCTGCTGCCGCTCGAGCGGCCGCCGTCGCCTCTTCGGCAGGGCGGCGCGGCGCCGTTCGCGCACGGCGGCGGCTTCGCCCGGCCGTCGCCCACCGTGGCCGTCCACATCGGCATCGGACGCCCGGTGGTCGGCTACCAGCCGCCGGCGGCGATCGTGCACCAGCAGGAGGACGTGCTGGTCGAGTCGGCGCGCCCGACCGGCGGCCGCGTCTTCTTCCCCGTGGCGGGCGTCCAGCTGTCGGAGGGCTCCTACGTGGCGCCTCCGCCCACCTTCCACCACCCGAAGGGCGTGACGCACGTGCGCGAGTACGGGTCCCGCGATGCGCCGCACCACCAGTCGTCGCACGGGTCGCACGGCGCGCCGGCGCACGGCGAGAAGCCGCACGACGCGCAGGCGTACGGCCCGCCGCACTCGAACGCCGTCGCGTACTCGACCACCGACGACACGGCGTACGTCTCGCAGCACCACGGCGGCTACAGCCCGCCCAAGCGGCGGCCGTTCAGTCTGTTGGGCTCGCTGATGCGGCCGCTGCGGAACATCGGCAGCTTCCTGGCCGGCGGGAAGCGCCACCAGTACGCCAAGCCGGCGGCGGCCTACGGGATGTACGAGGAGACGCCGGCAGTCAACTACTACGAGTACGGCGCGCCCGCGCTCCGGCCCCGCCGCTGCAAGTGCATCACCAGCAGCAGCGTGCTGGGCCTGCTCGTGGCGGGCGTCGGCGCGGCCGGCATCGCCGCCTACATCGGCTCGCAGACGATGGGCGCCTCGGTGTTCAGGGCGGCCGACGGCCCGGACAAGGCGGCGCTCGCCCGGCTGATGCTGGAGGAGGCGTGCTCGCTCGGCGCCGAGCAGGAGAACATGTGGAACGGCACCGTCTGGCTGGGCGGCGATGCGGGACAGGCGGACGCCGAGCTAGCCGGACAGGCGGCTGATGTCAAGCGGAAGGAGTTGAAGATTCGCAAGGGCGATCGTCGGCAGAAGCTGAACGCTTTGGCGAGGTCGGCGAGGAAGCTGGACAATGTCGGGTATGATGACGAGGATGATGTGAGCCTCCGATTAAGCAACGATACGGCAACTGCAAAGACCGGAGCAACTGAACAACCAACGAAGCCCACCCAGGCAGCATCTCCGAACAAAGGAAGTACGACCCAAGTAGATGAGGAGCAGACAACCCAAAGGAGGCTGTCAAGGAGGATGGGCGAGGCATTCCCAGCAGGCGAGGACGACATGCTTGGGTCGGCATCCTCCGACCTGCGCGTCTTCAAGTTCGACGCCTGGGACATCCCGCTGAGAAGCTCGGCTCGCGATCCAGGCCTGCAGCCCAGCACGTTCCGGTACGGGCCCGTCTTCCAAGCGGGCCGCGCGCAGTCGTTCTTCCCGACGATCTCCGGCTTCGGCAGCGGCGTCTTCAGTCGGCGAGTCGGCGTTGCGGAAGACGTGGCCACCGGCGACGCCACTCTGCCACCAGGCGGTGCTTCTCGCAGAGACGACGTCATGCCTTTGTCGGACGACGGCGAGAGAAGTCTTAAAGGTGCGATAGCACCTGTTACAGCTGGTGAAGCCTCCGTTGGAAATCTCCGCCTTGGCGACAACGCGGACGCTGGCGCCGCCGTCGCCATGGAAACCAGCAAGCCGGAGGGCGCGGCCACGGAAGCCGCCGCGAAGGCCACGCGGGCCGTCGGCGGCGACGAGTTCCTGCAGATGCTGGCGACGCTGCTGCCCACGCTCGACCTCGGGCCGTTCCAGGACCTCACGCACGCCTTCGATCCGGTCCCCATGCCTACCGGAAACGAACTCAGCCAGGGCAAATCGGCACGACACATCATTAACTATCGACATCGCATGAGGAATCTGTTCGGGAATATGCGAAATTTCTTCACGGTGGGGTAAGTACAAGCGGACAGGTTGCAGACAATATTAATGTATCCAATTGAATCATATTTCACTAAGTTTCTGGTGGAAGCTGTCTTTGTTAAAGTTGAATTATCTCAGTAACGGTACCCTAAGAACCCAAAATATCCCAATGCGACTCTTGCTATTTGTAAACAACTTTTCTAGTATAATCCCAGATTTGCATTTTTGTTCGCTGAAGTCACGTTTATCTTCGTGAAGCACGATAATGCCTTTGAACTGAAGAGAAAAGAAAACATATATGCTGCACTGCTCTTGGGTGGTCCTAGCTTGGCTTCTTCTTTACTTTTGGACACCAAGAAAACTGTCCACCAGATATATCGTCATCAAAATTGTCAGGTTGAATTATACACGCAACTTAGTGGTAATATTTTAACGTAGTCGTCAAATAGTCAGGTGTTCCAGCTGACAAAGACATGCAGCTTTTATTCCACATTCATGGCCTAGCAAGGACAATACATAGAAAATGTGTTGCAAGTAGTCGTGTGAGGTAACATTTAACTAAAAAGCAAGTACATGGCCTTGCATAACCATTGCACACTGGATAGTATGACGTACCATGTAGTAATGATATACCAGGTAGCAATGATATAACAGGTGGCCATGATATGCAATGTAGAAATGATATACCATCGTAGTAATCATATGCCATGTTGTAATGATATACCAGGTACTAAGCTAGTAACGATGTACCAGGTAGTAATGATATACATTCCATTATCCGTACGCATCAGTTATCGACCGTGAAATTTACTCCTTGAAAATGGTCCTAATCGACTCAATTTAGGTTGTATGTGTCCGAAAATCTGGCTAACTACAATCACTCTTAGGGTGTTCGAACAGGTGTCACGGGGGGATCTGACCCGCGCAATTGGGGGGGGGGGGCGGGGGGTAAAATTTGGTACTGGTCCAACCACATCCCCAGTAGTGTGCCAAGGATTTGTGTCACGAGGGGTAGAAACAGATTTGGAGGTGCCCAATTTACCCATATTTTTGGAAGGCACCGGATTTTGACCACTCTTTTTCCAAAAGGGCTCGTGAAAAATTATGATAGCATGTTTTCTGTGGCAGGACGCATGCATATCACCATTGTTGTTAAATCACCGGAATTCAATTCGCTCTCCATGGTCGAATGCATTTCTAGTACATCGCCGCGACAAATTTGCCGCTAAAGTGACCCCTGTACACGTCGGCTAAAAACGTAACATTTCCAATGTCATGCATTTCGGATAATAAGGTTGCGTCGACACCGCGTCAACTTTTGTGTACGACAGTATTTATGTTCTTCTCACATTTTCTGGTAGGAAACGATTCCGGATATGTCTTTGAACTTGCATGTACCTCACCTATTTGTTTCAATATGCTCTCTCAATATGCTCTCACCGAACCGAAAGGCATCATGGCTTGATTGATTGATTACATTTTTGTTTGGGGCGTGCGCCGTTTCTCCGTCCACTGCTATGTTGTAGGTCCCTAGCTCAATGTTTCAGTCGCTTATCGCATCTTTGTAGCTTGACATGTTTACACAAAGATCTTTTTGTGAGCTCACGGCGTTCTTGACGGACCGGCGTATGTCCAAAGATGGATTTATTTACTGTGTGAGATTTGCCCCGATGTGATTATTTACTGCCCTGGCACGTTTTCTACCACTTCCGTCGGGACAGACCTGTGCTTGAGAGTCCTGTACCTTCTCAGCGGCAACTGTATGTGCTTAGGATTCTAGGGCGTTTGCAGGGTATTCCATGTTTATTTTTAGGGAGATTTTAAAACAAAGTATTTGGAATAAGAGAAGGAACGCGAAATCGACCAGTGCCATACAATCACTGGTCACCCCAAAAAATGATCTTAAAATTTTAAGTTTTCAAGTTTTCTTTAATTTTTATTTTGTGATGGGTAGAATGGACAGACAAACGTTGTTCGAAGTCAACTTGCTTCAATAAAGATGCTTATTTTGGCCAGAATCTTCGATTTTAACTTTAATTGGCGAATACGCAAAACTACTAAGAGATCAAAAAAGGACAAAATAAATATAAAATTCCTGACGTTCGTTTTGTTGCGTCCCTAAAGATGAGCAAACACTGAAAGTTTCATTATAATATATTTATCCGTTAAAGCGTGACGACTGGTTGATTTTTTGGAGGTGACCTCACTTGACCTTGACTAACTCGTTGATGTTAGACGACTTGACTTCAAAATTTTGACACAACATGCCAAATTGATGTGGGAAAAGATACGTCAAATTTTGGCACGTTGCTACGTCAAAAACTGTCAAATTCATGTGGGAAAGGTGTCTTAAATTCCAATGCGCTCCTGCGCGCTGTTTTTTTTGCCGTCCGCTGAAACCCTTAAGGGGTGTAAATGACCCCCTTCCCCGAGACGGCTGGAGTTATTATACCCTGATATGTGACATCAAACTGGCATCTTAGGGCCATTTAAAAGTTCCGTTAATGTGGAGATAGCTTGGCCCATTCAGGCAGTTTCGAAGGACCATCGACCCGTCCTCTCTCCCCCCCCCCGTCAGATTCGCCAGTGGTAGGTATGGTAGTACCACGTGCGCATTGGCTCAGTCGCGGTGACTCGCTTCAGATTCGGTTTTGTCACATGACAAAGAAGAGAAAGTTGATTATATCCAGGCCTGTACAATAGCAATCAGCTGTTGGGGCGTCGTTTAGCTATGTGACATATATGACGCGTGTGGCGATTGTGGCCGATATCAGTGCTTGTCTGTGCACGCGCCAGGTCAACCGATTACAGTGCGGAATTGTTAGGACAATAAACAAAATAGCTTTCGTGGAACGTAACTCTGTATAACGTAACTGTATCTATATTTACATATCAAATACCATAAGTTCGGCTGGAGTGCCAATATGTGCTCTACATCATTTTAACCGGTGAATTTGGCCGAAGGAAACTTGGTGATTGGTCAATTGATTTCGAAGCCGCTTCGGCGACAGCTAATAAAGCTATTGCTACGACAATGGTGCACTGTAATTGGCTAGATGGTGCGCGCATATAGAACAAACTGATATCGATCAGAGTGGTCGATCACGAGTCATGTATATATATAGCTAAACGATATCCCAACAGCTAACGTTATTGTTCAATCTAGCTAGGTAAGCCCTGTATTATCTTTTCCTTGTGCTCTTTTCTTACTTTGTCATCGCAAGAAGAGCAAATCAATTTCAGATTAAGGATTTACCAACACAATTTCCGGCCGTAAGCTCGCTGCCGTTTGAGCCGGAATTCAGTTGCCATATTTTTCCTCCATTCTGAGCTGGAACGATCCATTCTGTTTGAAATTTCACACAGCTCTGACATTGCCATAAATAGCCGCAATTGCGGTCCAGATCTGAGTGCAAGTCATTATTTCACCACGCGCACATTTCCGCAAGCTTCCATGCGTAGCACAACTAGCGGAAACTCGCTCGCTGAACGACCAAAGAAACCACTTCGCCCGCCGTAACGTGACGGATGACGTCACATCTGATGTCACAGTTGACGGCGCACGAGTGACGTCATGAACGCACGAGTCGCACCCGGGCCACGGATGTCCGCCAACTCGGCGCGCATATTCACATTCGTATCCATCACATGACACCGGTCTGTTCGTTGTTTTGTTCTGTTTCTGCTTCAGTTTGCTACATAGGGTCAAACAGACCACCTCAAGAACATATCCTGTGTCCGTTTTGTTATCACTGCAACCGTGTAACCTCTAGAAACCAGGGATGGATTTAGCTGAGAGGAAATTACCCCTCTCCATTAAGGTGGCGTCCCAATGGGAAGGATGGAGTGCACTCCCCTCGATTTTTTTCAACCAGAGTCGCCCCTCAAAGAGAATAAGCGCCCCTTGGGGGGGGGAATTACGACCGAATGCGATTGCGGATGTGTGTGCCACTTTAACGGCCATCGCCGGCGGCTTCGTTCGGCGCCAGTCCCCAGGTCACGTGATCAGCAGAGTGTGGCCGCGTGGCCGCGGCGGCCACTTTCTAACTCTGCCTGGGGGCCGGCCACTGGCGGCGGTCCCCTGCTGATTACGCGCCGGATCTCTATCGCAGCAGGAGGCGCCCGATCCAAAATTGGATGGAGGTAGAATCCAGCAGGCGAATTCTAATCCGGCACCGCGTATAATTATTGTTAGATTCAGCTGGGGTGTGTGACCTAAGTCTTCGATCCAGTACGGATGTGCAATGCACCCCAGAATTTAGATCAGATAGGAATCTTAGATTCAACGGGAGATTTCTGGCCTAGCAGGAGTTACCTGATCCGGGACTGGGTCTTAGATCCTGTAGAGGATATCCGACCAAGCTGAGGAGCTTAGATTCCAAGTTAAACATCCCTAATTCGAGGGTAGATATTATATTCCGAAGGGTATCTTTGATCCAGTGTGCTGATACGACAGCGTCTGAGTGTCAGGAAACTGGGTAGGGAAGATCGGGGCTATATGATACACGGGATGGTTGATACGACAGCATTTTCTCTAAGAGTATGAAGCCGGTTGTCATGGCTACCACACATGTTGCTCTTGGCACTCGCTTCTTGCGGCAAGAACAAGCTCAAGTCCTTTCGACCCGCGGCTACGGAATGGTGACGATGTGGCACATTTTTGGGGCGAAAGTAATATTTCAATGTCTGTGCTTCCCACTTAATTTCTAATTGTGCGTCCACTTGGTAACCCTTTGGGTGTCTGTTATCACTACCACGTTCTCTCAGCTTTGCAATGGTGAAATGCTTGCATCGTTTGCCGCTACACTGTACTCGCAATGTTGCATAGCATGTTGCAGCTTGCACCAGAAAGCCTGCGGTGTAAATTGAAACAACCTGCATCTACTTAATCAGCCTGTACCAACATGAGCCTATTTCAACGTTTTGTGGACCGGTAATGGAACAATAATGATATATATGTATATATACGTGTATATATATATATATATATATATATATATATATATATATATATATATATATTTATCTTGTCCTATGTTGAAATTGTGTTTAAAAACATATTTGTCTTCTCATTGAATATATTGTCTGACGACCGATACCTCAGATCTCCGAAAGCTTATGAATCGTTCCGCGAAACGTCATCCCATATATATATATATATATATATATATATATATATATATATATGGTACCATATATATATATATATATATATATATATATATATATATATATATGGGATGACGTTTCGCGGAACGATTCATGAGCTTTCGGAGCTCTTAGGTATCGGTCGTCAGATGATATATTCAATGAGAAGACAAATGTGTTTTTTAAGCAAAATTTCAACACAGGACACGAGCAGTGAGGAAAGTGGCACTTCAACGTAGTAAAAAAGGTACACTGTAAAACATCGCAATTGAAACTGGAACATTGTTCATCTGACGATGGAGCCATTAGGAGCCACGAAAGCTTATGAATTGTTCCAGAAAAGGTATATAATTATCATTCTCTTAAATATATTTATCACCTCTTAAATATGTCTCTCAAAGATTTAATTGAAATGGAATAAAAAGCCAGAAGAATACCCATTTATATTATCGTGTTCGCTAAGCCTGCTTCAAAATATTCTTATTCGATATTTATATGGGAATTTATCACCTGACCTAACGATTGAACGAAGGAAAAGGTGCAACTACGGAATGAACGTTTGCGCATTCAAAAATTGGCGCAAGCAATAGCCTATGGTCAGACGGGACTCAAAACAGTCTTTTTGCGGCAAGAGTGAAACATGGTCTTTCAGACGGCGTAAAGAAATGTCACCTATAGATAATATATTATATTTCACTTTCATTTTATCAACTTACCCCATCGTCAGTAACAACTTACCCCCATAGCGGGGTAAGATGATGAACCGGTAGTTGCGCGATGTTTGATTCTCTGGTTGGAAGCCCAGTGGATGCCACGATAAAAAAAATGTTATTGCGGATGACACCAGAATGTCTAGGCTCGACAGAGGTGTGGCAATCTCCTCGCTCCTCTCCAAAAGTGATGAGTTGGTAATGAGCTAGTGATGAGGCAGGGCGCGACCAGTCAGGGAAGTGGAACTTCAGCGCAGTACAAAAGAACGGCAGACTAAAACATCACCATTGAAACTGGCATGCTGTCTAGCTGGCGATGGAGCCGTTAGGAGCTCCGAAAGCTCATGAATTGTTTACAAAATGGTCATCCAAAACATATAATTATTTCTTCGTTATTCTTCAAAACTGATGAGTTATATAGAATTTTTGCAAAATTGTATCAACTAGACCCGGTCACCCCTATTCCTCTTCTTAAAGCCAACCTAGGAAATGACTACCCGTAACACTCATGATTATGGTTCCTGGGAGGAGTTTGTGTGGGCCCGACTTTGTGTGACGCGTCAACCCCTATTATAAAGCCAGGATGGCACATATCCAGAAGGCACTCTTGAGATTATGTAGCCAGTAGGGATATCTTGTCAAGAAATGATGAGGATATTTGATACAGCAAGCTATCAGATCTCTCTGATTCACCTCAGACATAACATCGAGTTTGAATATGATATCCAGCTGGGATCTCAGAGATTCTGAATGTGATTCCTTTAGATCCCAGAAGGACATGCAGAGCTAGGAGTGCATTACAAGCCCCAGCGTGCAAACACAATCATCAGCTATATTTGGACGCCGGCATAGTGCAATAACGCTCGCAGAGGAACAACCATGACACATGTGACCTTATAGGCCTGCGGCTGTGTTTGCAGGCTGCCCTCCTTGATGAAGACGGCCTCGTACGACTCGCGTTGCGGCTGTGTGCCGCTGACCATCGAGAACGTCGGACTGGTCGGCGTTCCTGTCTTCGCCGTCATCGCCTCCGGCATTGTACTTGGTGAGTGACCCCTGACCTGACCCGACAAACACAAACTCTGACGTCTGATGATCCATGCGCTGATGTTGCTTTTCCTGGTTGATGTTGGTTGATGGGTTAGCGTGAGCCGGATCGGCGTGTTCCGACCTCTGATGTGACCTCCGACCTCTGTGACCTCCGACCGACCTCTGTCCTGACGACGAACACGACACGAACACACGAAACTGCATCTGTTCTGACCTTACGTAATTATGTGACTTCTGGTCTGACTTGTGGGTTGCCATTGACCTATGGTCGAAACGTCGCAATATGTCCCTGCAAATTTTGTATAACCTAAAGTCTTTCCTGGATCGTGAAGATCAATTTAGCATTTAATGTCTTCAATGATTTACCACCAACGAACACAAGTCGTTCTGAACCGTGTTAGAAGACACATTTATCTGGCAGGGGGCGCTATCCCGAACCCATCTATTCTCACCAGCAACACCTTCGTTGGCCACGAATTCTGCCGACTCAACTCGGTATCCATGGTAACCAGCCAGCTGCAGCTAGTTGATCAGCGCTTTTCTCCCGCAGGGTTCCTGTTGATACAGAGCCAGAACAACAACAACAATGGTAGAAAGCGCTCAGAACCTGGCACAGGTGAGTCGGGGTCAAACTCTGCCTTGACGAAAATATCACGCCTTTTCAACTCAAGCCATTGGCCTTGACCCTTGGTCACCGATGTCGAGGTCGCCTGATCTCAGCAGGATGGATATTCCACGGCAACGGTCGACAGCCTAAGGTTGCCGAAGGTCAACCACCGGTCACTAATATTCGTACTCGAAATGCCTAACATAAGCACGGATTAGACCATGCGTCGACATTAGAAAATGGACGTTCTTGGGTGCAAGGCCATCGTCTCAGTGATACGTCACACTGAGAATGTGACCCAGAGGTGACCTGGGTCACATTCTGGGTATGACCTGGGTATGACCTGTGACTAACTAAGGGTTAAATAAGTCGCCAGTTCGGTCCATGCCTCTCCCAAACCCTCATTGGCAGACGGACATTGTCAATAGAACATTGGCATACGCCGCTGTAGCAACAACGTGCCAAATGAACAATCCTGGACTTTCGGCCACCGGAGGTGCTGGAGCTATTTGCAAATCAACTGTCGAAGAAAACTACTTGTACAGCGAGCTCTACCGTATGACTCATCAAGTGTTTAAATACTCGCCACGAAATGGGCGCGAACATGCAGTTTCACCTTTTGCGAGTTTCGGGATGGTCTACTTATGACATTTGGGCGCTTCATGACGTGTCGTGTTTTCCGGTTTCAACACTTTTATCGTGTGGATTTCCAACCGTATATAAATTCCATGAGAAGTGTAGTGAGAAGCAATGATCTAGCTACATTGTAAGCAAAACGCATCATGTAAGCTACGCCAAGTCGTTTTGTCAGCACCGTAGACGGAGTTTCTCCTGTCATAAACTCACGCTCCAGTTGCGACCAACTGCGTTCGACGGGGGCTCTCGGTCGCCGCCGCCGCCGTTTCATGCCCGCCCACTTTCCCAATTACCCCCACTTTCCCCCGAAGCACGAGTAGCGCTGCCGCTCGGCATCCCCTCGCCCCCTCGCCCCTCCCCCTCCGCGGCGCACGGCCGACAGACCTGCACGAGGCGCCCGCGGCGACGAGCCGTGACCGGAGCGATCCACAGCCGGAACTGGCCCCAGGCGATGACTCCGGAAACTGACGGTAGTCACGTGACCTGGTGGTGTAATCTGATGAGTTCCTTGTTTCACTGTTCGACGTAAATATTTAATCGCATTATATGGCATCATATCTCATATCACCATTCACTATCAAACTGCAAAGGATACTTAGGATATACATATGTACATATATATATATATATATATATATATATATATATATATATATATATATATATATATATATATATATATATATATATATATATATATATATATATATATATATATATATATATATATATATATATATATATATATATATATATATATATATATATATATATATGTATATATCTGGAAAGGAGGTAACATAGAAGACTAGCATGTTTGTAGCAAACAAATTTAACCCACCAGATGAAGATGAGGACGTAGCTAGATACGCAGAAGGCATGGGTGTCGATTTGCATGCACTTGAATGCAAATGCACCCCCTATTTGGCTTGGTCCCTGCATACTTCCATTTTTACATGGCCCCTGTGGGCAGGCCCTAACGAATGGTGGATGTAGAGGGAAAAAGGGGGCATGTGTCCCTCCCCACGAAAACGTGGCTCCTTTCAGACCGAGAAAGGCGTCACGTGAAATTATGGTGCATCCCCCGCTCAATAAATTTGATCATGCGAAGGTGCCCCCTCAGGAACTCCCGCAGAAACTTCCGCAGTGGCGCCCCTACGAAAAACTGACGCCCTTCCAGACGATTGCACCATGTTTCCTGGATCCATCCCTGGACCCGATCGATTTTGACCCTCTCGTTTCTTCATTTTTTTTTCATTTTGTCATAAATGAAAAAAAAATTGGTACGATTTCGTGTTTGGCTGACGGCTGAATGTACGAGCCGGAGCCCTATTGGCAAGTCCCATTTTTGCATGAAACCTGGCTCCGCCACCCGATCAATGAATTCCAGTTCAACGCTAGAATGTTGACCTGGAGAGTTTAGCGTGCCGTCAATGCACCGACACAGCCGCCCCGGTACCTTGCCCCCGGCGTTATCGGGTCAGCTGCCAGCTGACCCTCCCAGCCGGGGGCTGAATGCGAGCGAGTGAAGCAACTCGAACCATGTGTTGCCAGGACAGGTGAGACCAATACAGGCCAGCGCTCTAACCAACTGAGCTACCGAAGCGGCACCCGCTGTTTCCACGTCTCCTTCCCTTCTCCTCTTCTAATGACCTTCATAAATTTACCTTCCCGACATAGACTGTTCATTTTTTTCTATCCACATCTTTTCTATATTTTCTAGACTCCATTTGTCTCTTAGTGCCGAGATGGCCCTCTACCACACCTTCTCACTTTACACCGCATTGGCTGCCCTCACAACTCAAGGTATGACGTCTGCTACTGACGTCACTATCTGGCTTTAGCAGCAGATCCCACCACCAGACCTCAGCACTAATCCACATTGTCAGAACTCATCACCATACCTTACACCATACCTCAGCATCAGTCCCCAGAACGAAACTTCGGAATCAGATACCAGCACCAAACATCAGTGTCACACCTCAGCACCAGGCCTCAGCACCACATCTCAGTACTACACCTCAGCACTGTGCATCAACATCAGACCTCAGCGCCAAACCTCAGCATCACACCTCAGTATCAAACCACAGCGCCACACTTCGGCATCACACCTCAGTATCAATTAACAGCGCCATACTTCTGCATCACACCTCAGTATCAATCCACAGCGCCATACTTCGGCATCACACCTCAGTATCAAACCTCAGCGCCACACTTCTGCATCACACCTCAGTATAAATCCACAGCGCCATACTTCGACATCACACCTCAGTATCAAACCTCAGCGCCATACCTCAGCATCAGACCACTGCATTAGAGCTAAGTAGCATACCTTAGAACCAAATATTATAATCTGACCTTAGCATCCGATACCAATAACAAATATCAGGACAAGACATCAGTATCAAATTTCAGCATCGGCCTTCAGCATCAGACATAAGCACCAGACCTCGGCACCAATATTCAGCACCATGTCTCAGTATCAGACCTCAGCACCAAAATTCAGCATCAGATCTCACCTCAGAATTAAACCTCAGCAGCAAGCCTCAGCATCACACCTCAGCAACAGCCCTCAGCACCATATCTCAGTATCAGACATCAGCGCCAAAGCTCAGTATCACACCTCAGTATCAGATCAGACCTTAGCACCATGCCGCCGTGTCAGACATCAGTATCAGATCTCAGGAGCAGACATCAGTATGGTTGCAGCCGCGGTGTACCGGGTGGGACCTGACCTGGGGCTAAGGTCACGGTGTGCCTGACCTCAGCACCTGACCTCAGCACCTGACCTCAGCACCAGACCGCAGCACCTGACCTGAACACGAAATGTCAGCATCAGACCTGGGCCTATGGTCGCGGTGTACCCAATAGGACCAAACCTTAGGGTATGGTCGGTGTGTATCCGATATGACCAGAGCTGGGGCTATGGTCGCGGTGTACCCAACAGAACCAGAGCTGGGACTATGGTCGCGGTATATCCGATACGACCATGCCAGGGACTAGGTCGCGGTGTACCCCATATGACCATACCTGGGACTAGGTCGCGGCGTACTCGATATGACCTGGCCTCAGCGCCAGACCTCAGCAGACATATTCACTCAGCACCCGACCTCAGCACGAAATGTCAGCATCAGACTATGGTCGCGACGTATCCGACATGACCAGACCTGGGGCTATGGTCCCGGTATACCCGGCACCACCTGACCCGACTCCCACCACCCTGTGCCGCCATCCGCGGCCGTCACACAACCGTCACACAGCCGTCACGCAGCCGCTGCGTGACGGCTGCCAGCCCGTGACACCCGTGACGCCCGTGACGCCCGTGACACCCGTGACACCCGTGACGCCCGTGACGCCCGTGACGCCCGTGACGCCCGTGACGCCCGTGACGCCCGTGACGCCCGTGACGCCCGTGACGCCCGTGACGCCCGTGACACCCGTGACACCCGTGACACCCGTGACACCCGTGACACCCGTGACACCCGTGACACCCGTGACACCCGTGACACCCGTGACACCGTGACGCCCGTGACACCCGTGACACCCGTGACGCCCGTGACACCCTACACCCGTGACACCCGTGACGCCCGTGACACCCCTGACACCCGTGACACCCGTGACACCCGTGACACCAGTGACACCCGTGACGCCCGTGACGCTCGTGCGGCCGTCGTGACCGGCGATGTCCGTCACGGTCGGCCGGTCGGACGGGAAGCGTCACACCCGCAGACTCCGCCGCGAGCCGCGAGCCAACTGATCGGCCCGGCGGTCCCACCGGACCCCGGGGCGAGGGACGTCAATTGCGGTCACGCCAGTCCCTGGGGTTGTGGCCGGGTGATTACGACGTGGCGCAAGGAATAAAGTGAGCGTGACATAGGCACTCATTTGCCCCGCTCCGCATCCAACAGTTCACTTTCCCTCTCCAACAGATAAAAAGAATAAAATGTAAAGTAACGTCACAAGAATACAACATAAAGCATTGTTTGTTTTGTTTGCTTATTGGGTGATTCACGACGCACCTTATGCACCTCACGGCTAATGGCGCCGCCCACACTGTTTCGCAGGCGGGCCGCGGGATTGTGAAATGTCCTGAGCGGCGCTAGTGTCGAACCCGGGACCTTTGGCACCCAGAGCCCAACACCTTAACCACTCGGCCATCCCCGCCCCACAATATAAAGTAACGTGACAAAAAGAAAAGATAAAGTAACGTGACAAGAAGAAAATACAAAGTAACGATACAAAAGAAAAGATAAAGTAACGTGACAAGCCACAAATGGAGTAGTTGCCTGAGGTGACTATCAAATTGCACCCATTAGTAAAGCTCTATCACGGAACTTGGCTCAAGTCGGCAGCATAATGGCGTTCGTGACCTTCCTCTGTGTGCCTTTGTATGCTCAGTGCGTGGTGCCAAAACTCAGTTAACTAATGCATCTCTACCTCACGCTCCGATCCTCTCTGCCTCGGTAGGGCCGGCCCTACCGTCTGGCTCGGCAGAGCCGGCCCTACCCCATCGGTCGTGTTGGGCAGGGCCGGCCTTACCCCTCGCCAGACACAAAACACGCCTTCCCGCACATTCTGCGGCGTTTCACCCGGACCTGTGACACGGAGTGCCCTGAGCGTGACGGTGGCTGTGGGCCGTGACGTGACGCTGCAGATAATGGCTGAGAGCGGCCACACTGTCGAACGCCAATCTCCTGGTAGCCATGACAACCATTGCGCAACAGCCAGCATCGTTATATTATTATGCATTAGCTTCACTCTATGTATACATTTACACATATATATGTACATATATATATATATATATATATATATATATATATATATATATATATATATATATACATATATACATACATAGATAGATAGGTAGATAGATAGATAGATAGATAGATAGATAGATAGATAGATAAAAATAATAATAATAATAATAGATAATAGATAGATAGATAGATAGATAGATAGATATAGATAGATAGATAGATAGATAGATAGATAGATAGATAGATAGATAGATAGATAGATAGATAGATAGATAGATAGATAGATAGATAGATAGATAGATAGATAGATAGATAGATAGATAGATAGATAGATATATAGATAGAAAATCGAGAGTATTCATATTTATATCTTCATTCATTTGTGTGACTTCGCCAAATATGTCTGCCCACTTCATTCTTCCTGCTTATCACCAGGGATGTACCTTTACGACTGACTATGAGACTCGTTTGTCGTGTGTCCCGTATTTAATGTCCACAACAACTCCGGGTTCGTGCCAACACAAGTGCTGCAGTCGGCGACGCTCCCCCCCCTGGCGGTATAGAGAAACTCACGTGAGGCGGCCGTCGACGACACTGACGTCGGCACTGAAAATGGAAACCGGCGCGGCCGCTGTCTTTGTACTGCGCCGAGCCCGTGATTTTTATCCGTGCCTCGTTAGGAAGGCATTGTTCCTGCCACGGTCGTCTGAACGAAACGGAAGACAGCCCCCGTGAAATTATGGCAGCCCGGATTAATACGCCGTACGTTGGGCCAACAGTAATGCTTTCAGGTGCATAAGTGTATTTTCATAAAGATATGTATATATATCGTCTTGCCGTACAATTGTCTGCAGCATGGCAGAAGTGTTAGAGGACCGGGGAGACCAGGAGTTTGGATCGAGTCATCCGTGCGGATGAGGCCACACATTTTGACTAGGTCATGGGTCCAGGAACAGACTGAAAAGCCAATTTAAGCCCATATCAGAAAGCCGGTGCTTAATCACACACCGACAGCCTCGTACGTTTTCTGATAATTTACAGTGTGTATCTGTGTGGGAAGCACCTTAGTCGGCTGTGCGTAGTTGCGTGTTCGGTGCTCGCAAATATTATTTCTCGGGCATATCGGATGATGTAAAATGCATCTCCTCACGGCCAACGTGCTTCAGTGATCAACCTCTGTAGTCCCAGCGCTACTGCACTGGCGAGAAACAGTCACTGGACGACGCTTCATGCATTGGCCTGACGAAGGTGATACAGCGGATGCTGCTCGCGACGCTCTTGACGGTGACTCGTTCGACAGCCACCGCTGAGATGGCGGATGTGCTGGAGACGCTGCTGGAGGGCGAGATGGCTCCGGCGGCAAACTCCAGCGAGCCGGCTCGTCTCAGGAAATACTACCGCCAGATCGTGGCGCCAGGTGGGGACGATCAGGTCACCTCACCAGGTGGACGTCAGGTCACCACACCGTGTGAATGTCAGGTTATCTCGGATGAAGGTCAGACCATCTCACCAGGTGGACGTCAGGTCACCACACCGTGTGAATGTCAGGTTATCTCGGATGAAGGTCAGACCATCTCACCAGGTGGACGTCAGGTCACACACCGGGATGGCCGAGTGGTTAAGGTGTCGGGCTAAAGGTCAGCCATCTCCCAATCAGGTCACCACACCGGGTTCGAATGTCAGTCAGACCATCTCACCAGGCGGACGTCAGGTCACCACACCGTGTGAATGTCAGGTTATCTCGGATGAAGGTCAGACCATCTCACCAGGTGGACGTCAGGTCACTTCACCGTGTGAATGTCGGGTCACCACATAGTGGGAAGGTCAGGTTATCTCAGATGAAGGTCAGACCATCTCACCAGGTAGAGGTCCGGCCACCTTACCAGGTAATCTGGTGGTCAGGATACGTCATCAGGTGAATGTCAGACTATATCACCAGGTAGAAGTCAGGTCACCTCATCAGGTGGATGTCAAGTCACTTCATTAGGTGGGGTCAGGTCATCTTGCCAGGTGAGGATGGTCAGGTCGTCTCATTAAGTTGGTCGGGGAAGCGGAACAGATCACCAGGATGAGACGGGGCAGTAGGAAGGTTCACCAAGTAGAGGTCAGGTCGTCTAGCCGCGTTAGGCTTGGAGCAGTGGAGCGGGCCACCAGGTCAGGTTAGGTCAGTTCACAGGCTGAGGTCAGGCCACACCACCAGGTGTGTTGCTTAGTCGGACGAGTTCACCAGCCGAGGCAAGGTGACGTTTGATCATAAGTGCAGTAGCACTATGATAGCCACCCCAACAGCACGCCACAGACCGCAGTCAAGGTGTGAAGGGCGCGGTGGGGGTTCGAGGTCGCCGATATGACTGGAGTCGAGCCAGCGGACCAAAACAGGATCAGATGAGGTCGGACAGGGTCAGCTGCTCAGCTGTCCCAGTGCTGACCTCAACCTGAGCTTTTCTGAGATCAGTCCGAACCAGGACCGGATCCATGGATATTCATGGGGGGGGGTGCAATGTCAATGGATAGATGCATTCGGTTGAAGATTCGTCGGACGGATAATGTGGGAGTGCTCCAGCCTTCTGGGAAGGGCGCCTTTCCCAGTCAGATGGATGGGGGCCAACATGCACCCAGTGCCTCCACGGTATCCGCACCAAACGTGGGCTCGGTCTGAACTCGTCTCTGTGTTTCAGCGGCGGCTCGGGTGCCACAGCTGGCAGCTCTAAGCGGTGCGCTCGACTCGACCTCTGTGGAGTGCGGCCGGTACTACATGTGTCAGATGGCGATGTCGGCCACGTCGTTCGGGAAGCCGTTCGACGTCGGAATCCCACTGCTCAGGTCAGTCTGCACTGCCGGAAGCGTCCACCGCTCAGGCAAGCTGGACGCCTCCAACGAGCGAAGACCGCCGACTCGCAGCGTGACCCGGTTACGACACGAGCACTGACCCGTGTCGTTGTGCTGCGGCTTGTTGGTGCTGAGGGTCCCCAAGGAGACACAGGGCATGCCACTGGGCAGCGATTTGGTACCAACATTGTTCTTTGACTCACAGTGTGACAGTGTCCGTGTTCATTGTGTTACAGCGTACTGGTGATATTGATTCCCAAAGAGAATCTAAACAGGGCAGTAGGAGAGGAGAACCCTCCAGTGACAGGGCATGTCACTGGGTAGTGATTTCGCACCAACACTGTTCGTTGACTCATAGTGTGACAGTGCCCATGTGCGTTGTGTTGCAGCGTACTGGTGGCCTGGATTTCCAAGGAAGACGCATGCCATTTCACTGGGCAGCGGTTCGGCACCGACACTATTCGTTGACTCGCATTGACAGTGTGATTGTCTTTTTTGTTGCAGTCTGCCGGTGTCCTGGATTCTGAAGGAGACACAAGGCGGGAAGTTCGCCCAGTACTGCGGCAGCGCCGTGGTGGGAGGATCCGGCCAGGGAGACTGCGCCCTGCTGTACCCCAGCTGCAAATAGTCGCCCTCACCTGTGTCGGCTGCGTACACCTTTGGTGGAGTTCGAACACAACCACTGGGTGATCATCATAAGTGTAGACATGCAAACCTTTACCCCTTCCCATCGCGGTGTTGTCCTTCAACATTGTTGCAGTGTACTGCCCATTTTTCTTAGCAGGAAGCCTGCTCATCAGTGCTTGATGATTGTCATTAATCGCTGAAGCGTTAAGCAGCGAGTCATCGAACACTGAAATGTCACAATAGTAGAATCTAGGTAGTATAGGAAGTCCACACGCTCACGTCTAAGTGGAACAAACCAACTGGCGTGTTTAGGATGCATTCCCCTACCTGAGTGATGACAACCATGATATAAAGCAGACCCCGTGCTCGTACTGAATCCATGGGAACACTGCTCATGGTACATGGCAAGCTCGGCGAATATCTCTTGATACTCCTTCCAGGCATAATTTAACAAGTGGGAGATGCTTGAAATAACCTAGCCTACTTTGTACTTCGTCCACATACTTCGTCAAATTTAACATTAATCCTATGGCGTTGTACGCAAAAATTCACTTCACCAATCTCCCGGTCCTCCTCATCCGTGGGACGTCATCCACCAATATCTCCGTCGTCCTTAAGACATAAAGACATAAAAGATTAGTGCAACTATGAGCCACAAGGGCCCTTCTTGGTTGCACTCTGTACACTGAACCAGTTGCCCACCAAATCTGTCAATCAGCCCTCCCTGTAATACTAAAAAAAGCTTCTTATAATGATTGCCTATGCTGTTTTTAAAGATGTTCAATGTGCTACTACTGACAATGTTTTCTGGCAGCTGATTCCTGTGTTCTACTACCCTGTTGGTGAAGAAAGTCTGCCTTAACCTTGTTCTGCTGTGGTTAACTTTAATTTTGAATTTATGACCTCCAATTGCATCATTTCTGTTAAATTCAAACATTTCCCTAAGACATCCCCTCTCCAGACCATGGACAAATTTAAAGACCTCGATGAGATCTTCTTTCAGCCTTCCATATCTAAGTTGAAAACATATTCAATTTCTTTAATCTTTCCTCATATGCCAGGCTGCTAATGCCATTAACCATTTTTGTAGCCCTCTTTTGTACTCTCTCTAAAAGCCAACAATCTTTTTCATTGCTAGGCGACCAAGCTTGGATGCAGTATTCCAAATGTGGCCTGACATATGCACAGTAAAGCTTCCTGATGACTTCCTCACTTCTGTATGATACATTTCTATTTATTGCCCCGAGCATTCTCAGTGCCTTCTTCCTGGCTTTCTTGGTCTGTTCTGATGCCCCCAATTTTGTGTTTATAATAACACCTAAATCATTCTCCTGTTGAGTCACTGATAGCACTTGGCCACCCATCAAGAATGGAGCCTTCATATACTGCTTACCTACATGCATGCTTTTGCACTTATCAAACTTAAATTTCATTTGCCATTCTTCGGACCACTTCACAAGTTCGTCTAAGTCTTTTTGCAGCGAGATATGCTCATTTTGACCTGTTATTGCCCTAAAGACCTTCAAATCATCCACAAATTTCAAAACTTTACTGCTTAGGCCACTTTCAATGTTATTTACAAATATAATGGATTGAAAACTACTTAAAATGCAGATGGAATGTTAAATTTACAGACAACAAACAGGGGGCCTGTCAATAAGCTATGCAGGTTAAATTATTATTCCCATTGTGTCAATTTCCCTCGCATAAGCACCTATACTGTAGTTTCTGGTGTCCCCGTTCGTGGCGCGTCGGTAGGTACGACAGCCTGCTTCTGCCGTTCAATAGTTTCTCTTCATACACGATACCGGCCGCAAAATATTCAGTGGCTGCTCGGCAAACACGGCGCCAGTTGTGAGCGCGTCATGAACTCCACAGCACCTTTCCCAATCGTCGAGGTCTTGATCTAGCGATACATCTTAGACATCCTCATGTACATTTCTATTATTCCTCTGCGTTGACGTTTCTTTCCAAATATCCGGAACATAAAAACACATCCTGTTGCTAGAAGCGCACTGGGGCACCTCCAATTTGGGGAGTTTGACTCGCGGGACACATGGAATTGCATTTGTCCACGCTGGGTGAATCCTCACTCGGAGTGTTTTGTATAAAGGGGGAGTGCTCATCATAGGTTATCCTGGCCGCCGTGCTGGACGTAGGAGTGGATGCTGCTCCACAATGCTGTTCATCATCGTCTTAGAACTTGTTCCCTCCTTGTTTGCTGGTCCTGCCCGAGCAGGCTAGGTTGAATGTTCCATGATGCATGGGCATGGTTTTGCTACGAGCATAAATCATGCAACCTACAGGGGTTTTCAGCTGCACCTAGGCATCACTCCGCGTCTGCGTAATTTTCGCGCTCTCGCCGTTATGCCTGTTTAATTCCCGTTGAATACGTAGCGTCAACAATCTTTGTTTCCAGTTATATATATTCATGTATATATATATATGCATATATATATATATATATATATATATATATATATATATATATATATATATATATATATATATATATACGGTATTCTGTTTTTAAGTTATTTGTTAATCGCATCGTATGTTGCGAATATTTATTCATCGAAACGTTCATGGTGCATGAAGTGACTGTATTGCATTGCCTGTTATTGCTAATACATTATTGCCGGAATATTTGCTTCAATTACTTCATATTGTGCAGGCCTCATTTCGATCGAGACAGCGCTATCGGTTCCTCAATAGCCTTCGTGGGCTTCTCCGATTTAGCTAAGCATCTCCAATTCGCAATAAGTTTATGCGATCCCTATTCTGCCGTGATATAACTCCATTATGTATGCCTCGTATATATAATATATAATATGTAATATCACATACAGAGGTGTCGCTATGCACACTTTTGGGATGACATATGTTGCTCAAACTTTATGTTCAGCTTCCAAAAATATGAAGTTCAGCCAGTGGCGCAACCAGGATTTCAGTTCGGGGGGCCGGGGTTGGAGAGCGGGCCCTCTCGCAAGCGGGCCCCCTCGTGTTTTTTTTTAAAGTCTGCGGGAAACATGCACTTACTTTTGAGCGGGCCCCTGTGTTTATAAAACTTCGCAGAAATAAAATACTTCCTTTACGTGACCCTTCCTCCTAGAGAAATTCCTCCCCTGGATCATAGTGGGCCCGGTTCGAAGCGGGCTCCTGGTTCCAGAGAGCCCCTGGTTCAAGACAGGGCCCCAGGTTGAAGCGGGCCCCTGGTTCTAAGCGGGCTATTGGTTCAATGCGGGTCCCTGTATCAAAATGGACCCCGGTTCGAGGCGGGCTCTGGTTAAAACGGACCCACAGATTTTCAGTTGGTTCAAAGGGCCCCTGATTCGAGCCACAGATCCGCTTCGCGGGACCCTAGCCAGGGCTCTGAGTAGGGTGGCCCACTCCGAGCCACTATGTCGATCAACGTGCCGCTTTAGTGGACCCGTGCCTAACTAATTTACGTAATCTCCTTTGTAGAGGTGTTTTCGACAACTATACTCCATGCAACATAGTATCCAAGTACCAATTAATTACAGACACATTCACTCCATAAGAGACACTCGGAATCAAACTCCGCCGATATTAGTCCCGTATCTAACACAAAAGATTCGGTTGGTTATCGGGGTTTAGGAGCGCATCGAGTGCGTGCTCATATAGCAGTCATCACACTAGATTCGTTTTGGGGAAAACCGGGCGTAGTTGATACAATCTTGGCGAAACTCAAAATAACTCATCACTTTGGAAGGATAGCGAGGAGATAGCCACAACTATGCCAAGCCTAAGCCTTCTAGTATCATCCCCAATCGCGATTTTCTTTTCGTGACATCCTCTGTGCTTTCCACCAGAGAGCCAAACATCGCACCACTACCGGTTCATCATCTTACCCCGCTGTAAGGGTAGGTTGTTACTGACGATGGGGTAAGTTGATAAAATGTAAGTTAAATTGATTATATTATCCATAGATGACATTACAATACGCCATTTGAAAGGTTCATGTTTCACCTTTACAATAAAAGTTATACTTTGAGTCCTGGATGATCATGGTTGATGTCATTTATGGAACGTTAATTATGCGCAATCATGTTAACGTTCAAGCGCTACGCAGCTGTATCTCTTCCTTCGTTTGCTTTTTCTATCCGGTGATAACTTCCCATATCAATATTCAAATGTATGTAGCTCGGTTGGTTAGTGCGCTCATCTGCACTCGTCTCCCTGTCCTGGCAAAATATGGTTCGGGTCGCTTCTCGCGCTCACGTTTAGCCCGGGGCTAGGACAGTCAAGGGGCGGGGATGGCCGAGTGGTTAAGGTGTCGGGCTATGGGTACCAAAGGTCCCGGGTTCGACTCTAGCGCCACTCAGGACATTTCCCAATCCCGCGGCCCACCGGCGAAACAGTGTGGGCGGGGCCATTAGCCGTGAATGTGCATAAAGTGTGTCGTGAACCAACCAATAAACAACAACAAACAATAGGACAGTCAAATCGCAACCGGCCCGGTTATGCCGGGAACTAGCTACCCAGGTTAGATTAGGTCGTGTCGGTGCATTGAGGGCACGTTAAACTCTCGGTCAAAATTATGTCGTTGAACTGGAGTTCATTGATTGGGTTGTAGAGCCAGGGTTCACGCAACAAGCTCTGCTTAGCAGAACCCTGGTTGGAAAAGAAACCCCAGCATGAATTCGGACTAATTTTTTAAAATTATAATATTATATAATGAGATTATTTTCATACAGCTTATTCCATTGCCAGTCCCCCCCCCCAAAAAAAAAAATGTTGAAAACGCTGATATTGATACCGGCTGATAAAGTTGATGCAGGCTGTATCAATTTACCCCGCAGGCTTTCTGGTGCGGGCTGCACCATGTTATGCAACATTGCGAGTACAGTTTAGCGGCGAACGATAAAAGCGTTTAACCGCTGCAAAGCTGAGAGAGCATGATAATGAGAACAGACACCGAGAAAGTTAGCAGGTTGACGTACAATTCAAAATTAAGTGGGAAGTGCATACATTTAAATTTTAATTTAGCCCAAAAACGTGCCACAGCGTTACTATTCCGGAGCCGCGGGTCGAAAGAACTTGAGCTTGTTCTTATCGCGAGAAGAGGGTGCCAATAGCGGCATACGTGGTAGCCATAGCAACCAGCCACATGCTTTTGGAGAAAATGTTGTATCAACCTTCCCGTGTATCACATAGCCCCGGTCTACCCTATTCGTCCGATTTCATAACACCGCTATAGATATACGCCATAGTCATATCCTACCCCAAGCATGAAAATCTTCTCACGCTCGATCACCAATCGAGGCTTCTAGAACCACTCACAAACTAGTTTTTCGACACGCCTATGCCCTACGTTTCCGCCGTCTGAAACAATCCGTGACCTTTCACTTTCGCAGAGCTTGCGCCATCTATTTGTAGAGCCATTAACTAACTGCTTCATATAGGTGGCGCCAATGTTCCGCAAACATATTTATCATAATTGATTAATACGCAGCGCACCACTGCACAAACGATGCATCCGCATTCAAAGATCACTAACAATCCTCGCTCGCCATGTGCCGACAGCTACTGCGTGTTCTGGTTTGTTAGTCACTAGTCACATAAGTAGTCTTAAAGTAAGTTATAAAGTACGTAAGTAACCTGCCGCTACACAGCCTAGAACACAAGGGAGATGCGTGGAACTACTGCATATTACATATTCACCACGAGCGATGGTAATCATTTCAGTCGGGGAGGGCTTACCTCCGATTTGAAATTACCCCCACCTCTCAGCCTGCTAACAAACACTTTATCAACTTCGTGACGACAATCTAAATAGTTAGATTCACTTCGGAGCGAGTTCATGTATTTTGATGCCACGCTTCTCAATCCTCAGTACAAATGCGCACGTCCTGTCAGCTCACCAAAATGACCGACACATCCTTTCTCTAAACCGCGCTGTTCCTATCGAGGTACCAGACAGCTATGCGATAAAAAAATCGCACGGGGGAGCTTTAGTTTTGGATTAAACGTTGCAAATACTATTCAGTCCCTACTTGACCGTTGCATTCGTTCAGAAGTAGTGTCACAGGCAGACGCACAGGAACGATTGAGGTGTTCGCGGGTCGATGGCCAGCTCTGACGTCTTACGGCTCTACCAACATGCACGCTACTCCTCACGCGTGCCGTTAAGTAATAAAGCAGGTGCGGACGTTGCCTTGCCAGCGTCATCATCTCCTACGCACATGTTCCCAGCGGAAGATGTCTGCCAAAAGTTCGCTGCTGCTGAAATGTTTGCGTACATTGCAAATGTTCGAGTATACCTTAAAACGCATACATACCATGCACATATCGGGTGCTCGTGAGTGCACGCACATCCGTCACTGTGTGTGTGTGTGTAAACACCGCATACAGTGGGCTCGGACTCAGCTGTATGTGTTCTCGGGACTCAATTGTGTGTGACTCGGACTCAGTTGTGTGTGTACTCGGACCCAGGTGTGTATATTCGGACTCAGCTATAGGTGGTTGCTGGTTTTACGACACGTTGACCGTTGAATCATGTAGCGTCGCCAATCTCTTCCGCCGATTGATCGCGGGCGAAAAGTAGCGACAGGTGATACTCGAACCGACGATCTTTCGATTGTGAGACGGATAACTTACCCCTAAACTACCCGTCCCCGGACACAGCCGTATATGTACTCGGACTCAGCTTTGTTTGCACATTTGTGGGCGAAATGTTAATTATAATGTATGCGCTTAACACTTAATTCCTAATCGCATGTCTACTTGTTAACGTTTTCAGTGTCTGCTCTCATTATCATCCTTTCTCAGCTTTTGAAGCTAAATCTTTTTATCGTTCGCCGCTAAACTGCACTCGCAATGTTGCACAACACGATGCAGCTTAGACCAGAAAGCCTGCGGGGTAAACTGATACAGCCTGTATCAATAGCCTCTTCAACGTTTTTTCCGACACCGTCACCGGGATCGGTGGGTGCTGACGGACAAGTTCTGAACATCAGTTGCATCATGTCACCAGTGGCGGAGCCGGGCACGTGCTACAGCCCGCCGCTCGCCTGTAAAGGCACCACCACGAACCCTGAGCGTGGCGAATGGCTCTGCCAAATCAGCAGACATTACAAAATCTAGCCATGGGACGAATACTGTACGATCTTGGAATGAACAACGTAGTTTAGAGTTCTACGTAGTTCTACGTAGCACATACATAAGTCGTAGCTCGTAGTTCGATTGATGGATTATTTGGGCTTAGGGGCGCATCAACTGTTTCGAAAAGCTAGAGACACTGAAGCAAAAAACCAGAGCAGCAAAGCGAGCAAAAGAACTGGATTTAGCTAGAAACTGAGTAAAGTTTCTAGCACAATTGGTCCACTGGAAGTAAACGGGACTACATTGGGTGAGGATAGTGAGATGGTTGAGGAGCTGCGCAAGCAGTTCAAATCAGTGTTTACATTGGAAGATATGACCAATCTGCCGACCGTACACCATAGTTCAATGACATGGGATCTGACAAATGATGTTGACTTCATTGATAGTGATGTTGTTTACAGTCATATCAGGAAAATAAAGCCAAATAAGGCAGCAGGACCTGATGAAATTTATGCTAGGGTGTTGCGGGAAACTGAAAAGGAACTGGCATTTCCACTTAGTATAATATTTTGTAGATCAGTTTCACATAATGAAATTCCAACCGATTGGAAAAGGGGAAATGTAGTTCCTATTTTCAAGAAAGGAGAAAGAGGGAAAGTTGAAAACTATAGGCCAATAAGTCTCACATCCCTAGTCTGCAAGGTACTCGAATCAATTATCAAGGATATAATAGTTAGTTATCTGGAAGGTAGCAGATTGATTCAAGATACTCAACATGGGTTTAGAAAAGGACGATCGTGTCTCACAAACCTCCTGGACTTTTTGAACTTCGCTACAGAACAATTTGATCAGGGAAATCAGGTTGATGTAGCATATCTTGACTTTAGTAAGGCCTTTGACAAGGTACCCCATAAACGGTTAATGATACAGCTTCAGTCCCATGGTATTGCAGGTAGCATCTTAAAATGGATAGAGTTGTGGCTTTCAGATAGACAGCAAAGAGTGATGCTAAATGGTACAGTCATCATGACAAAATGTTCTTAGTGGAGTGCCCCAGGGGTCAGTACTAGGGCCATTACTGTTCATTATATTTGTAAATAACATGGAAAGTGGCCTAAACAGTAGTCTTAAAATTTGCGGATGATTTGAAGGTCTTTAGGGCAATAACAGGTCAGGATGAGCATATCTCGCTGCAAAAAGACTTAGACGAACTTGTTAAGTGGTCCGAAGAATGGCAAATGAAATTTAATTTTGATAAGTGCAAAATCATGCATGTAGGTAAGCAGCATATGAAGGCTCCATACTTGATGGATGGCCAAGTGATATCAGTGACTCAACAGAAGGATTTAGGTGTTATTCTAAACACAAAACTGGGGGCATCAGAACAGACCAAGGAAGCCAGGAAAAAGGCACTGAGAATGCTCGGGGCAATAAATAGGAATGTATCCTACAGAAGTGAGGAAGTGATCAGGAAGCTTTACTGTTCATACGTCAGGCCACATTTGGAATACTGCATCCAAGCTTGGTCTCCTAGCTATGAAAAAGATTGTTGGCTTTTAGAGAGAGTGCAAAAGAGGGCTACAAAAATGGTTAATGGCATAAGCAACCTGGCATATGAGGAAAGATTGAAGAAATTGAAGAAATTGATAGAATGGCGATAGAAGAAATTGAACTGAATGTGTTTTCACTTAGATTGAAGAAATTAATGTTTTCAAATAAGAATTTTTTTCACTTAGATTAAAGAAATTGAATTGTTTTCACTTAGATAGAAGAAATTGAATTGAATATGTTTTCACTTAGATTGAAGAAATTGAATATGTTTTCACTTAGATTGAAGAAATTGAATATGTTTTCACTTAGATATAGAAGGCTGAGAGGAGATCTCATCGAGGTCTTTAAATTTGTCAATGGTCTGGATAGGGGATACCTTGGGGAAATCTTTGAATTTAACAGAAATGATGCAATTATAGGTCATAAATTCAAAATTGAAGTTAACCACAGCAGAACAAGGTTAAGGCAAACTTTCTTCACCAACAGGGTAGTGGAACACTGGAACCAGCTGCCAGAAAACATCGTCAGTAGCAGCACATTGAACATCTTTAAAAGCAGCATAGACAATCATTATAAGAATAGAGGGCTTGCTTTTCAGTATTACCGGGAGGGCTGATTGACAGATTTGGTGGTTCAGTGTACAGAGTGCAACCAAGAAGGGCCCTTGTGGCTCATAGTTCCACTCATCTTTTATGTCTTTATGTCTTTATGTTTCTGGTTATGTAGCGTCCATTAGCTCTTAGTTCATAAATACCTAGTTCATTACGACTACGTAGCACTACACGACGTAGCTCCCCGGCCAGACTGTCTGGATACCGCCATCACACGTCAGGCAATGCATGAAACACATAATCACCATGCAAACCATATAATGCACGTGCTGGAGCATGAGGAACACAGACAAATGCGAGCAGTTGCACACCCACAAATCATGTGCTGAATTAAGAAACAAATGCATAATTTAATGTCAATAATGTCGGCCATCATTTTCATAGCATGCAGGTACGAACGTAGTAGTACATCTTGGAGCAAGCACTGGGGGGGGGGGGATCTGACCGGTCATTTTGATCACGCGGCACAGCAGGCAACAGTGCGCTCGGAAGGATTACATAATTAGATAAAATACAGACTCACTAAGTATTCAAACCGTTGAGCAGCATGATATAACGGCAAGCCAAATACACAACTATCTCTCCAACTGACATGAGTCAGCCAGCAGGACGTTTCGCCCCCCCCCCCCGGAATTCTGGGGCGTCGCATCACAACACCCTGGAGAAAATGACAAATAACACCGCCTTTACATCATTGGTCACTGGTAGCCAAAACATGTTGCTATGCGTCCACCGTGATGTGCCTTGGTGCATCCGAACATCTAAAAACTCTGCCGCGACACAACAAACTTCGCCTAGCCTAGCCTTCCACACCTCCTCTGAACACGTGACGTCACATGCGACATAATCTCCGCAGGTGCGACGTCACATTCGAGGTCGGCCGCCACCGGCGACCGACCCGTCGTCTCAGTCACCCACAGTGTGAGCATACCCACATCCACTCGCAGCATATATCGTCATCCACAGAATGACGTCACTGTCGTGCACAGTATGACGTCACTGCCATCTACAGCATGACGTCACTGCCATCCGCAGCATGAAATCACAGTCATCCGCGTTATGGCGCGACTCGCATCCAATGTCATCATCATGGTCCACAGTACGCCGTCATCGTTACAGGCAGGGTGACGTCACCTCCGTCCTGAGTATGACCCGAGAATGACGTCACTGCCACACACAGAATATCACCGCCGTCCTGAGTATGCCGTCACTGCCACACAGTTTGGAACAGTGTTCTTTTACAACGCATTCAACCGCTAGGTGATGTGGCGTCGCCAATCTCTCACGCCGATCGGACGCGGCCGGACCCGGTAAATGCCGTCGGTTGCGAGATTCGAACCCACGACCTTGCGACCAAGAGTCTGACGCTCTACCAACTGAGCTACCGCGGCCCCTCCACACGCAGTTTTACGTCACCACCGTCCAGAGTATGCCGTCACCGCCACACACCGTTTTACGTCACCATCGTCCAGAGTATGCAGTCACCGCCACACGCAGTTTTACGTCACCATCGTCCAGAGTATGCCGTCACCGCCACACACCGTTTTACGTCACCATCGTCCAGAGTATGCCGTCACCGCCACACACCGTTTGACGTCACCATCGTCCAGAGTATGCCGTCACCGCCACACACCGTTTGACGTCACCATCGTCCAGAGTATGCCGTCACCGCCACACACCGTTTGACGTCACCGTCATCGTCCAGCAAGTATGCCGTCACCGCCACACACCGTTTGACGTCACCATCGTCCAGAGTATGCCGTCACCGCCACACACCGTTTGACGTCACCATCGTCCAGAGTATGCCGTCACCGCCACACACCGTTTGACGTCACCACCGTCCAGAGTATGCCGTCACCGCCACACGCAGGTATACGTCACCACGTCCCGAATACCGAGTATGCCGCACCACCGTCACCGAATATGACCCTGAGTATGCAGTCACCGCCACACGCAGGGTGACGTCACCACCGTCCGCGGCGCGCGGTCAGCGGCGGCCGGCGTCCGGCGCCGCCACCCGGTAGCGGCGCAGCGGCAGCAGCCGGTTCTGCTGCAGCGAGTCCATCAGCCACTGCTCGCTGACGGTGGGCACGCTGCGGCAGTGGCGGCCCACGGCGAGCGCAGCGCCCCTGGCGGCCGGCGCCAGCACCGCGCCGGCCAGCCGCGCCACCGCCGCCAGCGCCGCCGGCGGCGGCGCCGTGTCGCCCGAGATGTAGATGGCGCCGGCGGCGGCCAGCAGGCGCAGGCTGGCGCGCCCGGGCGGGGACGCCGGCGGCGGCGGCGGCGGCGACTCGGCGCCGCCGTCAGCCGCCAGGGAGGGCGGAGCGCGCGCCAGCCGGCGGGGCAGCGCCGCCGGCCAGTCTGCCGTCTGCTCGAAACTGCCGGCAGCGTCGTCAGTTAGTTGTCAGGGTTTTAGGGCGCATCAGCTGCAGTGGTTGTACAGCGCCCATGCCGGCGGCGTCGGTGCTGGGTTAGTGGTTTAGGGGGAGGGGCAGAGACGTGCAGTCGTGCCCACCGCCGTGACCCACCGAACTGACCGGGCTCACCCGAAACTCGACATTTTCGAAAATAAACATTGAATTTGCTAAGGGCCCGACACGAGATCATTTAACATAAAAACAACACACCATAGCATATATCACGTTAGGTTAGGCTAGGTATACTCAATATCCCACCTAACATACTGCAGTTAGTTTTTTTTTGTAGTTTAGGGGCGAATCGACTGCGAAGGTCATATAACGCCGAACATACTGCAGCTTTTAATTTTGAAACAACTGGTCACAATCGTCCATCTTGTCCATTTTCATCGGCTTGCAGCTATTCACTCGCCTCAACTTTTATCTTACCCGCCTTCAACCAAGCCGTTGGCTCCGCCTATTATATGCTTGTGCTAACGGTCCCAGTACAGCTGATAACATCACCAGCACCCTGAGCGGCAGCATTGGTCGCGGGGCACCACTGCCCGGACAAGATAGCTGTGGTGACGGGCGTGACCAGCAGTACCCACCTGGTCTCGGACCACCACAGCCTTGGACACGTGAGTGGCGCCTGCAGATGTTGGACAGTACCCACCTGGTCCCGCGCAGCACCCACCTGGTCTCGGGCCACCACTGCCTTGGACACGGGACCGGTGGTGGCAGGTGTTGGACAGTACCCACCTGGTCTCGCACACACCCACCTGGTCTCGGACCACCACTTCCCTGGACACGGGACCGGTACCTGCAGGTGTTGGACAGTACCCACCTGGTCCCGCCAGCACCCACCTGGTCTCGGGCACCACTTACACGGGACCGGTACCTGCAGGTGTGCATACAACAGTACCCACCTGGTCCCGCACAGCACCCACCTGGTCTCGGACCACCACTTCCCTGGACACGGGACCGCTACATGCAGGTGTTGGACAGTACCCACCTGGTCTCGCGCAGCACCCACCTGGTCTCGGGCCACCACTTCCCTGGACACGGGACCGGTACCTGCAGGTGTTGGGCAGTACCCACCAGGTCCCGCACAGTACCCACCTGGTCTCGGGCCACCACTGCCTTGGACACGGGACCGGTACCTACAGGTGTTGGACAGTACCCACCTGGTCCCGCACAGCACCCACCTGGTCCCGCACCACTCCTACACGGGACCGGTACCCACCAGTATGTTGGACAGTACCCACCTGGTCTCGCACAGTACCCACCTGGTCTCGCGCAACACCCACCTGGTCTCGGGCAGCCAGTGGCCGGCCTCCAGCGAGGCCAGCGCCCAGGCGGGCGGCAGCAGCCAGGCGCCCAGCGCCAGGCCGCCCAGCACGGACAGGGTGCGTCGCCGCTGGCCGCTGATCACGTGCGTGGTGGACGATCCCACCTGGCGGACCAGTGTCCTAAAATTACTTCACCATTAACTGTGTGGATGAAGAAAGAAGTTGCTTGGGAAAAGTGAAAGATTGGAAGAAAATAAAGGAACTCCACTTAAGGATTAAAAAAGCAGAATACTGTTGTAATACACATATTTCACTTCAGTCACATGCATTTTACATTATTTAGCTGTAATGACTGCCCACACATCATGTGGCGAAATGGTAAAAACCTAAGACAAGGATGAAATAGCACAATTCCATTAACTGTGAATTTCCAGGCCACATGGTCAATTATTTTACTCTGTGACGGACACACAGCGTCGCCGATGTGGGCTTAGGGGCGCATCGACTGCTTCACAGAGTCACCGACAGACATGGTCACGGGTTGGTTGGTTGGCCATTTGGGCTTAGGGGCGCTTCGACTGCTTCGGTCATACAGCGCCCATAACAATGTTAGATTGACAGCTTAGGATGGTTGGTGCCAACAGTAGTACACGAACATTCAGAATACGGGCAGATATCATCAGCGAAACAGTGAAAGAGAAAGAGCAAGCTAGCTAGCGAGTTATTAGAGCAAGTTATTAGGGCTTTAGGGCGTATCGACTACATTGGTCATGTAGCGCCCATATTGCCCATACTGTCACGGACCGTCACCGACAGCCACCGTCACGGACCGTCACCGACAGCCACCGTCACGGACCGTCACCGACAGCCACCGTCACGGACCGTCACCGACAGCCACCGTCACGGACCGTCACCGACAGCCACCGTCACGGACAGTCACCATCGATCACAAACCCACAGCCACTCCCACAAACTGTCACAATCGGTCACAAACCCACAGACATAGCAGAAAACCGGGCCGTCACAGGCAGTCACAACAAATAGGGTCTTCTGGATATTGGGAATTCCGAACATCCACCCCATATTTTGTCATTTCGAGGTTGGATGGTGCTGTTGAACTACCCATGGGGGTCCTCCACCACTACACCACCTATCGCCATGGGCTAACCCCAACACATTTTCCTCCAGTGGCGATACATCCAGACCTCAGCCGGCAGACTGCCGACGTTCAGCACGTCCTTCGCGAGCACGCGGCACGCACCTGGCCTATTTGTTTGTTTATTGGGTGGTTCACGACGCACTGTATGCACATTCACAGCTAATGGCGCCGCCCACACTGCTTCGCCGGTGGGCCGCGGATTGGAAAGTGCCCGGCGGGAGTGTCGAACCCGGGACCTTCGGCACCCAGAGCCCACCACCCCAACCACTCGGCCGTCCCACACCGCACGCACCTGGTCGGTGACCACGACGCCGCCCAGCCGGCGCAGCACGGGCAGCAGCGTGTCGCGCTCCGAGCAGTGCAGGTTGGTCAGCACCAGGCGCGCCGGCGGCGGTCGCGGCCGCGCGAACTCCAGCGACGAGCGGCGCGGCGCCGGCAGCCGGCGCACGTCGGCCTGCCGCCGGCGACCGCCGCGGTCAGGTCGGCGGCCCCCGGGCACCGGCGGCGGCGGCGGAGCGGCACACTCCGGGGGGCTGGTCGGCTGCACCAGGTGCACGGACGGCACGCCGCGGCCCTGGCCGGGCGGCGTCAGCAGCCGCCGACGACGCCGCTTTCCAGACTGCGGCCTGGGGTCAGGCTGAGGGTTATCTCGGCTCCGGGGCTTGGGGTCAGGCTGAGGGGCGTCCTGGCTTCGGGGCTTGGGGTCAGGCTGAGGGGCGTCCTGGCTCTGGGGCTTGGGGTCAGGCTGAGGGGCGTCCTGGCTTCGGGGCTTGGGGTCAGGCTGAGGGCCGTCCTCCTGGCTCCGGGGCTCGGGGTCAGGCTTGTGGTCAGCATGGCTCTGGAGTCTGGCATCAGGCTGAGGATCAGCCTGGTCCTGTGGTTTGGGGTCAGGCTGAGGGAGAGCCTGGTTTTGGGATTCAGTGTCAGGCTGAGGACGAGCCTGGCTCTGTGGTCTGGCATCAGGCTGATAATCAGCCTGGTCCTGTGGTTTGGGGCCAGGCTGAGGGAGAGCCTGGCTCTCGGGCTCATTTTTGGTCGCGATGTCCGACCGCGACCGCTTGCTGGGCCGACACCGCTTCCGTGGCGGGTGCGGCGGGGATCGTGGGGATGGTGAGCTCAGCCGTGGCTTGGGGAGCCGACCACGTTTTCGTGGCGATTGTAGCGTGGATGGCGGGTGTGGCGGGGATGGTGGGCGTGACGGGGATGGTGGGCGTGGCAGGGATGGCAGGGATGGCGGGTGTGACGGGTGTGACGGGGATGGCGGGGATGCTGACCGGCGCGTCTGCACGTCCTCTGCTAGACGTGTGGAGCTGAGCAGCTTGGGGCCGAACGTCGACACGACACTCCCGCCCGCCGCCTCCGCCGTCCCCGCTGGTTGGCCTGAGTCCGACCGGTGGGCGGAGCTAGTCCGCTTTCGGCGACGCTGATTGGCTGACAAGTCTGGAGATGCGGTTTCGGCAACCTGAGGAAATAAACAAATAGTGCAACATTAACGCCGGATGCAAACAATGACAATTAGTGATGCGATGTGAAATGATGGCAATACTGGAATAGCCGTAGACTTCTCGGTTCTTAGTTGACTATCGTGACTCGAACTCACCCTGCACAGACTGGAGGCCCACCAACTGAACCAACGGCAACAGCTCCCCCATGAACGTGAACCCTCAGCGCTTACCTCCAACCCCACTGAAACATAGGTACGCTGAGTCGAAGCATGTAAGCGTAGGCACATCCCGGACTCACATGAACTGCATCCTTAGCAAAAGAGGACAACAGTGCCCTGAACCAGCCGACCTCACCACACGGTGGCAGGCTGACAAAATCCCCCCCCCCCACACACACACACAATGCCCTGAGGTGCAGCTCACGTTTGTGCGTGTTTGCTTCGCTTGCCACGCAGCTTACAACCTACCCATTGGGTCAATGTCCGCCAGATAACTTTACCATTGATCATCCCACATCCTCGACACACTGCTCTAAACAGTCTCGTCGAAGATATTCACTTCACACCAGCGTTTTGGAGACAAAGTCAGCAGGTCGCATTACAAGAGTGCTGATGCAGTGTCGAGCGTTGTTTGTTTATTGGGTGGTTAACGACGCACTTTATGCACATTCACGGCTAATGGTGCCGCCCGCACTGTTTCGCCGGTGGGCCGCGGACCTGTGTTCATCGTCATACTATCATCCCCACTGTTCGCTACAGTTTTGTTTCTTTGCTGGGTGGTTCACGACGCACTTTATGCACATTCACGGCTAATGGCGCCGCCTGCACTGTTTCGCCGGCGGGCCGCGGGATTGGGAACTGTCGGCTGGTTGGTTGGTTATTTGAGCTTTCGGGCGCATCGACCGGGCTGATTGGGAAATGTTGCGAGCGGCACCAGCGCCGATCCCGGGACCTTTGACACCCAGAGCCCAACACCTTAACCACTGGGCCACCCCCGCCCCGAGTGCCGAGTGTCAGCTGAGTTTGGCGCGCCACACCTGGACCCGAGCGGCTGCCGCTCGCTGGACTCAAAACCATAGTAGGCGGGCGGCTGCCGTGTGTTTTTTTTTTTTTTTTTTCCTGGCGGCTGCCGTGTGCCGGACTCACCTTGGCGGGTGGCTGCCTGACCGGCGGACCGTCCGACGCGACCGTCCCCCTGCCGTGCGGCGACATAAACCTGGCGACGACACCAGCCGTCAACATCTCCGCATGCTAGAGCCGTCAACAGCCGGAAACATCGGCCAGCCGAGGGTGTTCTGACACCAGCTGTCAACATCTGCCTGCCGAGTGGGTCAACATCGACCGGGTGGTCTGGCACCAGCCGTCAACATCTGCCTGCCGAGGGTGGTCCGTCAACAGCCGTCAACATCTGCCTGCCGAGGGTGGTCTGACACCAGCCGTCAACATCCGCCAGCCGAGGGTGGTCGACACAGCCGCCGAGGGTGGTCTGACACCAGCCGTCAACATCCGCCAACATCTGCCGCCAAGGATGGTCTGATACCAGCACGTCAACATCTGCCGGCCGAGGGTGGTCTGACACCAGCCGTCAACATCTGCCTGCCGAGGGTGGTCTGACACCAACCATCCCCACCCGTCAACATCTGCCAGTGGGAGTTGCAAGACGACACCCACTGTCATCATCCTTCAACGCATCTCAACGTCAACCACCAAGAACCGCTAACATCTGTGAACAACACCAACTGTCATCACCCGTCAACGCATGTCAACATCAGCCATCAGCAACCGTCAACATGTCAACAACACCAACCGTCATCACTCGTCCACGGACGTCAACATCAACCATCAGCAACCGCCAACATCTGTCAACAGCACCAGCCGTCATCATCTATCAAAGCATGTCAATATCAACCATCAACACCTTGGCCAATCTGGCTATCGACTTCCCATCGATCGCCAAATTCCCTGCGCACATCGCCGAAGACCGCTTCAACGTTGTACGCCTCAGCCAGTGCACGCTGGTCGCTGCAGACTGGCCAGCCCACCAGCCATGCCGAGCCCGCCAAGTCTTGGCGCAATTGGCAACAGTAGTTTGCCTTATGGGCGCATCTCCGGTGCTGGCCACACAGCGCCCAGGAACCAGGCGTACCGTGTGTGGAGGAGCGGACGGTGGGGATCAGTGTTAAATTATTCATAAAATATGGTGGAAAATACCACTTTCTGAACACTCAATCGACATCCTTCTCCAAGAAGTATCGACATCCTACTCCAAGATGCGTGCTTATGAAGTCTTCGTGTCTCCTTTCTAGCAGTGTTTTGCTTGCATCGTGTTAATGCTCCTACTAAGGAATAGTGATGCACGAACATTTCGCAACGCTACTTCGGGTAAAAAGATTAACTATGATGTAATGTGGCGTACAGCACCGGTTTATAGCATAGGTAATTGTCTCCATGTCCCGAATATAGCTCTTCCTAAATTATGAATCTCAAAGCAAATAACATGCATACAGTCATAAGTACCTACACCATTGGCTAAAATTTGAGTTTGAAAAACATCGAAAACATTTTTATTGACACTATTTACATGGCAAATTTTGACATCCTTCTGTGCCCGTTTCGACATCTCACACCTAACGAAAAACCATTATTTTAACCCTGGGACTGATTGATTATTCGGGTTTAAGGGCGCGTCGACTACGAGGTCATCTAGCGTCCAGGCCGGCGGCGAGAGCTGACCTCCTGAAGAGTCGCACGCTGAGCGGCAGGTCGTCCTCGGAGCCGCTGTCGGCCGCCGGCCGCCGCTGGCCCGCCCTGGGCGTCAGCAGCTCCTGCACGCCGCGGTGCATCCGTCGCCCCGGTGACGTCATCGCCGAGCGCTGCCAAATGTCGGCCGACGTCAGCGCGGCGCACGGCGCCAGGCCGAAGTGCATTCAGATTCGCAGTCGGTGCTCAATTGTCAGTTAGTTAGTTAGTTATTTGGGTTTTAGGGCGCATCAACTGCAGTGGTTACACAGCGCCCATAGTGCTCAATTGTCGGTTGGTTATTGGTTTTACGACACAGCGACCGCTGAGTCATGTAGCGTCGCCAATCTCTCACGCCGATTGGTCGCGGGCGAAGACCAGCGACCGGTGAGACTCGAACCCACAACCTTTTGATTGTGAGACGGGCAACTTACCCCTAGACTACACGATCCCAGCGCGGCGTACATCTCCAGGCCAAAGTGCATTCAGATTCGAAGTCAGTGTTCAATCGTAAACGAGCCGAGTGCTCTGCCGGCGTCATTCTCCCTCGCCCCTTCGCGGACCGAAGACAATCGAAAATAAACTTCAACTCCTGACTGAGAAGATAAAATATACCACTGTTACATACTGATCCTATGATGCGCCCTAAAACCCAAATAACTAACTAACTAACATACTGATCCTAACCAGTGATGACAGCAACTCTACCTAGGCCTTCTGGCGGCTAGACAAAGTCAGGTCAGGTCACGCACTGACCTTGGCCGGCGGTGGCGACGCCATCCTCTCCTTGCGTCGCCGTTTCCTGCGCAGGCGGCGGTCTGCCGCCGCCTCCTCCTCTTGGAAGTCCTTCGGCTGCATGGAGCGCATTTTGCGCATGCGCAGTCCTGGCAGTGGCGAGTCGTACCTGCAACCAATGCAGCACAGTGTAAAATAATTGACGATGTGACCTGGAAATTCACAGTTAATGGGATTGTGCTATTTCATCTTTGTCTTAGGTTTTTACGAGTTTGCCACATGATGTATGGGCAGTCATCATGCACACGACTGCGAAATACTGTAAAATGCTTCTGACTGAAGTGAGTCATCCCGCTTTTTTAATCCTTAAGTGGCGATCCTTTATTTTCTTTCAATCTTTCACTATTCCGAAGCAACTTCTTTCTTCATCCACACAGTTAATGGTGAAGTAATTTTAGGACACTGATGCAGCACACACATTGTTTACAACCAGCCGATATCACCACACGGTGGCAGGCTGGCGAGATTCAACCACACACACACACAGCACACATTATTGAGTGCATCTTGCAATGTTCAATGTTCAGGGGAAAATGATGACCCGACCCCTTCGACGCTTTACACCCCGCGCCGCTCGGGACATCTCCCAATCCCGCGGCCCACCGGCGAAACAGTGCGGGCGGCGCCATTAGCCGTGAATGTGCATAAAGTGCGTCGTGAACCAGCAAATAAACAAACAAGCACTCTACGCCTCAATACCACATCACGGCACCGCCCAGATTGCAACTTCTACTCAACTCATCACGCGTGTTCATCTCTACCAAGCGGCCTTCATAACCGCGTCACCCCTCTGCCACGTCATCATCTCGTCAGCCGCATAATATCTTCAAGTTGTCAGACACACGTCAGAAGAAGAACCTTGGGTTCTTTTTCGACGCATTCAACCGCTAGATTGCATAGCGTCGCCAACCTCTCACGCCGATTGGTCGTGGACGGACTCGGTACATTCCGTCGGTTGTGAGAGATTCGAATCCACTCAGACAAACATCCCACATCTTCATATGGCACACCCGCAAACATCAATACAAAATGCGTCCCAGAACCGGCCACAGCCGGAGTCGCCGCCCAATGGTAGGCCAGCAAAATGCAAGCAGCACCAGCATAGCCATCCGGTATGTGCCGATAATTGATGGTAGAAACATTACTGAAAGACATTACATTACGGTTAATTCCCATGCAACATAAACATTACATTACGGTTAATTCCTAAATAAAGCCGGCACGAGTGTGGATGTTTTCATAGCAGTATAAAGCTCGCACATATGTGGATGTATTCCTAGCAGCATAAAGCTAGTACAGAAATGGATGCTTTGTAGCAGTATAAAGCTCACACAGATATGGATGTCTTTGTAGTCGTAAAAAGCTCACAAAGATATAGACGTTTCGAAGCACCACGCACGCACGCATGGATGTTTTTGTAGCAGTATAAAGCTAGCACAGATATGGATGCTTTTATAGCAGTATAAGACTCACGCAAGTATGAATTTTTTGTAGCAGTACAAAGCCCGCACAGATATGGACATTTTAAACAAATCGGGGATGCATTGGCCCTTCGGCACCACCGACAGATCTAGGAGTACGCTAAGGGGGCGCAATTTTAGGGGGGCCTTTGCACGCGGAGCTGAAAGGACTTTCGTCTGAAAAACTTCGAAGCTGTGGAGGGACTCAAACTCGCCCGTGTGGACACCAGAAGTGCAAACAGAATTTGAACAAAAATTGCGCTCACTTAGGAGGAAATATTCGGATGAGAAGTAGCAAAAAGCACACTTCAAAAAGCACAGCTCTGACTGAAGTAATAGGTCTTGGATCGCTGCGACAAATGCCTTTGGTTCCAAAACAATACAGATCTGATTTCGTCGCACCGTATTTGATTGGGTCGGATCGACCAGCTGAAATTGTATGTTGGAACATCACGGGAGTGATTAGTTTGGGTTCCATCAGTGCCCGCAAAGGGGAACACTCACCAGATGTCCCAGTACTTTCGCTATCCGCTTGATATCAGCCAACAGACTGCAAATTAAAGAACGATATTTTGGAAATGTCCCAGATAATGCGTATTCAAATTGGTCACGTGGAAAACGAACATGATTTTCCCACCTTATGATGGTGATGAGGAATCGACGATTAGGGGCACGTTTCCTACCAGGGTTATTTTGAGCCAATAGCTCACCTTGCGGAATGCCTAACTGTTCGACTGAATGGATTTGTCCTGGCATTTCCCAAGTTATCGCATAAAGATACTGGATACCAGTGCAACTACAAGAACATCTTCAAGATCACAGTCAAGGCTAGTGTGGCAAATAATGTACATATGCCATTCATTCAGCCAATGTGTAGGGACACCATGAAAGATATCAGCACAATTGGTGTGGCACCGGCCAACCTGCCCCATGCAATTTTCCAACTATTGACAAGACAAACAGCAAAGAACAACCAAAGAAGCAAGCATTTGCAGAAGCAGCTTTCGAAAACCTCAGATTACGCAAAACCACAACAGATGCCCTCAAACCTCACCAATGAAGTACTACCGCAGCAAAAAGCAGCCGGCGGACTCGAAAAGCGTGTTTCCGCCCGGGATCGAACCGGGGACCTTCCGCGTGTTAGGCGGATGTGATAACCACTACACCACGGAAACACCTGGGGGTCGCCGCCAACTGTTTCAATGGGATATAAGTACTGGACAACTTCTAGTAAGGAACATGATTGGGGCGTGGTCTTATGATCAGTGAAAGCATTTGGGTACCACGTGGGAGGGATGGCAGCTGGCACGATCTGGACTGACCTACAAAGCCCCAACGCACACCGGGGCTGTAGCTCAAGTGGTAGAGCGCTCGCTTAGCATGTGAGAGGTACGGGGATCGATACCCCGCAGCTCCAGAAATTATTGTTTTCGCAATTTCGAATAGACAATCGGATATCTGAAAGACACAATCTATAGCCACAACGCTCCGGGAAGATTCGTGTGGTATCGGTCACCTAACTCCAGACCGCTCACTTGCGTCCCTGTCGATCAAAATCAATGACGAAATGCTCTTGATTATCGGCTAGTAACCTGATGAACAATTTTCCTCTGGTTAGCGACACCATTTTTTTTCCGTTTCAAAGTTTGAAGTTTCACAACACCAGCCAAGCTATGCAGCCAATACGTCCCTAAGCGACAATAACCAACTCGCCCACCCCTACCACTAGTCATCATACCCGCATACCTCGGTCTTCCTACTGAAATGGAATCGCCATGCGTCTTCAGTTAAGAGCTATCAGCGGACATGACAGCGGTGCGACGGACCCGAGATGGTGGACATGATAGTTTTGGACATGGGTGCTTTGTCTGAATATTATTGGGGAAGGCGCACAACACATGGGGGCAGTAGGTGGGTCCAAATTGATTGAAGACAAACTTCATAACAGGTAGTTATGATATAAAAAGGCACTTCACAAACTAGCTAAACCACCATGAAGACCATTTAGCCAAAGAGCTGTCTTAATGGGCTAAACCTGTGCCGATAAAGTGCATCAAAACCAAGTTGCTCTCTGAACACACTGAGAGACGACGAGCATTGTGCATCATGAGTCCTTCCACCCATTAATCCACAAGACAATGGCCATATTCCATCCCCCGAATGATGTGGTGCGATTGGTCCCCACATTTGGGACAGTGAGCATCGCAATAGCACCAAACAAAAAGCACGTCTTGGTAGCAAAGGCATACGGTGTCTAGGTGCCAACTTAATTAGCGTGGGACCGAGGCAATGCTAGACAATGCTATTTGCGTTGTGCCTTGATACTGGTTATGCTTGGGAGCTTTCATCCAATTTGTACAACATTCTGAAATCTCAGAAAGCAGCTGGCAATAACTTGACTCATCTTCTTCAAGTTTGGTAGTGGGGACTGCACAACACAAACATAATATTATACAATAGCAAGCGAACTATGCACTATTCCACAGCTTATTTTCAGAAAACTTAAACTTGAACATAGAGAGAAACCTGGACAGTTTCCATTTCAAGTAAATTCTAAGCACAAACGTGCAAGCGAGTACGCATGTACAATTGCGAGAATATCGTGCGAACAACCATAGGGACAGACAGGATGGCTCAATGATGATTTCGAAACTCATGAACAACCAGGGTCAAGGCTAGAAACTATCCAAGGAGACAGGAGCAATGTTGGCGAAGACCATGCCTATGCCCAACTTCCGGCTTTACATTTTCCATTTCAACGAGAGGCAAATGTTGCCGGGCCTGTGTCCGCCACTGACCTAGACGGAGTCCGAGGATGGGTCGCACAATCAGCTTGCGCGACCTGCCCGCTGGTCTGGAGAAGAATAAACAGTATGACCCAAGCATCGGCTAGATACGGAGCTGCTGTGTTATCGTGGCCCCTGGCCACAACTGCACCGTGCCAAAAAGACCCGTCAAAAGCCCAGCATAAATCGCCATTGACAATCAATAGGTTGGTTGGTTATTGGTTTTACGAGCACATCGACCGTTGAGTCATGTAGCGTCGCCAATCTCTCACGCCGATTGGTCGCGGGCGAAGAGTAGCGACAGGTGAGACTCGAACCCACAACCTTTCGATTGTGAGACGAGCAACTTATCCCCTAGCCCCAGCTGCACCAGGCGACTGACACAACCGAGACACCGTCGCGCCCGGGGCCACCCCAGAGCTACCAGTCGATCGCCATTGGCAATCAATAGGTATCCGCGCCCGGGGGAGGCGACCTCACCCCAGCAGCACCAGGCGACTGACAACAACCGAGACAGCCGTCCGCGCCCGGGGGAGGCGACCTCACCCCAGCAGCACCAGGCGACTGACAATAACCGAGACAGCCGTCCGCGCCCAGGGGCTGGCGACCACGCCTCACACACCAGAGCGCCACTGACCAGCCGCAGCCGGTCGCGACGAGCGCGGTCAAACGTCGACCGCGACCCGTCCTGGGCAGGATCACAATGTCAGACGCCGGCACCGCCTACTGTCACAGGTGGTTAGTTAGTTTATTGGTCATGGTTCGGCACGGCACACACTTCACTGCACATTCACGGCTAATGGCGCCGCCTCCACACAGTTTCGCCGGTGGGCCGCGGGATCGGGAAAGGTCCTGAGTGTCGCTAGAGTCGAACCCGGGACCCTCCTTGGCAGACCCATAGCCCGACACCTTAACCACTCGGCCATCCCACGTCCCAGTTGGTTAGTTAGTTATTTGAGTTTAAGGGCGCATCGACTGCGTCGGTCATGCAGCGCCCGTGTCACAGGTGGTTGTGACTTTGCGTCGCACGAGGCGGGGATGGCCGAGTGGTTGAGGTGTTGGGCTCTGGGTACCAAAGGTCCCCGGGTTCGACACTAGCGCCGCTCGGGACATTTCCCAATCCCGCGGCCTACCGGCGAAACACAATGTCAGACGCCGTCACCGCCTACCGTCACAGGTGGTTGTGACTTTACCGTGCACGGGGCGGGGATGGCTAAGTAGTTAAGGTGTTGGTGTGTGGGTACCAAAGGTCCCGGGTTCGACACCCGCGCCGATCGGGACATTTCCCAATCTAGTGGCCCACCGGCGAAACGGTGCGGGCGGCGCCATTAGCCGTGAATGTGCATAAAGTGCGCCGTGAACCACCCAATAAACAAACTTAACAAACAAATCAACAGCCCAATAAACAAACCGCGGCCCCATCCCACAGCCCAACACTGTGCACCAGTCAGTGGTACCATTGTCCACTAACCTTGAACACGACGTGAGTGACGATCTTGGTGAGGCGGTCAGCGACAACGGCCCCGAGAGCCCGCAGCTGTGTTTCCACCGGCCGAGACCTGGCGAACATCGGTCAACAGTCACAGCAACTGTCAACATGTCAACTGCCAACCTGTCAACTGTCGACATCTCAACTGTCAACACGTCGACTGTCAACACGTCAACTGTCAACATGTCAACTACCAACATGTCAACTGTCAACATGTGAACTGAAAACCCGTCAACTGCCATCACGTCAACAGGTCAACTATCAACTGCCAACATGTCAACTGTCAACATGTCAACTGTCAACATGTCCAATGAAAACCCATCAACTGCCAACACGTCAACTGTCAACATGTCAACTGCCAACACGTCAACTGTCAACCCATCAACTGTCAACACGTCAGCATCCAGTGCAGTTACACACCAGGGACTGGTTCAACAGTACACCCACACAAAGTTCGTAAAATAGGCCATTCACGGTCTCTGCTGACCTACCTGATCAGTACCGATCTACCTGATCTGACATGTTGCCGACCAACCTGACCTGACACTTTGCTGACCTACTGACATACCACTGGCATGTGCTCTACTAATGTAGACAACTTATCACTTATGATCATTGATTGATTACTTGGGTTTGTTTGTTGTTTGTTCATTTGGTAGTTCACGACGCACTTTATGCACATTCACGACTAATGGCGCCGCCCACACTGTTTCGCCGGTGGGCCGCAGGATTGGGAAATGTCCTGAGCGGCGCTAGTGTCGAACCCGGGACCTTTGGTACCCGTAGCCAGATTATTTGGGTTTAAGGGGGCGCCAACACGAGGTCATTTAGCGCCCATTCACTTATGATCGACATGTGATGTACTTCAAAGCTACATGATCCATGACCTTCCTTACTTCTTTCCTTGAGGCCATATAGTGAGGATCCAAATTATGACTGATGATCGGTATGTGATGTACTTCAAAGCTGCATGACCTACTGACCTATTATCGGCGCCGGAGCGGACGTCGACGAACGCCACGACGCCGTCCAGCACCACACCCGTCACGGGCTGCGTGCACGCCATCTCGTCCTCCGGCTCCGGCGCCCTGGCGGCGGCCGCCGAACTGCAGGCTCCCGCGGTCGCCGCTAGATGGAGCTGCCGGCGGGCGGCGAGCCGAGGCGATATGCGCGTGGCGGCAGCCGTCGGCGGAGGGTGATTTGTCGTTGGGTTCTGGTGGTCGGTTGCGGGTGAGGGTGCCGCCGGTGGCGGCGACGTCGCCGCGGGTGTCCGTGCGGCAGGTGTCCGCGCGGCGGCGGGTGTCCGCGCGGCGGGTGGCGGCGCAGCGGGTGTCGTCGCTCTCGCGGCCGGCGTGACGGCGTGACCGGGCGTCTGTGCGCGCCGGCCGGCCGGCGTGCGCCGCGGCGTCGCGCCGCCGCGCCGCCGCCGGCCGTCGCCGGCGCGCGCCAGCAGCGGCGAGCCGGGCGCCGCCGCCAGCTCGGCCAGCTCGCACACCACCCGCCGGCCGGCCGCGCCCAGCTGCGCCCAGTCGCCGCCAGGGGCGCTGTCGTCCGAGTCGGCGCGCAGCAGGCGGAGCGCGCCGTCGACGGCGCTCCGCATCTCCGACAGGAACGGGTCGTCGTCGCTGTCGTCGGACGGCGCCGGCGGCGTGAAGACGCTCCCGGACGCCGCCGCCGCCAGGGACGCTGAGCGCGCCGCTGCCGCCGGGTCAGGCCGGGTCGCATCGGCGGCTGACGTGACGGGCGCGGGGCGTGGCCACCTGGCGTCTGGTTTCGCGACTTCCGTGGCTGACCGCACCGCTTCAAGGTTCGACTTTCCGGCGTCCGTCGGGAACAGAACAGTTGTGGGTGTCTGCGGGCTGGTGGCTGTCACAGCTCGGGTGTGAGGGGTGGTGACGATCCCACCTTTCGTCCGAGGGGTGGTCACGGTCTCAGCTTTCGTCCGAGGGGTGGTGACGGCCCCATCTCTGGTCCGAGGCGTGGTGACAGTTCTACCTCTGGTCCGAGGCGTGGTGATGGCCCCACCTCTGGTTCGAGGGGTGGTGATGGCCCCACTTCTGGTCCGAGGGCTCCTGACGGTCCCATCTGCAGTCGGCAGGGTGGCGACTGCTGCACCTCCGGCCCGAGGGCCGGCCACACCCTCAGTCCCACCCACTGCCCCAACACACTCCAGCACTGATCGCGAACCACCGAGCGGAGTGGTCGGCTGGACGTGCAGCCCGGTGCGAGCTCTGCCTCCGCCGACTGTGGGCGACTCCACGAAGTCACTAGCGTCCGAACCGTCAGCCAGGCACCGCGCCGGGCCGGCCTCCGTCGCAGCCTTCAGCTCCAGCTTCGAGGGCTTCAGGCCCGGCTCCGACGCCGCTTCATCTCCCCGCTGTACGGGCGTCGCCTCTATCTGACCTACCCCCACCGTGGGGTCGCCATCTGTCTCCGCACTTCGCACAGCGGGCTTCGCGTCTCCATCCGCCTTCACCGTCGCTGCACCCGTGTCCACCGTCTTTAACAGCGCGGCTGGCGAGAGACCCGGGCCGTGGCGCGGCGAGGTGCGGCGCACGCCGTCTGTGCCGCGCGGCAAGGAGCGGTGCAGGCGCAACGCGCGCAGACGCGCCGTCGATGACATGGTTGGCCACCAGGGCTCCTGTTGTGAAAAATACCGAGTCAAACATACACGTGCAATGGTTGAACAGAGCACACACATATTACGGTTCTGCAGTCCGGCATTCTGGAAGTAAACATCACTCCATTCAGAAGTAACATGTTCTCATAACTGGAACTGCAACTTTTCCATGTCCAATTATTAATTTAAGAAGACTGGAAATTGCAATCAAAATGTTTTGTTTTCTGTGAAATACAAGACTATTATACCACTACCGCTGAAACAATTTAACCATTTCAAACCACTTGCTTAAACATAAAAAACAAGCATGGACAGGGGTACCAGCAGTTGGACAACAATTTGATTGATTTATTATTTGGGCTTAAGGGCATGTGGACTACTAAGGTCATTTTGCGTCCATTGGACAACAATTTGAATGGCATGCCACAGTTGTGTGAAGCAGAGGTAATGGACAAAGGCAATAGACTCAAGTGTGCTTCTAGAATCTGAAACTACAGCATTTGTGCATGTAACCCTGCAAAAGCTGTATGTTCACATTTATATTGCATATATGACTGTAAATATATTGCTTGTTGAAAAAACTATGATTGAAGCTTTTTATCCTTATAATGAAGTTATTGACTTGTTTGTTTGTTAATTATTTGGGCTTCATGGTGCTTTGACCAGAATTGATCATTTATGTCTGGAGGTATTGCCATTTCAATCATGGAAATAGGCAGACAGACAACTGGACTTTTAAATTGTTAAGATTGCTCCATTATTTTTCTTGTTTAGAACAGCAATCTGTAATGAAATGGTGCAAGTTTTATGTTTCCAATGTCTGCACATATAGGTTTTGTCATTACAATATATTGGGGTTAGATTAGTTTATTATGCATAATAATAGGCTCTATGATCTACAACATCCATATGTATATGTTTTACACCATGCAACATTCATAGTGTATGCTTTCTACAACACAACATGAATAGGTGCAGGCTATATATATATACACCATGAAACATCCACAGGCATATATTTTATGGTATTATTGGTGGCTATATATAAATTGTTCAATTTTTGATCAAACAGAAAAGTCAATAGATAAATCACATACACCCACACATATCAATTTAAGCTTCACTTTTGCTGTGTACAGGTTAAGCTCCTGTATATCAAAATTTGCTAGGCTTTCTTTCGAGGGCAACCACTCAAGTATAGAATTTTCTGACAAGTGTCATTGCTAGAGGTTATTTGCTCAAATTTTTCCAAGGTCTGCCAATATTTGTGTTTTAAGGAATACATCGCCATGAGATTTATAAATTCCTTCTCAAAGCATGAAGCTGTATAATCCACAGTCCAACACCAGCCTGGTCAGTCTGACACCATCAATGTATACATGGACAAGCCACAGCCTGACAATCCCACTGAAGTATGCAAATGATTGCAGTTTTGACTCATAAAATACTGTTAATATTATAGCACATTTCCTCTGTGTAACGCCTATGGTATCAACTGCATCGACCACCATGCATTGAAAAGTAATCAATCGTGGAGAAAACGAGTGGTTGCAGCATCTTAACCTAATCGAGATCTACTTTGTTGCTGCAACAATCTGACTGATACAGGTGCTTACCCAGATCACATAGCCATAGCACAAAAAAAAGATGATTTAACCGGATTTAGCCAAAGCGCCTCTCAACTGCCGCCCTCGAAATTGAAAACCGCTGCGACAAATCATAACATGATTCAGGTACGATCATGCAGTGATTCTATGACCGAAACTTTCACCATGTGACGTCATTGGGAATGAGTTTTAATATTAGGTTGATCCGTGTATGCAGTGACGTCGCCAGGAATTCTTCCAGGGGGACGAGATCGAAAGGGGGCCTCCTGCTCCCCGAAAAGGGGCCTCCATTGTGTTACGGCCTCCTATTTTTTTAGGTCCTTAGTATGGTTCGGGAATGGGAAACTGAGGGCTGGAGGGCCTCCTTTTCGTCCTGGAGGGCCCCCTTCTCATAAAGACATAAAGACATAAAGACATAAAAGATTAGTGCAACTCTGAGCCACAAGGGCCCTTCTTGGTTGCACTCTGTACACTGAACCAGTTGCCCACCAAATCTGCCAATCAGCCCTCCCTGTAACACTGAAAAGCAAGCCCTCTATTCTTATAATGATTGTCTATGCTGTTTTTAAAGATGTTCAATGTGCTGCTACTGACGATGTTTTCTGGCAGCTGGTTCCAGTGTTCCACTACCCTGTTGGTGAAGAAAGTTTGCCTTAACCTTGTTCTGCTGTGGTTAATTTTAATTTTGAATTTATGACCTCTATGGCCCTAATGGTAAACAACATCACTACCAATGAAATCAACATCATTTGTCAGATCCCATGTAACTGAACTATGGTGTACGGTCGGCAGATTGGTCATATCTTCCAATGTAAACACTGATTTGAACTGCTTGCTCAGCTCCTCAACCATCTCACTATCCTCACCCAATGTAGTCCCGTTTACTTCCAGTGGACCAATTGTGCTAGAAACTTTACTCAGCTTGTAGAAACTAAAGAACTTTTTACTGTCCCCATTACAGTTTCTAGCTAAATCCAGTTCCTTTGCTCGCTTTGCTGCTCTGGTTTTTTGCTTCACAGTGTCTCTAGCTTTTTGATACGCCTTTAGATTAATGACATTTGAGGCTTCTTTAAAAACTCTAAATGCAGTTTTCTTAGCCCTAATTGCTTTTATCACGTCTGGTGTAAGCCATGCTGGCTTTCCTACCCTTCTTTTGCGTCTTTGCTTTTGGGGGACATGTCTAATCTGAGTTTCCTTTAAGTAAGATTTAAACTTTTCCCACATTTCACAGGCATTTAAATTGGAGAATTCTTCTTCCCATCTGATGGCACTTAAAGCCGCTCTCATGCCGTTCAAGTCTGCTCTGTTGAAATTTGGAACCTTTACCAAATTATCCTTGATAATTTCCCCTACATGTGCCTTGAATCTAACTATGTTATGGTCACTTTTACCCAGAGTTTCGCCTACAGTCAAGTCTTGAACCAAGTCACTTAAATCTGAGAATACAAGGTCCAAGAATGAACCATGCCTGGTAGGTTCCGATACAAACTGGTGTAAGAACAGGTCCTCTTCAAGGCATTTCCTGAACATTTTGCATGATGGGGAGCCAACACCAGCATTTTCATAACCTTTTAGATTAAAGTCACCGAGAATAAGGCACTTCCTCTTAAAGTTTCTACTGATTTCCTCACAAATCACCTTGTCAAGCTCCAGTTGCTGAGAATGTGGCAGGGTTCCTGATCGGTAGAAAGCTCCTATCCTAAGAGTATTGCTGTTGCCTTTTCCCACAGTGACATCAAGCCAAATGGACTCCACAGACACATTTTTATCCCCACCTGCTACTTTTTGAGAACTGAATAAGCTATTCACATAGAGCATTACACCACCCCCCTTTCATTGCTGGACCCCTATTGCAGGAAAACATATTGTATCCCTGGATCTCATAGTCCTGTAAGTTATCTCCAAAATATCCTTCACTGACCCATGCCTCCGTAATGCAAACAAAATCCGGTTCCTCCTCAGCAACATAACACTTGAACCCATCAAATTTGGAACGGATACTCTGAGCATTAAACATCATACACTTAACAAATGCTCCATAACCACCTTTGGCTTTTTCATATTGAGGAGTTCTTTTATCACTAGATGAACTATAACTCTGTCCCCTTGAGTTGCTGCTGTCCCTATTTGCAGACTTTGAGGTTCTATTGCCTTGGCTGACACTATTGGAATATTCCTGAGTTGGCAATGCAATTTCATCCCTCCCCATCCCATTTCCTAGTTTCCCTGAAGGACATGCTCATATACTTTGCCTAACACATGGACCCCCTTCTCAGAAAAATGCAGGCCATCCCTCTGATAGAGGTCCCACGATGCATAAAACCTGCTCTACTCGTCTACAAATGTAAACCTAGCTCCTGGCAGAGCTTTCCTACCCTGGTGTTAGCTGCCAGTGCCCTAGAGCTCCACTCAGGGAGGCTCTAGCCCTAGGTAAAATTCCTGTTACAAGCACTCTATTGGTACCCTTCAGGGTGGCCAGAAGGGCCCTGTACTCCCGCAGAAGCTCCTCGCTCCTAGTATGACCTATGTTATTTACCCCTACATGCACTATGACTGTGTTAAACTGGTGATCACTGGTGACCTGTGCCACAGCAGGTACCAGGTCCTTCACCTTGGCACCAGGCCTGGTGATGCACCTCCTGTCCCTCCTACCTTTACAAAATACCCGCTCTAAATGACGTACACGAGAGTCTCCTATGACAAGCACTGACTCCTCACTACTGCTATCCTGGGGGCAGTCATCCAATGCCTGGAACATATTTGTTGTTACTATGCCTGCTCGCTGGGCCGGTCGGCTACACTTCCTCCCGCTCCTACCACCTGCCACCTGCCACTCACTGACCCTTTCCTTAGGTTCGCGTCTCCAAATCCTCTACCCCCTGACCTCATGCCACTTCCCCTCCTGTGACCTACCAGAACTACCCCTCCTCTGTTCACTATTAACACTATTAACACTCCCCTCTTGAGAGATCCCAGCCACCTCCACAGTAGGGGAAACCTCAGCTACCTGGTGGCCTGCGACCACCTGGGCATATGATGTCCCTGCTACGGATTGACCCCTTGTTGCTTTATCTTGCCTACCCTGTGCAACAAGGGCAGCCTTGAGGTTGGAAACCTCTGCCTTAAGGGTCCTAATTTCTTCCTCTAGTGCCTGCATCCTGGTCGAAACCATTCTAAACGCTGCAGCTTATGCCTAGATTTAGATTCAAATTAACTTGCTAAAAACTTGTTAAACAACCGACAAAAAAGCTAACTATCATTCACTATAAATCGCTACCTCCTATACTGTCAGTTAAATATCTGAGTGCCTCAAGAAAAGCAGAAACTATTAAACAATTGTTTGTTTTTTTGTTTTGTTTTGTTTTTTAAATAAATTTAAATAACTAAACAAGATGTATAATCTAATTGTCTTCCACACAAGTAGACAACTATATAAACATCCCTTTGATATCACTTATGGCTAGACAGAAAAATGAACAGTCACACAGCACTTATGAATACCCCCAACTTACTACTAATTAAACTATCTTAAACTTCAACACCAAACACACTTGCTAAACAACCGACAAAAAAGCTAACTATCATTCACTATAAATCGCTACCTCCTATACTGTCAGTTAAATATCTGAGTGCCTCAAGAAAAGCAGAAACTATTAAACAATTGTTTGTTTTTTTGTTTTGTTTTGTTTTTTAAATAAATTAAATAACTAAACAAGATGTCTAATCTAATTGTCTTCCACACAAGTAGACAACTATATAAATATCCCTTTGATATCACTTATGGCTAGACAGAAAAATGAACAGTCACACAGCACTTATGAATACCACCAACTTACTACTAATTAAACTATCTTAAACTTCAACACCAAACACACTATGCACACCAAAAAAGAAATAAAGTATGTTAGGATAGTATGAATGTTGTCTAATGTACTTATCAAATCTACACACTTGTAACATCTCCTACTACAGAAATCGAAGAGTCGAGAACACGCCGAAGCCACGAGGCCTCCCTTTGGCGCATACAAGATGGCGTCCTGCGGCGTCGCTAGGTTAATATAGTATAGTTTGCGTGCTACGAAAATGCTTATAAGATAAAACCTAATGAAATATAATAAGAGAAGTAATTGCTAAGCACCTATCCACAGCTTAGACTAGAGTACTGCCCTGTTCTGCAGCGACTTATCTGGAAACCTGGAGCTCGGGGACGCGTCCTTCCACCTTGAGAGCTGGCGGCAAACTGAGCCCTCTCCTAGATGACCTACCCTCTCCTAGATGACTTCTTTTTACAAATTAGGCACCTCCTCCTGGAGGCCCCTAATTTGTATAATCTCTTTTTCGTCTTGGGAGCCTCTTTTTCGTCCTGGATGGCCTCCTTTTCGTTCTGGAGGGCCTCCTTTCCATCCTGGGGGCCTCCTTTTCGTCCTAGGGGCCTCCTTTTAGTCCTAGAGGGCCTCCTTTTCGTCCTGGGGGCCTCCTTTTCGTCCTGACGTACCTTCTTTTTCTCCTGGAGGCCTCTTTTTCGTCCTGAGGGACTCCTTTTCGTCCTGGGGGTTTCGTTTTCGTCCTGGGGGCCTCCTTTTCGTCCTGGGGGCCTCCTCAAATTTCAGGGGAGCCAGTCTCACGGCAGGGGGCAATTGCCCCCTCTGTCCCCCGGTGGCGACGCCCCTGCGTGTATGACGACTAAAATTGCATGGCGTAACATTTTTCGTTTGGCTTTGGTCGTACACCTTCACCCTCCAAACCGAACAAAAATTCGCCATCCGTTTGTCAAGTCATTGGACATCCGATTCGGAGGTCTGTAAACGTTCTTGCAAAATTTGCTAGGCGTTGATTGATTTGAGACTGCTCACTGCTGGAATGTGCATGCCGCGATGACTTGGTGTGTGCATAGACGACCTGACATGCCCATTAGGTGCTACCGCCCGTGGCGGAAGTGGGAACCGGGAAGACAATAAGCGCGCAGCTGCATTGTTGGCGTGGTGCTGGAGGAGATAGGGCGGCGGACGGCCATACCATAGACCGAAGATCCAGTATCTCTGGAGAGTTGTGCCAGGAGGATTCGACACTCGAACACTCACGTTGCTGCTGTAGGCACTACTGTACACGCGCAATAACTGTCAGCGAACCTCTAAGCACAATAAGCAACCAATAAGAGGGCTACAAGGGGTGACGACACCAGTTTGTTATTAAAAACAGAACCAAGACATCCTCGATTAATTTTGGTACGGATATATACAAAGAGATATAGAGGAGGAAAGGGATTTCTTGAAATTTAGCAAGTATTCGTTCTAAAACTACATGAGGATCCATACGGTTTCTTGGCAAAAAAAAAAATGAGAAAGTAAAAGTACAATCTGCAATCTGCAAGTTGCAATCGGCGCCAGAGCCCATGTCCTCGGCTTGTGCGGCAGAACCTTGTAGACGCCGCCACTATGCCGATCTCCGCTTGCGATACAGGTTCGAGCCCTCAGCCGTTGGACGACCGGCGTTCTGGGACCCGCCGTCTCAGAACTTGTCCGGGAGCTCGGGCGGCATATAATGACCAGCACCGGCGAGCGCCGGGAAACAGCGTGGCTGCGGTAACGGATTTCTGCCGCAATTGCGCGTGGCAACGCGGCTTCTGTGCTCCGGTCACAGCCCGGCCCACAGGTGGATCTGCAGGTGGCGGCATAGCTGCACCACTTTCCCAATGTTGCACAGTATTTTCCCAACCCTGGTAAGATATCGTGACTTCGTTCATGTCATGTGCCCATCTAATACTTGCATCACAATTGTAAGTACAATTCTGGGGTATCATTAGAAACATTTGAGTGAAAGGTATTATATGTGCATGGTGTTTTCCCCAGTGTTTGATTGTATTGTACAATCAATAGAAGCATTTTAGAGGAGCTCAACCCCCCCCCGAGACCGGGTGTGAGGATTTCAGCGGAAAGACGGCTCGGGTTAACCCGCCGCCGTCTCTCCGGTCAGATCCTCGCATCCCGTCTCCGGGGGGGGGGGGGAGTGGATAGCAACCTTCCTCTAAAATCCAAACTAAGCGTCGCACGAAAACGAAAGAAGTGTCATCGGAAAGCGCTCGACGAGTAGGGTCCGGATCCACCCACCAAAAGTGACGTCACTTGGGGGCTAGATTTTCACGACTTTTCACGACTTACATTATGTTTTTGGCTCTGGGGAGGTCATTTTAGGGGATATTGCAGACAAAATAATCAGAAAAGGATGGCAAAATCGACCATGGCCCTCCTCCCTCCCCTACCAAGAAAAACGTACTTCAAAATTTTGAGCTTCAAGGTTTCATTAATTGTGTAATGGGTAGGACAGACCGAGAAGCGTTGTTGGAAGTCAACGTGCCCTGATACAAAATGCTTACTTTAGCCAGAATCTTCGATTCAAACTGAAATAGGCAAATATGCAAAATTTATATGTCTTTCTGGTCAAATCCTCACACCACGTATCGGGGGGGGGGGGTTGAAGACCCCCGAACCAAAAATCCAAACTAAGCAGCGCACGAAAACGAAAGAGGTGTCATCGGAAAGCGCTCGACGAGAAGGGTCCGGCTCCATCCCCAAAAAAAAATCCCCCAAAAGTGACGTCACCAGGGGACTAGATTTTCATGACTTTTCACGACTTACATTATGTTTCTTACTCTGGAGAGTTCATTTTGGGTGATATATAACAAAAAAAAATTATTTGGGATGAGAAAAGGACAGCGAAATCGACCAGGGCTATAATTTTTCTTGGCCCCCAGAATACAATTTTTATTTTGGGGGAAATGTTAAAAGTTTGAGTTTTCAAGTTTTCTTTCATTTTCCTTTTCCTATGTGTAGAGCAGGCCAAGAAACGTTGTTGCAAGTCAACTTTCCCGAATAAAAAATGCCTACTTGAGCCAGAATCCTCTATTTGAACTGAAATTTCGCAAATAGGCGAAATTTATATGTAGTCAAAAACGAAAAAATGAAAAATTCAACACATGCGTTTTGTTGCATCCGTAAAGATAATCAAACGCTGGAAGTTTCATTAAAATATCGGTATCCCTTAAAGCGTGACGACCGGTTGAACTTTTCTGGAGGTGACCTCACTTGACCTTGACTAACCCGATGACCCTAGATGACCTGACTTCAAAACTTAGAAACAGCATGCCAAATTAATGTGGAGAAAAGGTATAACAAATTGTGGCATGCTGCCGCGCGTCGTTCGTTCACTATCCGCGAAAAACTGAGTGGGGCGGTTGAAGACCCCCCCCCCGAGACTCGACGGGTTAAAGAGAAGAAGTGGAAGAGATTGGTTTTTCCGACGTACGAATAGGACCATTTTTACTTTGATTGTCATCGAGGTTTGAGACAAACGTAGACCGACATGCTGGGTCGCACTAGAAACTGGATAGGATCCATGTCGTCGTCGGTGCCCTCACGTCATGTGTCACGTTCCGAATGAATGCTGGCAGGAGTGTTGGCAGGAGAGAGTCCAGTCTCACAAACAGGATGCGTTGAGGACAGTTACGTTTTTTTCCGCAGTTGAGACAACACTGAAAAATCGCGGTGTTTGCGAAAAACAAAGCCTGGATGGTCCGCAAGTAGATCGTAGCATACACAGCGGACATCAACCGCAAGATTTGGTCACGTGCATCACACTGGAGTTTGCTTCGTCTCCGTTTTGGGGTGGGTCACAACCACAACCACCCTGCACCGACGAAGGCGACGAAACATTGAGCACGAGCGAGTGGTCATAGTGTATCTCCCACCTCGCCACGAGAGAAACACAGTTCCGCCATTGCCATTCGGATAGGTTTTTATTGATTCAGCGGCCAGGCTGTGACTGTGCGGCACTGTTTTGGGCGGTTCACTTTCTTGGGCGGATCATTTTCCTGAGCGGATCACGCTCCGTCGCTCTGCGTCAATCGCTTCGGCAGCGGCGGCGGCTTGGCGGCCGGCACTGGCGGCGGCTTCACTGGGCTGCGCCTCGACGTGGCGAAGTTGCGACGGAGCACGAACTCGATCACGACCGGTATCGCCTGACTGTCAAAGCGGCACACGGTGAGTTCGTCGTGTCGTCCACGTTCTCTTTCTCGACAACACGTTGGCACACGTCGGTCCACAGGCAGAGCGCGGAAAGGGGCGCTACTGGTCGCTGTATGACTGAAGCAGCCGATGCTCCCCGAACCCCAAATAACCAACCAGGGAGGTGCTACACAGAAAACGGCCAGCCGGTGGCCGGCGGTGGTCCAACGAAGCCCCGGCCGGTGATTCTCGTGCTGGCGGGTATCGCACTGCATCGACGACGCACTATTCCCACTGTCGGTGGGCCGACACAGGTCTGGTCTCAGCTCACCAATGTCAAGGTGTTGGAGTGTGCATGCCGCGAGCTGAATGTGAAGTCAAGCTTCACATGATACCGCTAGGTGGCGGGGCTACTGGTTGACCTCACCGGCCCATTAGGTGCTGCCGCCTGCGGCGGAAATGGGAACCGGGAAGAGAATAAGGGCGTGGCGACATTGGTCGTTTGGAGCTGGAGGAGTGAGCAGGGCGGAAGAATAAACCACGGACCGAAGATCCAGTCTCTCTGGAAAGTCGTGTGCCGCGGAATCAGGAGGAATCGACACCCGAACACAAGGGAGCGGGGGGAAGGCAGTGCTGGTGCGGTAAGATGGCTGCTATCTGGCGACAGATTACCTGCGTACAACTACGATGCTGCCTGGTCATCTCACATCAAACTGCGTGGCTCACAATCTCTGCCAAGTCCGATTGTTTACTTGGTTTTCAGTCTCGAACATGCAGCCCTTCTGCTTTGAGGCGAGCATGACGAGTATGGGTGTAGCCACTAGGGGTGGGGCTGGGGACAAGTACTCTAATTTCTGAAAAGTAGCAATTTGTCTTCAATTTATTTCGTGCCCCACTCAACTAAGCCTAAACTACTGGATCATGATCACCGTAAGATCATGTATAGTCATGAGTCATTATTAGATTTATGATGTTACATATATATATATATTATATTACACCGCAAGATCATATTTAGTCATTTATTAAGTGAAATATATATGCAAGAGTATCACCGAAAATACTAATAGCCCATCTAGCCAAGCAACGCTTTTCAGAGGCTATCTGTAGTTACAAAATCTGTGAGTAGTAAATCAGCAAACGGCATAAATGTCTGCTTACAGGCCATTCTTGAGTAATATGAACTTTTACCATCTTGCCTTTTCGCTTGTGTGGAAAATTGCGTTTTTCGAGGCAGCAAACTTGCATTATCGTACAATTTTATACCTCTTAGGATGCATTCTCCTGCGCATATATCGACACTATCTTGAACAAAAGTAACTCCGTGGTGTCCTCTGGGATCTTGGGTATCTAAGGTATCCCATAGAGGGAAGTCATGGGGAGCCTCAAGAAAACACGTCAAGTTACGTTGTATTCGTATTCGTATACGCATATGAAGTTCTATACGTATACGTACTCTAAGGCCAATTCCTCCCTGTAATTTATCGGTGCATCCCTAGGTATTACTTATTGGCTTAACTCAGCTAGCGTTCTGTCCTGTTCCAAGGTCATGTGCAATTGGACAAGATTACGTTGTTTCTCACGATACTTGTCAGTAGACTTAGCGAACGCGCAAAAGTGCGATTTTCCGCGATGGCCGAAAACCAAATCCAAGGTCAGCAGCTGTGAATATTCTTCGGATCGGAAAGATGTAGATACTATGACATACGGTTCATGTCGAAAGATGTGGTGAAAATTATTATGGAGGCAGACATGGAAGACTGGCGCAATCTGTTCTCGAAACTCACACAGAAGATGAAAAATGCATGTTGGAAAAACAACCATGTTTAAACAAACTACACCGGCCATTTCCCAAAAGCGAGGGGACGATTCCCCCGCCCTGATTTCTTTGCGACCCAAGTTCGAAACCTACCAGAAGAGATAGATGGACAATAATGGCTGCGCCGTGGAACATCCACGGTCGCGTTGGTTCAATTATTCCACAACACTTCATAGCACGCGTAGCACCATTCATAAACGATACAGTTCAAAATCAAACACTACTCCATGACACAAGATAAGTGCATTGGATGATTCAGTTACAGATAGCCACAGCTCGGATACATGCATGTGCTCATCCATGCTACACAATGCATCTACCCATGAATTCAAATATACATTTTTTATTAATACGCTGAGTGAAACTAATAATGCATTTCATTTTGAATGTAGCGCTTTATATAGCGACCATCTTATACCTATTCAAGCTATGAAATCCCTCAGCCATCCTCAACCTTAACCTCAATCTCAACCTCAACCATCCACGCCACATGCGTTGGACGAGCCATTGGACCGTTCGACCGTTAGACGTTCCGGTCGTTCGTCACTTCGATCTTACCCGTTGGCAATCTTCTGAAATGTTTCCGCCAGCCGGGCGTTGATGATCGGCCACAGCGTCTTCCAAGCGCCGCTCAGCACGTGCATGGAGACGAGCTCGTCCATGGCGGGAACTGGTGAACAACATGCGGTATGGGCGATAGAAGAAATTGAACTGAATGTGTTTTCACTTAGATTGAAGAAATTGAATGTTTTCACTTAGATTGAAGAAATTGAATATGTTTTCACTTAGATTAAAGAAATTGAATATGTTTTCACTTAGATAGAAGAAATTGAATTGAATATGTTTTCACTTAGATTGAAGAAATTGAATATGTTTTCACTTAGATTGAAGAAATTGAATATGTTCTCACTTAGATATAGAAGGCTGAGAGGTGATCTCATCGAGGTCTTTAAATTTGTCCATGGTCTGGAGAGGGGATATCTTGGGGAAATATTTCAATTGAGCAGAAATGATGCAATTAGAGGTCATACATTCAAAATTAAAGTTAACCACAGCAGAACAAGGTTAAAGCAGACTTTCGTCACCAACAGGGTAGTAGAACACTGGAACCAGCTGCCAGAAAACATTGTCAGTAGCAGCACATTGAACATCTTTAAAAACAGCATAGACAATCATTATAAGAATAGAGGGCTTGCTTTTCAGTATTACAGGGAGTGCTGATTGAGAGATTTGGTGGGCAACTGGCTCAGTGTACAGAGTGCAACCAAGAAGGGCCCTTGTGGCTCATAGTTGCACTAATCTTGTATGTCTTTATGTCTTTATGTCTTTATGATAGCATCAGCTCACCACTAAACAATGCGAAGTCTGGGATATGCGCAGGAGCGCAACCAGGATTTGCCTAAGGGGTACCGATCACCATCCCACAAACATCTCGTTTTGTGGAGACCTCTTCCGGCTTGTGAATCGCGAAGAAAATATCTGGTTGGTGTGGTGCTAATCCCAGAATTTCTTCCTTGATCTAGTGCATTTTTTTTGTTCGGGGAAGCGTTTGCTCCCTCTGGTCACGATGGTACTCAGAAACGTGAAACGCTGAGACCTGAAGTATCAGATGTATGTTCGGAATATTAACTAGAAACATCAACTCGGAATATTAGCCTGGAATGTTAACCATCCAGGGATGGTCCATTTTCCGGCTTACTCAAGTCGCTGAACATATACAACCATGGTGCACATATGCAACCACACGCCCGAGATACATTTGAAGAGATCACTTCATTTGTGACAATAGTGTCCCATCAAGGGTGCCGGCTACCGAATACACATGGCTAGGGCAGGATTTACTTTCACAATTTTTGTCATTCCGCCGTTTTTCCAGAGTAACTTTTATGTTCAATCTGCTCGATGGTGCTGTTTTTATCTAAGCTACAAATATACAATAGCAGTGATGCTAAACCTAGTAACATAAGCCCCGGTAGCTCAGTTGGTTAGAGCGCTGGCCTGCACTGGTCTCCCCTGTACTGGCGACACAGGGTTCGAGTCGCTTCGCGCGCCAGCATTTAGCCCCCGGCCGGGAGTGTCAGTTGGCAGCTGGCCCGATAAGGCCGGGGACGAGCTACCGGGCGGCCGTGTCGGTGCATTGGCGGCACGTTAAACTTTCGGTCTAAATCCTGCCGTTGAACTGGAGTTCATGGATTGGGTGATGGAGCCAGGGTTCACGCAACAAGCTCTGCTTCGCAATAGAACCCTGGTTCCTTAAGCCACCCCAACAACAACTCGGATTAAGTTTTTTTTTAATTATAGTCAACATGCATACATCTTCCTTCTCTGCTGGATCTTTGGAACTCACACGTATCTCCGACACGGTTGACGTGTACTTTAAGGTCCGCTGGATTAAACTTCACATCGAAAATTCTGTCTTCCGAGTAGAATCTAACGAAGCCTTCGTTCTTATTCTCCTGTCCCCAAATCCGTGAGCTGATTCGGATCTCGACAGACGCTGCAGAAGCAAGCACAAGTCACTGGGGCACTGTGGGAGAACACGTTTGGGAGAGAGCACGTGGGGAAGTGTCCCACTACTAACCGTCACCTGCGGGGAAGAAAATAGCGACTGTCACTTACGTTGGATTGAAATAGCGACTGTTGCTTGTGTGAAACTGAAATAGTGGTTGTTACATACGGGAAATTTAAATAGCGGTTGTTCCCTACGGGGGACAGAAATAGAGACTACTACATACGGGGAACGTAAATAGCGGCTGTTACCTACGGGGATTGAAATAAAGACTGTTACATATTGGGGATTGAAATAGCGACTGTCACCTAGCCGCGTCAAGTTACATCGCGTGGAATTGAGAGGACAAGCTGACTTAGACCCTATTCCTGGATACGTTTTTGCGCCCGATTCTTATGCCAGGGATTCAGACCCAGATATCTCGAAAAGTCGACGGTGGATTTTCTCAATTGTGAGGGCCAATGTCTCCATTAGACCGCGAGAGAGAGGGTGCAGAGTGCAGAGTGCAGAGTGCAGAGAGTGCAGAGTGTGCAGAGTGTGTGCAGAGTGTGTGCAGAGTGTGTGCAGAGTGTGTGCAGAGTGTGTGCAGAGTGTGTGCAGAGTGTGTGCAGAGTGTGTGCAGAGTGTGTGCAGAGGGTGTGCAGGGTGGTGCAGGGTGTGCAGGGTGTGCAGGGTGGTGCAGGGTGGCAGGTGGTGCAGGGTGGTGCAGGGTGTGCAGGGTGGTGCAGGTGGTGCAGGGTGGGTAGGAGGGTGGTGCAGGGTGGTGCAGGTGCAGGTGGTGCAGAGTGCAGAGTGGAGGTGGTGCAGGGCTTGACACAGTTCTTGGCCGGGATTTTCTTAGCATGGTCGGCGAATCAGCCCTGATGCCGGCATGATGTTCAGTACCCCGGGAACCAGTTCAACTAGTTTCCGGGGGACACATCAACGTGTGGGAAAATATCCCTACAAAAAGTTTGAAATTCCACCACTGCGCACGCTGGTGGGAGACGCCCTGTGTATAGGCGAGGAACCAGAAACCACCTACGCATTTCGACAGAGAGTATGACGAACTTGGTCAGGGAGAGGCTTCCCGGCACAATGGCGAAATAGTAGGTCATGTTCAGCTCGAGCCGCCATCTATCGGTGAACCACCGAGTTACAATTTTCAGCGGTGTCCGTCCGCGTCCGGTGCTCGGCCGAGCGCTGCAAACAAGACCGAGGTTGTCAGCTGGCATTTATTGAATAGCTCACTGGAGAACCCAGAAAAGTGTTATCAAATGGGCAAGGGTCGGTAGAGGGCAGGTTCAAAATACAATATGATCTTATAGATTGGCTCTTTTAGCTTTGAATGGAAGCATAAGGAATTGACTGAAAACGACAACTACGCAACAAATAATCATTGAAAGATCTTCTGATATTTCGAGGTATCATCTTTAATTGGTCATATTTTTACTGTCGAAGATATGTGCCGTGCATGCATATCATTGGCGAAACGACAAGGCATGGATAAATTGTTCCGAGGTTTTCAAGACCACGACCGAGCGATCTTTATCTATCAAAAAAGATTGGGTGCACAACACGCTTTGTCTGCGCTCATGCCGAATTCATATAAATCACAGTATTACACATCTTCTGCCAGTTGTCAGCCACCTGTTCTGATCAGGAGCCCCTTTATAAACACATCCGAATGCATGCCCATCATTGTCTCATTGCCTTAATTACCTTCAGGGAGGAAGCATTGTCGACCTGGTGAGGAACTCAAGTCGGTTCAAACCAGAATCGATCCGGTCTACTCCTTTCACGCCATGGTATTCGTGGGTTGGTGGCTCAATCTCTCCCTCTCTCTCTCTCTCTCTCTCTCTCTCTCTCTCTCTCTCTCCCAAAATATATAAGTCCACGGGTGGATACAGGGGGAAATTTGTCCGTGCGCCTCGTCCCCATAGGAGGGTGAGGCCACTCCGGGCCGGAAATATGCCCCCACCTCAGGAAGTCACGACGGATTTTGGCCAACGTCTTTTGTTGGAAAACATTTTTGTTTGTTCTTTCAGAGAAACAGGCGCGCATTTAAGGCGAAAAGACGCCCCTTTAGCACGCTCTGCTGCACATAACCCTTCACACTCACGAATGTTTCCGCCGAAGGCGACCATGTGCCCCAATGGAAATCCCTGGATTCTCCCCGGTAGCAATCCCCTTATCTGAGGATCTGATGTTTTTGTCCGCCGTCTCACCTGACGCTCTGGACGGTGTAGTTTGATATGCCGTAGACCTTGACCCAGTGCACTCTCCACTTGATGTTTGAAGAGCCTGACTTCAGGTTCATGGGTATTATGAGGGGATCCTCTGAAAGAAAAACAACAAAAATGCGACCAGCCGTAAACACTGCACCACGCAAAACCAAAATTGTCGGCGCGCCGAAGACATTTTCTGCTTCATGACATTTTTTGGTAGAGCACCCTTAAGAAAATCCTTGCTTCACCGGTGACTGATACACATGAAATGTGAGGGAACAGACAAGCGGAAGCCTGCTGGAGGGCATATTGCGGAACAAATATCCCTTGACGGACATTCAAGCTAACGGAATACACACGCTATGCGGAAAGCTCATAACCACATACATGAATTCGATTCATACAGCGCCGTAATGTAGGCTTCTTGCGATTAAAACTGATTTAAAGAAACATCGCAGCTTATCAGATATTTTGAAGCCCTAGGAAGCTCTTAACTGGCTTAAGTGATTCAGAGATTCTCAACTCGAAGGAGCTCCAATCCAGAATATTCTTCTTCGTCACAAAAGTAAGCCATATATGGTGGGAGCACCTCAGTGCCAGCAGCGTTTCGTAGCATCTCGCGAGCTACTCAAGACTTTCCGACGTCGCTGGTTCGAGTATGCGAAATGTAATCCTTTAATATGACAACCATTAATAAGCTGAAGGCTTATTGGTCATCTGCATCACACAAAATCCTCATATCTCGCATTCGAAGACCATCGCGAAAACAACCGTGCAGAAGCAATGTAAGAGCGATTGTGAGAACCAGGGGCGTACAGTTTCACACGGCATGCAAGACAGCTGCCATTTAGAACTAGATGGGAGTGGCTATGGCATACCACATCGAGTTTTTATTGATTACTTCAGTAAATATTGCACCCAATTGAAGTTGACTACGTAATTTCGCATGCACCCCGCCTCCGCAACATATTTGTCATCTTCGTTAAGTGCAAGCGATACTTGCACTGCCCTGACTGAGACTCTTTTTTCGAGGGATCTAATGTGGCCATCCCCGAGGGCTTTCTCCCAGATCTGGTAACAGCCGGTAATCCGACCTGACAACTGTGGCAACCCGTGGTAATCTGTGGTAACAACCAAATGTGTCGCTCAAAACCGCATCGCGTGGGCGACAAACAAACATCAGCATGTCACTTATACCTGCCACTCACTCTTCTGGAACAGCCTCCGAGCATTGATGAAGCCTCTCATGAAGCACTTGTCCAGCGTGGCCACGTTCCTGGGACAGTCGCGGGCCAGATCCTTGGCTGAGCGGAACAGTGCTGCGTCAGAACAACGTCGAGCGAAGCGACATCACGTCACTGATGACATCACATCAGTGACGAGGCATCACGTCACTGTGACGTCAGCATGGCGGTGCAGACATTCTCCTGAGAGGCTCGACTGCCTCCGTCAGACTGTCGCGAGCCAGATCTTTGGCTGAGCGGAACAGGGCTGCGTCAGAACAGTGGCCGAGGTCAGTTCGTTAGACCGTTCGTTTAGACCATTTAAAAATGCGAAGCGACAGGACGAGGCATCACATCATGGTGACGTGCGTCGCGCCAGCACGGTCGTCAGCACCGCCACCGCCAACATCACCATCTCTCCCTGTCACGAGTGAACCTGCTGGCGTGTGTGTGGTGCTCGGCTCCCGCCGCCAGACAGGGAGACGAGCAAAGTCGAATCGAATAAACGATTCTATATTGCTTTTTAGTGCAAAAAAAGCAATATAGAAAATGCACATCTCGCCCCGAGTGAAAAAGAACAAGATGCGCTGTCGCAGAAAAGCAACCTCAGTTTCAGAAGCGTAAGCTTTTGAAACTGAAGTTGCTTTTTGCGGCAGCGCTTCGTGTTCTTTTTCACTCGGGGCGAGATGTACTTTTTCAATCTTGCTTTTTGACTAATTATTATGCAAATGCTCTTCATGAATTGCGCTTAATATTTGTTCAAAGAAAGATTTGCCATTGTCACCAGCCAGAAACTGTAATGGAATTTCACGTGAATAAGATGGCGATACAAGTTCTGATTTTCTGCGTCATGGACGCATGCTCTTTTTTATTCGAGATATAACACTTTTTAGCGCAATCATTTCCCTGAAGTATTCTCAATATTTGCTTAAAGCGGCGTTTTGGATAGCAAGCTCAGAACAATTGCGGTTTGAAGATACACTTCACGTACAACGTCTCAAGACGTAATGTTAAAGTTCCAAATGTTGAGTGTCCTCCTATCCTTCCTATCAATGACGGCGACGTACGTGGGTCAATGTTTGCGACCCATCAACAAAATTAGCACACTCAACTAGTCCGAATGTCCGTTACTTGCATAGCATGTAGGTCGTCACAATCGCTTGGACCATTTAAAATGCACTTCTCCGAGTAGAGGCATGCTTTCACGGAATTCTCCCTGGGATAGTTGAGTGGGTTGAGTTGACCGTTTCAGTTAACTGCCAAAGTAAGGCGACCTGTTTGGAGCAAACTCCAGCGCCATGCGGCCTATTGCGAAGATTGCTCATCTCAGCATCACGAGTTGGCACGGCGAGATGACACCTCGGTGACCTCGGTGACCTCATTGCGCTGGTCGAAGGCAGCGATATTTCGCGAGATATGTTCGCACACAGTGGCCCGGAAGCCCACCGTTGATAGTGAAGAGAGTAAGGCGAGTTGACGAGGTGAAGTGACATGATCCACTTTTCAAACACGAAGCACGCCGTTGGGCGGAAAAAGCGCGCGCACGCCTCCAAATTGCGCATACTTACCCGAGTGCGCTCAAAGTTGGCACGCGGCCAGAGAGCCCATCCACCCACCAATCAGCGCCGTGTATTTCGCGATCTCGCCGAGCACGTGCACGTGGGAGCCAGGGCGTCGGCCAATAGGCGCTCCCGTCGGTCGGGCAGGGAGAATCAACTCCTGCAGCTTCGAGGACGCAGAGGCCGGCGTCGGGTTCGCTTGAGCGCTGAATGGCTGGAAAATGAGAGAGCGAGGTCTGTCGCCGCCATTTCGATGCAAATGGCGAGCTGCGATGTCCTACAGTGATCTACACAGACAACAGGTCTCGGAGAGGTGAGGGTTCGTTCGGAAGAAGGCGGAAATTGTAATTTCATGAGACATATCACAATGAAGGCAGGCTGGTGAGTTCTGCATCAAAGACGTGCAGCACTTCTTCAACCAGTACAAGGCGCAACAAGAGCGCTGGTTCGGTGAATGCACGCCTGCCCCGCCATCGTCAGATTCCACAATCCTCAGCCACAACCAACTCCCACAGTCCTGAGCAGAAGAATGAAAGCCGACATTGCTCCTGCAGAGCAGAAGAACAACGTCTTCAGCATTGTTCCTGCTGGCGTACGTCGCGTCAGACGACAACGTACCTGCGGAGGGGAGGTGGTGTCGTTGGCAGCGGTGTCGGTGCGTCGTCCGGCCAGCGGTAGCTGTGTGGTGTCGTTGTCAGGCGAGGTGGTGTCAGGCGCAGGCGGGGTCGGCGGCCCGAACGACAGGCAGGCCTGCTGCCATCTGTCCAGCAACGGCAACGGCAGCTCCAGGATGGTGCCACTGATGATGGTGGTGTTGCACAGGCTGTGGGCGTGACGTGTCATCACCGTCACCGCCACAACCACCAACTCCACCACTACCACCGACTCCACCACTACCTACCAACTCCACCACTACCACCAACTCCACCACTACCACCAACTCCACCACCACCACCAACTCCACCACCACCACCAACTCCACCACAACCACCAACTCCACCACTACCACCAACTCCACCACTACCTACCAACTCCACCACTACCACCAACTCCACCACTACCACCAACTCCACCACTACCACCAACTCCACCACTACCACCAACTCCACCACTACCACCAACTCCACCACTACCACCAACTCCACCACTATCACCAACTCGACCACTACCACCAACTCACCACTACCACCAACTCCACCACTACCATCAACTCCACCACTACCTACCAACTCCACCACTACCACCAACTCCACCACTACCACCAACTCCACCACCATCACCAACTCCACCACTACCACCAACTCCACCACTATCACCAACTCCACCACTACCATGAACTCGACTACTACCACCAACTCGACCACTATCACCAACTCTACCACCATCATCATCATCAGTCGCAGCAGCAAGAGCATCATCACCGTTCTCACCATCCTAGTCGTCATAGTCGTCATAGCCGTCAAAGTCGTCAGAGCTGTCATATTCGTCGTCGTCGTAGTTGTCGTTATCGTTCTTAACCATCACCATTACCAATGCGACCACCATTACCGTCATCTTCACCATCGTCTTCAGTACTGTATTTGTCACCATATGCCTGTGGTCTTCACGTACTAATCGGTGTGTCAGTGTGAATAGTCACTGCATGCTCGCACGATAACACATGTGAACATGTGTGCATGTATCAACGTGATCGCATACGCAAACGGGATGCTGCATGCCATCGTTAGTGCATATAATGAACAACAAACAATAGAAAGTCAGAATTAGTAGAAGCTGATGCTTATTGTTATCTGCTGCTACCATGTATGTTGGATTGAATAAGTATTTCGAAGCGGCGTCTACGAACACACATGCTTCCAGAAACCACTACAATGTCCCAGAACTTAGATGATCTACTCTAAGACATCATTGGGATCTTGAATCCTGGGAAATCCTTCGACAAAGTGAAACCTAAATCACCATATGGAAAAAGCATCATGCAAACTAACACCTCAATTCGGAATTGCCGAGAATTAATCGATAGATTGACTCTTGGATTGTTGGTCCTCAGTGATCATCCGAAAAAAAGACCATTGGATCTGGATGTTCCTTAATTAAATCTTTCTACGCAGAATACCAACAAAATGTTTAATTAAAGAGTGTAATTAATGGCGGTGCGTGAGGAGTACATCATAGTAAGCCGAGTTTGGTGGGGATTGGAAGTGTTTTGAAATTTTTCAGGGCGTTCAAATATCTTTCCGACATTTTGCATGTCACTGGAATAACTAAGCTAATTCGGAGATTGAGGTGCATGACGAGGAGCATTGCGTTGTTGAATTAAACTCAATAATAAATGCATCCAATGCCGTGACATTTAGCTTCATCACGGAAGAACAAACAGTAAAACAGCATTCAAGACGGCCATAGATGAGTCGCTGAAAAAACATGTCGGTTTGCGTTTGTTCATCCGTTCCGTTTGTTCATCATATCTGTTGGCAACTAGTATCAAAGCCCAACTTGGATTTTGATGTACATAGCATAACATCGCACCACGTAAGGTGATGTAGAAGAAAATGCACGTGGGTCAGAGCATCATAATTTAAAGCATGCCATATTTGGAGATTGAAGCATGCATTTCCGTGCTCGTGACGTGATTCCAAATAGTGCGCCGTTGTAGAGTTACAAGCCCACGGAAAGCATTCTGGCCAGCCTGACCGATACAGTTCATTTTCACCTGCCAGTTGAAGAACGTCTGTCTCGGCCTTCGAATTCGCCTACATAGTACGGTCCAGCATTGCCGACTTGCATCCAAACATCACCGTGGCTAAGCACGTGTCACCTAATGCAGATGCAGACTGGGTATCCGGAGGCGAACCGAGTCAGTGCGAGGAAAATCGTACGGGCTGTGCATGTCTTCTGGCTGTTGTAGACCGACCGCTGCAGGCGGCGGTAGCATACCAATACCCAAAAAATGTCGTAGAATACCAAAAAGAAATGTCGTATAATACCAGAAAATGTCGTAGAATACCAACAAAATGTCGTAGAATACCAACAAAGTGGCGTAGATTACCAACAAAGTGTCGTAGAATATCAACAAAATATCGTAGAATACCAACAAAGTGTCGTAGAATACCAACAAAATGTCGTAGAATACCAACAAAATGTTGTAGAATACCAACAAAATGTCTAATTAAAAAATGTAATTCACAAATACCCGTAAGACGGCTCGACAGGCGGTGTGTGAGGAGTATATCCCAGTAAGCCGAGTTTGGCCGGGGTTAGAAGTGTTTTAAATGTTTTTTTTTGTCGGAACGTTCAAATTCCGACCTCCCGCAGGCTGCGGTAGCAGTCTCACCTGGAGCGCACGGCACGGTCCCCCATGCAGACGCTGATGTTGTAGACCGACATCCGCAGGCTGCGGTAGCAGTCTCACCTGGAGCGCACGGCACGGTCCCCCATGCAGACGCTGATGTTGTAGGCCGACATCCGCAGGCTGCGGCAGCATTCTCACCAATCTCACCTGGAGCTCACGACACGGTCCCCCATGCAGACGCTGATGTTGTAGACTGACATCCGCAGGCTGCGGTAGCAGTCTCACCTGGAGCGCACGACACGGTCCCACATGCAGACGCTGATGTTGTAGATCGACCTCCCGCAGGCTGCGGTAGCAGTCTCACCTGGAGCGCACGGCACGGTCCCCCATGCAGACGCTGATGTTGTAGGCCGCCATCCCGCAGGCTGCGGTAGCAGTCTCACCTGGAGCGCACGGCACGGTCCCCCATGCAGACGCTGATGTTGTAGGCCGACATCCCGCAGGCTGCGGTAGCAGTCTCACCTGGAGCGCACGGCACGGTCCCCATGCAGCGCTGATGTTGTAGGACATCCGCAGGCTGCGGTAGCAGTCTCACCTGAAGCGCACGACACGGTCCCCCATGCAGACGCTGATGTTGTAGGCCGACCTCCCGCAGGCTGCGGTAGCAGTCTCACCTGAGCGCACGGCACGGTCCCCCATGCAGACGCTGATGTTGTAGACTGACATCCGCAGGCTTTGGCTAGCGCACGGCACGGTCCCCCATGCAGACGCTGCTGTTGTAGGTCGACCTCCCGCAGGCTGCGGTAGTAGCCTCACCTGGAGCGCACGGCGCGGTCCCCCATGCAGACGCTGATGTGCGCGTCGTCGCCGTGCTGCAGGTACGTCTGGAACTGCTGGCCGTCGCACCGGGTGATGGTCTCGTTACCCGCGACGCACGCCGCCGCCGCCACCGCCACCAGTCTGTAATGACGTCATTGGTTCGCTCGGCGCTTTCAGAGAATGAGAAGAGTGTGTGGAAGAGGTGAGAATGAGAGGTGCCTACGTTTCAGGCATGGAACCTTTTGCACCAGTCTGATTCATGTATGTTATCAATGTCGATAAAATCGCAACAACAGCCTTTGTTAGTGTAATCCATATTGAATTTATTTTGCCAACATATTGAACCCCAAACAATCCCATCAATTCCGGCCTCGCTGGTCCGCACCATCTCATGTGCAAACTCACGGATGCATACGAATTCCGAGCCTGCACCATTCCTGTGCACACCTATTGTTCCTTCTGCTCCGCCGTTCGAACCCTCGAGATGTGTAGCAAAAAGTTGGCATCCTGCGTTACTCACATGGCCGTGTGTTGTTTCATGATTGACAGTTCTGGCGGTGGTCGCCTCCGGAGATGCCGGCCTGCAGGGACAGTCTCGAAATCGTCGCTGTGATAGCTGTCCTCTGGAGATGCCGGCCTGTTGGGACAGTCTCGAAATCGTCGCTATGACAACTGTCCTCTGGAGCTGCTAGGACAGTCTCGAAATCGCCGCTGTGACAACTGTTATCGGCACACATGCGTGGTACAACGAATGTTTTTCGAGCATGTCATTGTCGATCTCAGACCTATGCATATATATGCGTATGAATAAATATATATAATGTGTGTATATATATATATATATATATATATATATATATATATATATATATATATATATATATATATATATATATATATATATATATATATGTGTATATATGTATGTATATATATATATATATATATATATATATATATATATATATATATATATATATATATGTACATTGTCTTGTACATACCTATATATGAAATTCCCATTTCGGATACATAGATGTCTTACTTGTTTACCACAAATTCAGTTGCATGTATTCACAGCGAAGCAATAAGTCTGTATAATGGCGTGTGACCCTGACACACTACTCAGTAAGGGCTTCACTTTTACTATTCACAGTGGTTGCCCACATCCATTTTCAGTGGGTGTGATTCAAGGTCACGATTATCTCACCTGACGGCAGTGCAACAGCACGACAGCAGTACAACAGGTCAGTGCAACTTGACTTGACCTTGGAGTAAGTTCAAGACACTTCCACTTCTCCGTTGTCCAAGGTCGCGAATGATTCACGTCGCCGATCTTCAAAGTCCGGCACTTCCACTGAGCCGAAATACATACACGCGAGTTTTCCACTCGACTATCATGCAAGGTCACACGTCATTCGTCTGACCTGTGCATGCTTGAGGTCGCTCCCGCTGCTCCAGGGCAACGCACCTGCGGCCAGAACGCCCGACCGCCTCGTGCGCACCGGACAAAGTGACGACCCGCCAGCCGGCTGCACGGAGGGGGGATGGGGGGGGGGGTACTTGACACCGGCTGGTGGACCTCTGACATATGAATCAGAGGGACGAGCAGTACACGCTCGGCCGATGTTTGCCCTCCTGCCGTCCTGCGCCAGTCCTGAAGGGGCGGGGATGGCCGAGTGGTTAAGGTGTCGGGCTGTGGGTACCAAAGGTCCCGGGTTCGACTCTAGCGCCACTCAGGAAATTTCCCAATCCCGCGGCCCACCGGCGAAACAGTGTGGGCGGCGCCATTAGCCGTGAATGTGCATAAAGTGTGAATGTGAATAATGTGCATCCAACCAATAAACAAACAATAAACAAACAAACAGTCTTGAAGCATGAAGGAAGGAAGGAAACAAACAAAGGAAGGACAGTTAGGACAGAAGGGAAACATCATCAGTGTCTCCTTAGTGTCTGGTGTGTACACGTCGCCCCTGGTGACTCGTTCCTTACCGTCAACCCGGGGTGTTCATACGTAACCCCTGGTGACTGGTGACAACGGAAGAGTACGTCATACTCAGCTCGAGCTGCCATCTATTAGCCAGCAAGTGCAATGCAGCTTTGAGTGGCGGCCGGTATATGTTTAGGGCGCTGTGGAAAGCCTCGGCAAAACCACGGCTGGTATGTATCATGCACACTCGCATGTACGCGGGAAGCTGGTGGTGGGGCGGGGCGGAAGAGGCACAGGTCCCCACAACTTTGAACGAGCCTAGCATGGACCTTATCAACGTCGCAAGCAAATAATCTACTTCAAAACGGCTCTTGCTTCCCTCTCCTCTAGCTATAAGATTATAGCTGTGCCACTGTCTAATTGCAAGAGCACAATCATGAGTGGGGAGGGGGGATTTGCACCCACGTAGCAAAAGATGCGCTAATTCAACGGAGATGAATTGAGGTTTGCATCACGTCGAACCAGGAATGTTCGGCGAGTTCGGCGACGACGGCGTTATCTGTGTAGGTAGTCATTTTTCCGAAGAACTCATATAGCGCGCACCGGAGGTGGAGGAGCCGATTTGCTCCTATAAATATCTGGAACTGCGGAAGCCAAAAGTACAAACTTCGAGGGGAGCCAACGGCTGTAGTGATCTCCCTGGAGTATAAATTTGGTGGCTATGTCTCAACATTTCTAGACTCTTATACAGTAGATATCGGCCTCAGAGTTAAATATGCAGTGGAGATCGGCCACCATACCTCACCGCCTCGTCACCATGCCAACTAAACCTTCGTGACCTTGAACACCAGACGACCGGCTCCGTTCGGCTGATTGAGTTTTCAACCCGGCTGTTTCTATATTTGCCAACGATTAAAAAAATACATAGGATGCGCTTATAAATTTGCAACGCAATCACACGCTTTCATTACGACATCCCTGCCCGTTTATTAGATGGCGTCGACAAAGTAGAAGACTTGGTGGATTCTGTCTCACCCTCGTGTTAGGAAAATACTGGCTGCACCCTTGCCCACATGGCATCCTAAGAACGTTGACTCACTAGTGGAGTTGTCTAGTCTTCTGGAAATTCACGTGGTGCTTGTGCATGACCCTGTAGTTTCTACGTGGCCCTGTGTCATCCGTCTCGGAGGCTTGATATTGCATCGATGCACTTCAGTTGGTTCCCATTGACCATTGCGTGGTACTCAGACATCACCTGTTGACAGCTCCATGGATTGCTTCGTATATGCGCATGCGTACTCCATTTTTTGTTCTCCAATGTGCACACCGACTAGGGACTTCCTTATCCTTACTTCATGCCAATAACTGAAGAATTTCTAGGTAGCTATTGGAAGGCAAAAGTTAGGTTCCAAAATTAGGTTTCAAATTTCAACATAGAGACCTATGGAGTGTGTCCCTCATCAATTTAGGTTTGCCAACACTGTATTTTGTGTATTGGTACCGTAAAAGGGCACTGCAAACATTTGGTGTAAGTTGTCGCTTGACTCTTGCTTTAAGATCACTTCACTAGCTTCATAACAATACCTTCCGAGCTTACCTGCTTGAAAACAACGCACTCGTTTGCCAGGAGTAAAGAATGACGCCGACCTTCAACGTAACGCCTCTTTGAAACACGGGACTGCGTGATGATACTAAACGTACCAATTTATAGGGAAGGTGCAGTCGAAGCAAATTGTGCGAAATCAAAGGTGCAGTTAAGCTCCGAGGATGATTAAAGCCATTTGACTTGGACAGGGCCAGGCGCGCACCCAGGATTTTTCCATGGGGGGCTCGGACCGAAAAGGGCACTAGGCCGGTTCCAAAAGGGCACTTTGCGGCCCGAGGCACACTGTAAGGTCTGTTGACCGGGGTGAGGGGGGGGTGGGGCGTAAAAAAAATGTTTGGCAAAAGGGCAGTTTTGGGCCCAAAGGGCACCTTTGGCACAGGCGGGGCACATAAGGCAGGCGATTTTTGGGCTAAATTTGGGACATTCCGACCAAGAGGGCACTTTTCGGTAAGAAGGGCACTTTGGTCTCATGGGGGGACCCGGGCCCCCTGGCCCCCCCCCCCCCTCCGGTGCGCCTATGGACAGGGCCAATCAGATCAACCGAGAGGCCTGCGCAGAGACTCAGCCAGTGGGGTCGTCCCCTCCCCTCGCCTCGTCACCGAAAAAGCACTTGATCAAGCAACTTCAAACTTCCTTCGTGCGAAACATTATACTATGGCGCGCTTCGCACGAAAGCGCATTTCAGGACGTTTCAGGTGGATCAGTCCATCCCCTCCCCCGTTGACACAATTCTGCCTGCCTGTGCGTGAAACGATAGGGAAAACAAACAAACAAAGGCACAAACGGACTTATCAGCACGACAGAAGATAACAAGCTCGACCACCCCCTTCAGTTCGCACCGATTGGCATTGTTGTTTGCACTGATAGAACTGTGTGGTTGGATGATATGGATCAGTCAATAATCGAGTTTAGAAGAACAACCTTGTGCTCTTTTACGACGCATTCAACCGCTAGGTTATATAGCGTCGCCAACCTCTCGCGCCGAGTCGTCGCGGCTGAACTCGGTAAATGCCGTCGGTTGTGACATTCGAACCCACGATCCTACGATCAAAAGTCCGACACTCTACCAACTGAGCTACCGCGGCCGCCAATGATCCAGTTTACTTCCCCGCAGCCTTGACCACAAGGTCGTCTCCCTTCCAGCCCAAACGTCCAATCTACGTCCTCTGTCACATCCAAGGACATGCGGTATGGAGGAGCACTCATCTATGGGCGGGGATGGCCGAGTGGTTAAGGTGTCGGGCTATGGGTACCAAAGGTCCCGGGTTCGACTCTAGCGCCACTCAGGACATTTCCCAATCCCGCGGCCCACCGGCGAAACAGTGTGGGCGGCGCCATTAGCCGTGAATGTGCATAAAGTGTGTCGTGAACCAACCGATAAACAAACGAGCACACATCTATCTAGCTGCGGCTGCTGCACACCGGCTGCTACCCTTCGGTGTGCCCGCACCCGTCCCGAGCGAGTTCCTGCACGTGAGTAGCCACGCCATGTTTCGTATGTGAATTGACTGCGAGTGAAATATATCAGAGGGGTTGCAATGCTGCAATTCCGGTAGATGGGTGGATTCTATTCTGCCACGTCCAGGATCCGTTGAATATTGACTGGGCGCATATGCCAGCATGGTAGAACCTCCCCACACAGAGCTACAACCTACTGCGATGCAATAACAAGATATCCTGGTTAGATATCCTATCTGACTGCCACCTTATGAAACCGATTGGGAGGGTGGGTGGTGCATGCACGTATGGACTATGCTCCTCGCCAGTGTTGCTGGGTGGGTGGGGGGAGGTCCCTGGGTGGGGGGGGGGCACATGGTCTCACGCAAAATGCAGAGCCGATTGGCGGCGAACGCCAACCGTTGAGGAAGCACCGGCGTGCGAGCTCCTTTCCCACGCCACCAGCGAATGGGAAGCCCACCGTCGGTTGGCTCTGCAACACCTGAGCGTGCCGATCTCCCACCGAAATGACCCGTCAATCCCTTAATCTCTGATGTAGCAACGCCACCTGGGAGCCACAGCAAAAGTGCCCAACGCCTCTCGGGATCGACGCCGAACGTGCCCAACGCACCGGAGCGCACCCACTCCGACGAAACTGTCCGAAACAACTCCGCCCGAGATAAACCACGGCGCCACTACAAACCAGAACGACACAAGGACCAGCTTCGTACTAAAGGCAACCAGGTCGATTGTAAGACCACTGCCTCTCAGCAGTTGGAGGGGGCGGAGGGGGGGGGGGGCGAAGGAGGACAGCCGGGCTCGGGCCGCACGACGGCCCGCCTGCACGCGAGATCAAGGCCACAGCCGACCAATAACTCACGGGATTCGTCCAAAACCGGTCGGCGCGACACTCGCCGCCAAACCGACCAGAGCCCGGCAGCCATATGGGTCGCGTCAGGGGCGCGGAGGTGGAATACTGGCCAGTGTCACACTGACAGGTCTCCCACTGATGTCTCCCACTGATGTCTCCCACTGATGTCTCCCACTGATGTCTCCCACTGATGTATCCCACTGATGTCTCCTGATGTTCACGATGGCTACCACCATTGATGTCTCACGATGTATCCGATTGATGTCTCCCTTCCAGCCAGTGGTAGCCGTCAGTCCAGTGGTCGGTCGGTCCAGTGGTAGCCATCATTATCCGACTGATGGCTACCACTGGATATCTCCCACTGATGTATCCGATTGATGTCTCCCACTGATGTATCCGACTGATGGCTACCACTGGATATCTCCCACTGATGTATCCGATTGATGTCTCCCACTGATGTATCCCACTGATGGCTACTCACCAGTGGTGATCATCCCATCACAGACTATGTTCTTCGTGTGTCGCGTCGTTCCTTTTTGTTGATGTCTCCTGTCCTAGCTTATCCGACTGATGGCTACCACTGGATATCTCCCACTGATGTATCCGATTGATGTCTCCCACTGATGCTACCACTTCTCCAATTTCTTTTCTGCTCCGATTGATGGCTACCACTGGATATCTCCCGCTGATGGCTTCCACTGATGGCTACCACTGATGTCTCCCACAGATGTCTTCGACTGATGTGTCCGACTGATGTTTCTTCGACTAATATCTCCCACTGACGTGTCTCCTAGTGACTATGTCTCCCACTGACTATGTCGACGTGTCTCCCAGTGAAATGTCTCCCACCGACGTTTCTCATACTGACGCGTCCCCCAGTTGTGCGCCTCCCGCCAACGTTCCTCATTCTGATGTTCCTCACACTGATGTGTCTCCCACTAAAATGTCTCCCAGCAACGTGTCTCACAGTGATGCGTCTCCCGGTGGTGCATCTCCCACCAGCGTGTCTTCTGCTCATGATGTGTCCATGATCGTCCACTGACGTCATGTGCTCAGCTGGTCTCCTTCCGAGTAGAGTTCCTGCTGGAGTCTCGCGCGTCGCCCTTCGCCTCAGGAGCCCGCCATTATATGCTATTATCTCGCAGCAGTATCTTCACGAACCGGTCGTCCCCAAACCGGCATCAGGCTTGAACCCAGGACCACTCGGCTACGAGACACGAACCAAGTCGTGTGCCTGTGTCCCCTGCACTGCCCCCCCCGTTGGTGTCGCGATGACTGTTGCAAACTGCACTAGGCACTGGTGGTTTTGCAACCGGTACTGGTACTTTTGCAAGCACTCATGTCGGTTATCTTGTGAAACATTTACGAGTGGCGTTGCGGTTCAGCGCTGGCGGCGTCCGTCAATGATCTCTTACAGAAAGGAATGCAAAAGGCAGAACAGGGAGAGCATTGTAAGTGTGCAAGTGCAAGTATGCAATGGCGACGAATAAACAATGATCGTCTACGCGATTCATAGGTGCGATGGACACCGCCTCGTTATCGAGAGTCAGGGACGGTGCCACATAGGTGCGGGGGACACGGCCTCGGTATCGAGAGTCAGGGACGGTGCCACATTGGTGCTGGGGACACGGCCTCGTTATCCAGAGTCAGTGGACGGTGCCACATAGGTGCCGGGGACACGGCCTCGTTATCGAGAGTCAGGGACGGTGCCACATAGGTGCGAGGGACACGGCCTCAGTATCGAGAGTCAGGGACGGTACCACATAGGTGCTGGGGACACGGCCTCGTTATCGAGAGTCAGGGACGGTGCCACATAGGTGCGAGGGACACGGCCTCGTTATCGAGAGTCAGGGTCGGTGCCACATAGGTGCCGGGGACACGGCCTCAGTATCGAGAGTCAGGGACGGTGCCACATAGGTGCCAGGGACACGGCCTCGTTATCGAGAGTCAGGGACGGTGCCACATAGGTGCCGGGGACACTGCCTCGGTATCGAGAGTCAGGGACGGTGCCACGTAGGTGCTAGGGACACGGTCTCGTTATCGAGAGTCAGGGACGGTACCACATAGGTGCCGGGGACACGGCCTCAGTATCGAGTCAGGGTCGGTACCACATAGGTGCTGGGGACACCGTATAGTCAGGACTAGAGGCCTCGTTATCGAGAGTCATGGGGACACATGTGGACAGGGCCACATGGTGCCGGGGAACGTCGAAGTCAGGGTCGGTGCCACATTGGTGCTGGGGACACGGCCTCGTTATCGAGAGTCAGGGTCGGTACCACATAGGCGCTGGGGGGGGCACGGTGTCGTTATCGAGAGTCAGGGTCGAGGCATCACCTCGCGAAAGTCCATGGTCCATGGAGACGTCCGAGCGCCGGTGAATCTCCTGCCTGCGGAGCTGAACACTTCAAGGCCGGCCACATTCAAGCGACCGACTAGATACGGCCACATGTCCCCAGAGTTTGGACACCACGTCCCTTTGTTCTCTGTCCCTGGATAGTTTTCGGAGGTGAGGGCGCCGAAGGGCTGGAGTGCCTTCCTCCCTAGGATGTCCCTTTCTTCTCTTGATTGATTGATTTGTTGGGCTTAAGGGCGCGCCGACTACACGGTCACTTGGCGCCCGTGCCCGTTTCCCCCCTCTCGGAGTGCGGTGTACGGAGGTGTCTGTGGACTTCCACAGGTGATGATTGTTGCAGGGCAGCTCCTTTGCCGAGGCTGAGGTTCCTATCCCTGTATACTGCGGTGGTGTCCCTACTTCTGTTCGGGGGTGTCCCCTGCGGACTGTAGGTATTCCCCGCCAAATTCCGTTCTGTCAACTTGGGCTTGTATTCGTCTGCTGAGACAGATCGCGACAGAAGGCAACAGTCGAAGGTCTTTGTGGATAAGGCACCGTTTGCGACGGTACACCTTGCTCATGACTCACAAACTTCGGGGACGAGTAGCCTAGGGGTAAGTTGCTCGTCTCACAATCGAAAGGTTGTGGGTTCGAATTTCACCTGTTCTTCGCTACTCTTCGCCCGCAACCAATCGGCGTGGGAGATTGGCGACGCTACATGACTCAACGGTCGATGTGTCGTAAAACCAATAACCAACCAACCAACCAACCGACTCACAAACTTTGGTCGCCGGTAAAAACAGGACTTGTTTCATATCGTCTCATTTACGGACACCGTCCTCAACTCCCTTTACCAGAGAGTTCGCCTCGACAAGATGAGCGTGAACCTCGCCGGCAAACCCAGAAATCGGTTCTGGGTACCCCCGCGAGGCTCCGGGGCTGCATCCCGTCACGATCCGCTTTCGCGCATCCAGCGTGCACGACGTCCAACTAGCAAGATTTACGATTCCGTATCGCTCGTCACCCGAACCGCCAAGCGGCGATGCGGACACGACCGGGCCATGTGCCGGCATCCTCATTGCGCCGAGCCACGCCCGGCACGTAATACCCAAGGCCACGCCGACAAGTGTGGTGCAAGCTCTGGTAATATCTCGAGTGGGCTGACGCAGGCATGTACCCGGATCGTGTGGCGCACCGCAGTCCGCCGAGGGGACGAGTGGTCTAGGTGTAAGTTGCATGTCTCACAATCGAAAGATTGTGGGTTCGAGTCTCACTTGTCGCACTACTCTTCGCCCGCGACCAATCAGCGTGAGAGATTGACGACGCTACATGACTGGACGGTGGATGCGTCGTAGAGTCAATAACCAACCAACGGTACCGACAGCAAACGATCGCCAACTGGCGAGGCTCATAAGATCCACCTTCAGAAGATCTACTTTCAGAGGATCCAGATCGTATGAGCTTCCCCTTGCCAACTTCTGTGCGCGAGCAGTCAGCGGTAGGAGACGGTTTGACCACTATTAACTCACCTTTAGGCCATCGCTTTCCTATCACTTCTATAAACTACTCGTGTATAGCCCATGTTGCAAGCACGGTGTGTGTAGAGCAACTAGTGATATGGGTATTGCATTATGTTGGTGTGCGAATGTTTGTTGCGTGTCTGTTCCCACTATTGGCCACAAGTCTATACTTTCTTTGTGAATATCTGTGAGTTGTACCCAGACTGTCCATAATAGCCACTGCACGTGGAGGGCATGTATCGTTAAATAAATATCTAAATAAATAAATACACATCTGGCGTGATCCAACGGCTGAGTGGCACAGCTCTGATGGAGTGTCATGCTGCGAGTGCGAGTAGAGCAAGCGAACACAACGGGCCGCACGGTATACACCTGCAGGACCATCGACCAGTTCACGACAGACCAGTACACCAACACCTTGCGACACATGTCAATGCAGTCACACCGCCACGGATTCGTGCCGGGCAGGCGGTGACGGCGTGCCGGGCAGGTGACGGATGCCGCGGCAGGCGGGACGGCTGTGCCGCGGCAGGCGGAGCCGGGCCGCCGGGACATTTTACTCGCGGCCGGCAGGTGACGGCTGGCCGCGGCAGGCGGGTGACGGCTGTAGCCGCGGCAGGCGGTGACGGCCGCGGCATTTTACTGTGCCGCGAGCCGGAGGGTGACGGCTGTGCCGCGGCAGGCAGTGACGTGCTGTGCTGTCGATTCAGTCTCACTGTCACGGATTGCGCCGCGGCAGGCAGGTGACGGCTGTGCCGCGGCAGGTAGGTGACGGCTGTGCCGCGGCAGGCAGGTGACGGCTATGCCGCGGCAGGCAGGTGACGGCGTGACGGCTTGCCGCGGCAGGCAGGTGACGGCTGTGCCGCGGCAGGCAGGTGACGGCTGTGCCGCGGCAGGCAGGTGACGGAGCTGTGCCGCGGCAGGCAGGTGACGGCTGTGCCGCGGCAGGCAGGTGACGGCTGTGCCGCGGCAGGCAGGTGACGGCTGTGCCGCGGCAGGCAGGTGACGGCTGTGCCGCGGCAGGCAGGTGACGGCTGTGCCGCGGCAGGCAGGTGACGGCTGTGCCGCGGCAGGCAGGTGACGGCTGTGCCGCGGCAGGCAGGTGACGGCTGTGCCGCGGCAGGCAGGTGACGGCTATGCCGCGGCAGGCAGGTGACGGCTGTGCCGCGGCAGGCAGGTGACGGCTGTGCCGCGGCAGGGGTGTGCCGCGGCAGGTGACGGCTGTGCCGCGGCAGGCAGGTGACGGCTGTGCCGCGCAGGCAAGTGACGGCTGTGCCGCGGCAGGCAGGTGACGGCTGTGCCGCGGCAGGCAGGTGACGGCTGTGCCGCGGCAGGCAGGTGACGGGTGTGCCGTGGATGGACACAAATGCCCACCGACTTCCGCATCGATCTGGTACGGCCCACCTCCACTCCAATGTTGACAATACAACATTAGAAGAAAAGAAAGCTGAGGTGGTTTACATTGCTTAAGTAGCTGGCTGAGTTTTGCAACTTTAGCTTCTTCGAGCCTTGATTTGGACAGGAAATGCAGCCGAACAGAGTGATCTGTTCGTGAAATGATATACGATACTCAACACAGCAAGCAGTGACAAAACGGATGCGGGGCCGCGTTTCGCACAGGTATCTCACATCCATCAACACCTCATATAGCTATATAGAGGAAGACGAGACCTCCCTTAGTCTGTCAGTTATTGATTAATATTTATATTCATATGATGATGACGATGATGAATTGATGCTCCTAAACGTCAATTCATCGTCATCATCATCATATAGCTCTAAACACTAGTAAATAACTGACAGACCAAGGGGAGGTCTCGTCTTCCTCTAAGCAACATAGAGTTTCGAGTGATACCCAGCATGCACTATTATTACTACTGCCTCAGCTGGACGACACTATGTTCACATGCTGTTGTTGCTGTGGTCAGTGGAAACAAGTTGGAAGCTGATCGGCCTACAGTAATGTTGCTGACGAACGTTACTAATATTGGAAATCTGAACTTGGAAAACCTGACAAAAATCTTGCCCCCATCCGGGGTACCTGTCACAAACAACTCGCGAGGAAACGGAATCGAGTTGGTGAAAAATAAGCAAACCGGTTGAAAGTACAATTTCCCTTGCAACTTCACCTGTTCAGTTCAAATTCGACTTTGCAACTGAAGCAGATTAGGACAGTTCAACGAGCAGCATTAGTCACGTGGTGATCAGGCGACAACCACGTGAAATTTGAGCTACAATCACGTGGTCATCAGGCAGTAATCACGTGACACCGAACAGCAACCACGTGATTTTGAGATAACAGTCACGTGACGATCATGCGTCTCAGCTCGGCCGAGTTTGGCATCGGTAGCTCAGTGGTTAAGCCGAGCATCTGGCAGACCAGAGATACGAGGTTTGATTCCCAGCGGTGCCTGTCTTTCCTGCCAAGGTGAGAGGCAGGCGACGCCGTGTAACCTCAGCGTAAAGCCGCTTCCACCATCGTACGGTGGTAACGGCTTTACGACGTTGGGTACGTCGTAAAGCCGCTACCACCACCACCATCGTACCACTCAATCCAGAGTTGCTTTGGTTTTTGTTGCTGAGGCCGGATACCGATTACCATGGTGATGCTGATGACGGTGGCCATGACCTTCTCTCCCGGCTACATACTTGCAAATCAAGCCCGAAACATGCTCGGCTGCGGTTGTCATGCGATCAAACAGCCCGCTCCCAGCTCACAACTGGTGGATCTGATGTAAAGGCAGGGCAGCAGGGCGCTGGCAACAGGGCTGGTGTCAGCAGGCAGCCCAAGCAGGGCTCTCGGATGCCACGACTGTGCAACTGCCGTTCTTTGGTTCCAGTTACGGCGATAGATGCGGTCACTGTCGTGGCTGATGTGGAGCGATTTACAGCTTTCCGTCTCCTTGATACGAGAGGACTCCACTTGCACGTACCACTGTAGCCTGTGCTTCAGGCACGGATACAGGGGACAGTTGGGGAATGCGTGCTCCCAAGGAAAGGCGGTGCTCTTCGCGCCGGAAAAGACGCCGTAGGAATTGCTCGAGTACATCCCCAGGTTCAGCGGATTTATTCAACAAAAGTACACGGATTTCATTTCAACACGGATGTATCCATTCAACTACCTTCTCAGAGGAAAGGGCGCCTTTTCAGACAAAAACGCCCAGCCTAACCCAACCTAACCTAGCCTAATCTAACTTGACCTAACCTAACCTAACCTTCAGTACGCTCAAGTGCGCCTCCTCTCCGCGCAACGATCATTTCCGCCGAAGTCCCCCCTGCGGGGAAATGTGCCCACATGAGCATTCCTGGGCCCGCCACTGCCGTGGTCGTGGCACAGGTTTGCTGTGACTCATGGAACACATGCCAATGTGAGTGCAAAGCAGCCACGTGGCCAGGAGACTGCCGCTTGGCCTTGTGGAGAGGCCTGCTCGTACAACTTCCTCGCAAGATAGCTCAATTCCCAGAGACAAGATCGCTATCGAACAAAGCATCCTTCTTCACGAGCGATTGCATTTGTACATCACCGTGTGAACGGATTTTGGCACTAAAATAGGAAGCTTGTAAATTGAATAAAAAGCAAGCATGGTTCGCAATATTATCAATAGCAGGAATCAGCAAGAACTTCCAAGTCCAGCTACTTCTTTGCAACTCAAGCCCAGATGTGTCGCTTTGTATGATTTGGGGTGGTTCAAACTACTCCAACTTCTTTCGGGCCACCCCAATAAGAATTTGAGCCATCCCAGCGATTTTTAAGGAGAGAATAACAACCATTAGAACAGCCTGCAGTGCAAGCAGTGCAGACATGTCCCAAGATGATGACAGTCAGTATTTCTTGCCGACATGTTCTCTGAACAGTGCACATGTATCTATATCCTCTTTTTAGTTACAACAACGTTAATTGCTGTGTTTCACTATCATTACTGTGATGGTAGCTACGGTAACATTTTCATGGCCATTGCCAATAACAGTTACACCCAGGAATGCGGAGCCCGAAAAAATTTTGACGGCTCCGGCACCGACTCCGGCTCCGGGGAAGTATCCCGGCTCCGACCGACTCCGGCTCCGAGTAAAATGTCCCGGCTCCGGCCCGGCTCCGGCTCGGCAAAACGGCTCCGGCTCCGTACATCACAAACGTGATCGATCCATTAAGTAAGAGCTAGGGGGATGTAAAAAAAAGTTAGCCGCGACCACTCAGGGGCGCAAACTTCAGACAATTATAAGACGAGCTGAAAGCGAGTGACGCATCTTGCACGCCGACCCGAGATGCAGACAGTAATCCAACTCCGGCCGAGGGCACCGTGCAGGACGTGTTCACATTCAAGGGCGTGGCCAGGTACGAGCAGGAAGCAGAAGGACGAGCAGTTCCAATTAAAGTCCGCCCCGGTAGCTCAGTTGGTTAGAGCGCTGACCTGTACTGGCAACATAGGGTTCGAGTCGCTTCGCGCGCCAGCATTTAGCCCCCGGCCGGGAGTGTCAGTTGGCAGCTGGCCCGATAAGGCCGGGGACGAGCTACCGGGCGGCCGTGTCGGTGCATTGGCGGCACGTTAAACCTTCGGTCTAAATTCTGCCGTTGAACTGGAGTTCATGGATATGATGGTGGGGCCAGGGTTCACGCAACAAGCTCTGCTTAGCAATAGAACCCTGGTTCCTCAAGCCACTCCAGTAACAACTCGGATTAAATGTATAATTAAAAAAGTATCTGGACGTTATCCCAGATCTACTAGTGGAGCGGGGAGAAACCCCTTCGATGAGCAGCATTGAGTCGAATTTGTAATGCTTGATCTCATCTCTAATAAGGTACAACAACCCGGTGATGATGGAAACAATGAACTTAACTAAACCAAACATGGAACGATTGCATTAACTACTGAGGCTAAAATATGGTTATTTGTTATTCTACCATTATTTGATGCTCTTTTTACATGTTACTCGTATTTAAACATTTTGGCTTTTAAAAATGCGTTTTCATACCATACCATATCATACTGGGTATAATGTGTTCATTTCACGTTTGCTAATTTTGTTTAGTTTACACCTCTTTCGGAGTCGGAGCCGCCCTGCTTTTGACGGCTCCGGCTCCGACTCCGGCTCCGAGTAAAATGTCCCGGCGGCTCCGGCTCCGGCTCCGGCTCCGGCTCCGGCTCCGGCATCCCTGGTTACATTAAATTAAAAAAAGAATCATTGAACTGTCTCTAGTAGACAGGCATGGACAGTTGACACATCTGGCCATACTAGTAAGTTGTACACACGGTGAGCGACTCCGCGGAACAATGTTGGCGAACCATGAGTGCTTGTGCCTTATTTTGCAAACAGAATACTCCGGTCAAGATAATGCCAAGCTTCAATTGCTTGGTATTCCGAGTACGAAAATCCTGCTCACCTGCAGTGGTCAAGTTAGGCTGTGTTGGTGAATAGAAAACACATCTCTATATGGTCCACTCATCATTTTTTCGAACTGATATGCTTATATTGGATCGCATCGCTAGCCATAATCAGATCAATGAAGTGTCGCAAAACAATTTTCCTATGTCATCTATCGCGCTCGATGAGCATGCAGTACACCACCGTCCACACCATGCATCTACCTTCAACGACTTGAAACTCTCAAGCCTCGCTGGTCATGCGCCGACAGACCGCTCGTCTTCTGGTTGCGTAGGATGCGTAAGTAGGAAGGAGAGGGTCCGTCTTCCTCGACTGTGACGAGCATTCCGCACATGAAAACGACCGTGTGCGGTGTGTTCGTCACCCACCGCACGGTGCTGCCACCGCTCAACATGCTGGAAGTGTGTTGAAAGTGAAGCCGGAGCTCATCCAACAAGATCAGACTATTGCACGCGCAAGACGAAGCATGCCGGGAAGTGCGAAGTAAAGAGCAGGATCTTTCTGTTAGCGCTGGCCTTCTGATATCGAGATAGCATTCATGTCTTGCGTACTCGGCATCCGCGCAGTCAAGCGATGTGCGGTATATAAGACCAAGACGTAATACAGTGCACGCCGTATATACGTAACACGTAACATTCGTCGCACCATATGCCCGCGAATATTCGCACCATCCTAATTATGCTCGCAAACCGAACGCTCTTGGTCGAGCCCAACACATCCTTAGCTGCCGTTGCCATGCCAACCTTGACACGTGACAGCTAAGAGAGTTCACAAAAACGCCGCAAGGCTGCAGCACCGTTCATTACCGCACCTAATCGTGCGCTGATTAAGGCGCTAGCTAGCCTGTGTCGCATGCGCTCACGACTGTAATTGACCTGGCGTTTGCCGTCGCACCTCGGCGGTGTACCCTTCAGTTTTTAGGACGACTATAAGCACTCTGGCATGCGGCGATTATAATCGGCGGTGACTGTCGTGCTTGCCATGCACTGATTGAAAGGCAGTTCTTCCGGTCCTGTTTGTTCGCCGCAGAGACATTGCAGCTGTGGGGACTTCCGAGATGGCGTGAAACAGCTGCACTCTGTTCCCCAAGGTGTTCATTTTGTGTGTGTTTAATTAGTGCAATCTAGCAATTGCTCTCAAATCTAGTTAGCGTAGCATTAATCAATAACATAAGTTGAGCCCCTTAAGCCCAAATAATCATTCATTATCATACATTATATCATATATTCTCAGCTGATGCTGAACACTGTTCAACATTTGGAACAACTTCCAGCTATCCTTCGGAAAGGAATTACCACAGACACATTTGTTACTGTCATGTTTATGTATAGCCGGTCAAATAATATATTTTGAGCCTGAATGTTTTTCTGCAAATATCAAATAATACATTTATAAGAACCTAAGCCACAATTCGTGGCGATCGCCTATGTAGCTCAACAGTACATGAAGTAGGCCGTGTTTCATGATCAAACTCAAATTAAGCATAGTGAAAACGCATATTGGCAATTCTGCATCACTAATGGGACTCATGATAGACAGCACGACCGGTCTTATACGGCTAACAAAGTAAGCATATTCATCATCATTATCCATGTGCACGGCATGCCCACCGTCACCCCACCTGGACCCCCTCCCCCTCCCTGTCTGTTGACACCCCCACAGCATGTGTCGGCACCCCTCACCGTCACCCCACCTGGACCCCTCTCCTCCCTGTTTGTCGACACCCCCACAGCATGTGTCGGCACCCCTCACCGTCACCCCACCTGGATCCCTTCCCATCCCTGTCTGTTGTCACCCCCCTCCACAGCATGCGTCGGCACTCCTCACCATCACTCCACCTAAGCCCCTCCCCTCCCTGTCTGTTGACACCCTCACAGCTGATGTTGGCATCCATCATCGTCACCCAGAGGTGAGAAAAATCCCGAAGCTGTCACTGACGAACCCGTGAGCTGTCACGTGTTTTGCACGGATGCTTCATAAAATGCATAGCTGAGAAACCAGAGCGATTTTCGGATAGCTCACATGCTTTTTTTCCAAGTGATAAGTCCTCTGATTTTATGGGTATTTTGAGACCCTCCTCTGAAGCCCCGTTCTTTTTCAGATTGATTGAAACATTTTACCATTCGAAAATTGTGGATGGGAAGTGCAATTTGCTTGTCTCTTATGAAAGCACTACCTTAGTATGTATGCACCCCAACCAGGATTATAAATTCAAATATGTGACCAGATGCTCAAATATGTGACCAGATGCTCAAATATGTGACCAGATGCTCAAATATGTGACCAGAGGGATCAAAGTACTAGGTAAGCTGGCCTAATTTTTTTCCGTTTCCCTATAGCAGGAAAACAGCTGCAGGCCACTGCATGTGCACTATTGCTTCAGTTGGTTGTCATAGTTGTTGACCTTGATTGCTATGGAAACAAGATGGATGCATGCACAACTTTATTTGAAACACTCACAGTATTACTCACATGCAGATATGGGTTTACACTTTGTACTCCGGGATGTGGTGGAAAATTGATAAGCAATCTATCTTGAAGCATAATGTGCATGCCGATCACCAAGAGAAAATGAAATCCTTGGTGATCTTTGTGCTCTTAATGCGACGCGGTCTGGTATTGGGGGGGGTTGAGGGGTGGAAGGTACCTGCACAGCGTGTTTAGTTTATGTGTGCCATTACCATTATTTTCAAATGGAAATTATATATCCATGAGCTCTGTCAGTATCAGTGACTAGAACTGTTTGCTGCTTCGAAAGGGCACGACGTTCAACATCGATTGGACGGACCAATGGGTATTCCCAATGCAGGCGGCGCGTGTACCGACCAAGCGCCAATGCAAAATAGTTTCGTCCCTAGCTTCGCTATTGGAATCGCATTTATTGCAGTCACATTTTCCTCAATGTGCATACTTGAATGGCAGAACGGTCCTTCGAAACGATTCTAGTACTCATGTGTTGAAATCGGAAGAAAGCTCGTTGAGACTCAAAAGGAGAAACGAAAGTGTAAAGCTGGCATACGGCTCCGTCGCTTGGAACGTCCATTCCGCGCACCAGTACACACAGCTCTCAGCTGAGTGTACTGGTGCGCTGAGTGTACTGGCCCAGTTTGCTGCCAGATGTCATCAGTTTGCCACCATGTGTCACGGTGGAAGCGCATCCGTTTGGAGCTCCAGCTTTCCAGATAAGTCGTTGCAGAACAGGGCAGTACACTAGTCTAAGCTGTGGATAGGTGACTAGCAATTACTTCTCTGATTTTATTTAATTAGTTTTTATCTGATAAGCACTTCCGTAGCACGCAAATTATACTATATCAACCTAGCAAGGCTGCCGATCGCCATCTTGTTTTTAGGCGTGGCCTTGTGGCTTCGAGTTCTGTAGTTTAGAGGAATAAGTTTTGGTCTTTTTGACGTGAAAGTTTAGGTTAGGATTTAAATAGTTAGCTTCAATTGCACTAGGTATATCTCCATATACCGGGTAGTTGTAGAGGTATATGGACTTCTTAATTTTTGAAGTATTTTAGTATTTAGTTTTTTTTTCAGTTGGAGATATTACAAGCGTGTAGATATCATGTGTACATTAGAAAACATTAATACTTCCCCAACATACTTTATTTAGTTTTGTGGTGCATAGTGTGTTCGGTGTTTAAGTTTAAGATAGAGCTTAATTGGTACTAAGTTGGTGGTATTCATAAGTGCTGTGTGACTTCATTTTTATGTCTAGCCATAAGTTATATCAAAAGTGATATTCATATCATTGTCTACTTGTCTAGAAGACAATTTGATTAGACAATTAAGTCATTTTATAATAAAAAAAACAACAAAAATCAAACAAACAATTCCTTAATAGTTTCTGCTTAGTGTGTTCGTATTCTTGAGGTACTTAGATAATTAGCTGACAGTATAGGAGGTAGCGATTTATAGTGAATAATAGTGGGCTTTTTTGTCGTTGGTTTAGCGAGTTAATTTGAATCTAAATCTAGGCATAAGCTGCAGCCTGTAGGATGGTTTCGACCAGGATGCAGGCACTAGAGGAAGAGATTAGGACCCTTAAGGCACAGCTTTCCAAGCTCAAGGCTGCCCTTGTTACACAGGGTAGGCAAGAAAAAGCAACAAAGGGTCACTCCGTAGCAGGGACATCATATGCCCAAGTGGTCGCAGGCCACCAGGTAGCTGAGGGTAGGAAAGCCTTACACCTGACTTGATAAAAGCAATTAGGGCTAAGAAAACTGCATTTAGAGTGTTTAAAGAAGCTTCAAATGTCGTTAATCTAAAGGCGTATCGAAAAGCTAGAGACACTGTGAAGCAAAAAACCAGAGCAGCAAAGCGAGCAAAAGAACTGGATTTAGCTAAGGAACTGTAATGGGGACAGTAAAAAGTTCTTTAGTTTCTACAAGCTGAGTAAAGTTTTTAGCACAATTGGTCCACTGGAAGTAAATGGGACTACATTGGGTGAGGATGGTGAGATGGTTGAGGAGCTGAGCAAGCACTTTAAATCAGTGTTTACATTGGAAGATATGACCAATCTGCCGACCGTACACCATAGTTCAGTGACATGTGATCTGATAAATGATGTTGATTTCATTCATAGTGATGTTGTTTACAATCATATCAGAAAATAAAGCCAAACAAGGCAGCAGGACCTGATGAAATTTATGCTAGGGTATTGCGGGAAGCTGAAAAGGAACTGGCATTTCCTCTTAGTATTATATTTTGTAGATCAGTTTCACAAAATGAAATTCCAACCGATTGAAAAGGGCAAATGTAGTTCCTATTTTTAGGAAAGGAGAAAGAGGGAATGTTGAAAACTAAGCCAGTAAGTCTCACATCCCTAGTCTGCAAGGTACTCGAATCAATTATCAAGGATAGAATAGTTAGTTATCTGGAAGGAAACAGATTGATTCAAGATACTCAACATGGGTTTAGGAAAGGACGGTCGTGTTTCACAAATCTGTTGGACTTTTTTAACTTCGCCACAGAACAATTTGATCAGGAAATCAGGTTGATGTAGCATATCTTGACTTTAGTAAGGCCTTTGACAAGGTACCCCATAAACGGTTAATGATACAGCTTCAGGCTCATGGTATTGCAGGTAGCATCTTAAAATGGATAGAGTTGTGGCTTTCAGATAGACAGCAAAGAGTGATGCTAAATGGTACAAAGTCATCATGGCAAAATGTTCTTAGTGAAGTCCCCCAGGGGTCAGTACTTGGGCCACTACTTTCATTTTATTTGTAAATAACATTGAAAGTGGCCTAAGCAGTAAAGTATTGAAATTTGCGGATGATTTGAAGGTATTTAGGGCAATAACAGGTCAAAATGAGCATATCTCGCTGCAAAAAGACTTAGACGAACTTGTGAAGTGGTCCGAAGAATGGCAAATGAAATTTAATTTTGATAAGTGCAAAATCATACATGTAGGTAAGCAGCATATGAAGGCTCCATACTTGATGGGTGGCCAAGTGCTTTCAGTGACTCAGCAGGAGAAGGATTTAGGTGTTATTTTAAATACAAAATTGGGGGCATCGGAAGCCAGGAAGAAGGCACTGAGAATGCTCGGGGCAATAAATAGGAATGTATCATACAGAAGTGAGGAAGTCAGCAGGAAGCTTTACTGTGCTGTCAGGCCACATTTGGAATACTGCATCCAACCTTGGTCTCCAAGCTGTGAAAAAGATTGTTGGCTTTTAGAGAGAGTACAAAAGAGGGCTACAAAAATGGTTAATGGCATAAGCAACCTGGCATATGAGGAAAGATTGAAGAAATTGAATATGCTTTCACTTAGATATAGAAGGCTGAGAGGATATTTCATCGAGGTCTTTAAATTTGTCTATGGTCTGGAGAGGGGATATCTTGGGGAAATGTTTGAATTTAACAGAAATGATGCAATTAGAGGTCATAAATTCAAAACTAAAGTTAACCACAGCAGAACAAGGTTAAGGCAGACTTTCTTCACCAACAGGGTAGTAGAACACTGGAACCAGCTAGCAGAAAACATTGTCAGTAGCAGCGCATTGAATATCTTTAAAAACAGCATAGACAATCATTATAAGAATAGAGAGCTTGCTTTTCAGTATTACAGGGAGGGCTGATTGACAGATTTGGTGGGTAACTGGTTCAGTGTACAGAGTGCAACCAAGAAGGGCCCTTGTGGCTCGTAGTTGCACTAACCTTTTATGTCTTTATGTCTTTATGTCTGAGTGCGGGTGTGGATGCCAAGTGCAATTGGGCATATATTGGGAATACCCATTGGTCCGTGCAATCGATCTTGAACGTCGTGCACTTTCAAAGCAGCAAAAAGTTCTAGTTACCGATACCGACAGGGCTTGGAGATGAATAATTTCCATGCACCGCTTGCATTGGGAATACCCATTGGTCCGTGCAAACGATGTTGAAAGTCGTGCACTTTCAAAGCAGTAAAAAGTTCTAGCTACTGATACTGAGAAGGCTCGGAGATGAATAATTTCCATTTGTTACGCGGTCGCTGAGCCCCGTAACACGCGCGCCTTGCGACCAATGCACAGCATTAACAAGTCTCCGTGCACAGCACTACGTGCACCAGCGCAAGGCAACGTATGCACCAGCACGGCGCTCACAGGCGCTCACAGTCACAGCATTAGGAAGTCTCCGTGCACTGCACTTAGTGCACCAGCGCACCGCTCACAGGCGCTCACAGGCGCTCACAGGCGCTCGCAGGCGCTCACAGGCGCTCACAGGCGCTCACAGGCGCTCACAGACGTTCACAGGCGCTCACAGGCGCTCACAGGCGTTCACAGGCGCTCACAGGCGCTCACAGGCTTCACAGGCGCTCACAGGCGCTCACAGTCACAGGCGCTCACATGCGCTCACAGGCGCTCACAGGCGCTCACAGGCGCTCACAGGCGCTCACAGGCGCTCACAGGCGCTCACAGGCGCTCACAGACGCTCACAGGCGCTCACAGGCGCTCACAGGCGCTCACAGGCGCTCACAGGCGCTCACAGGCGCTCACAGGCGCTCACAGGTGCTCACAGACGTTCACAGGCGCTCACAGGCGCTCACAGGCGCTCACAGGCGCTCACAGGCGCTCACAGGCGCTCACAGGCGCTCACAGGCGCTCACAGGCGCTCACAGGCGCTCACAGGCGCTCACAGGCGCTCACAGGCGCTCACAGGCGCTCACAGCGCCAAGGCGCTCACAGGCGCTCACAGGCGCTCACAGGCCTCACAGGCCTAAAATACGCTCACAGGCGCTCACAGGCGTCACAGGCACTCACAGGTGCTCACAGGCGCTCACAGGCGCTCACAGGCGCTCACAGGCGCTCACAGGCGCTCACAGGCGCTCACAGGCGCTCACAGTCACAGCTGGGACGGTGAGTCACCGGCAGCCCGGCTGCAGATGCGCCCTGGCGCCGCACACCGGGCCACCTTCGACAGAACCACTTTCCACCGGGCCACCTTCGGCCGACGGCATGCGCATCCCATATCGTGTCGTGTCGTCATACCCCCCCCCCCGACCCCGCCCCATCCCCCCAGCACACCTCTTCCCACCTCGGACAGCGGCCCCCGTTCCCGACGGTCAGCCGACCGGGCGCGTAGGTTGGTGGTTGAGGGATTTCGGAGAGCACCGACCAGGTTTGATCGCTAGCGCCCGTGGCATTTAGCACTGAGTACTAAGTTATGGATTCGTCTCCTGGATTCCATAGGCTGCCGACCAGCCGCGTAGGTTGGTGGTCGAGGGATTTCGGAGAGCACCGACCAGGTTTGATCGCTAGCGCCCGTGGCATTTAGCACTGAGTGCTAAGTTATGGATTCGTCTCCTGGATTCCATAGGCTGCCGACCGGCCGCGTGGGTTGGTGGTCGAGGATTTCGGAGCACCGACCAGGTTTGATCGCTAGCGCCCGTGGCATTTAGCACTGAGTGCTAAGTTATGGATTCGTCTCCTGGATTCCATAGGCTGCCGACCGCCGCGTAGGGTTGGTGGTCGAGGGATTTCGGAGAGCACCGAGCAGGTTTGATCGCTAGCGCCCGTGGCATTTAGCACTGAGTGCTAAGTTATGGATTCGTCTCCTGGATTCCATAGGCTGCCGACCGGCCGCGTAGGGTTGGTGGTTGCGGAATTTCAGAGAGCACCGACCAGGTTTGATCGCTAGCGTCCGTGGCGTTTCGCACCGACAGATCCTTGCGTGGTGCTAGGTTATGGATTCGTCTCCTGGATTCCTTAGGCTGCGGACGTGCGCCATTTAGTGAGCCGACCCAAACAACCCAACCGGCGAAATAATTTGAAATCAGGAGTATCTTTGGCCGGGGCCCCTGAAAGTCATGCTGAACCTGTGCTACCAAGAATTATCGCCCGGGTCCCTGAAAATCACACTAGAGGCATGACAGGCCGAATCGAGGCTCCACAAGTCTCATTTGGATCACCTAATAAATAATGACTGCGCAGCGAAAAACAGTTCCGACATTGAAAATCACTTTGGGGTCCCAACAGCCGCTCCAAAAGACAAAAAAAAACGTGTTGGCCCCCAAAGCGTATCCAAGCCACTAAAACTCGCGCTACGGATTCCAACAAGTGACTACGGGGCCCCCAAAAGATCGTAATTGTACCAAAAAATGTCCATTCGGCTGAGCTTGAAAATCTCACTGGGGCCAAAAAAGTCGTGCCGGTGCCCAATAAGTCGCAGCTGGTTTCCCGACAATCAATTTCTACCAGGAATGTCGGCCTGCGAATGCAAAAATTACGCCAGGGCCCCTCACACCCCCAAAGAAATGAAGGCGTCGGCCACCGGAAAAGAAACCTGTCGAGCAACGGAAAGTTCAGAATAGGTCCCGAAAGAAAACTATCCGAAGGGCCTTTCTACTCTCGATAATGTCATCAGTTGAAGAAAAGAGAATACTGCCATCAGAAGAGAGAATTTGACCTGACCTCAGTTTAGCAACTTTGACCTTGGTTAAAGTGTTTGGAAAGCAGAATTATTTAATTTGATGAAAGAACAGTATGGTCTGGATTTCGTGTTGCCATGCTGCAACTACTGCGAACGACGGCATGTTGGAGAATTTGAAATATTATCCTCCTTGATCCGCCCCATGTCCATTTGAAGGAGAATTTGAAATCAAATTGGCCAATGAAGTCAGGAACACAAATATGGTGAGAGTCGAAGCATCACCAAAGGCATAGAAAACTCCACACTTAACCTTTTTGAGGGAAGGGATTACGATTACTAATAGGGTTGCAGTAATAATGTTCCTGTTGCGACACACCTGGGGCCGGGACCATTCCAATTCCGCCGATTTAAAACTGTTTTATTACTGAAACAGTGTTCAATTTCTCATTTATCTTTAAAACTGTCATTGTTTCCACTTTCCGAAGTTATGTACTTCTTATTTCCGACTCTTGCAAAGAAAATATCGAGCCGACATACCCATTTCGAAACCGTTGGAGGGCAATTTTGGGAATATCTTTGGCTGACCTTTTCGGACTCCTTGGCCGTGACCGGAGGGGCATGTACCCAGTGTGTCCTACTCTTGCTCTTGGATGCGCCATTGTGTACGGGCGGGGTTTTCAGACTGCTGTTAAACAAATAGTAGGACGGTGGCGCTGATTGATGTCTACGATCCGTTGTGCATTTTAGTTTGCTTGGTGTCTTGTGTGGTGACTGACTAGACTCGGCGATCACGATGACTGTATGATTGATCAGAGGGCATTGTTTTCGCTTTATATGCTTTCCTCGACCCTGAACTCGCCCATCCAAAACGTTAGCTTCTTTGCTCCCCAATGCTTGGCGCAAAGGAAATACCTTTGCCCATCGTCATCACAGTTCAGGCATACTGTGTTCCGACGCTCCATCGAGGCTGGTGTGCTTTAGCTTGCATATGGGCGAATACTGTTTTATAAAAAATCTTGTATTTAAGCCGGTGTGTGGTTGGTGTGTGGAGTGAGGGGTGGGATGACGATGACGATGACGATGACGATGACGATGACGATGACGATGACGATGACGATGACGATGACGATGACGATGACGATGACGATGACGATGACGATGACGATGACGATGACGATGACGATGACGATGACGATGACGATGACGATGACGATGACGATGACGATGACGATGACGATGACGATGACGATGACGATGACGATGACGATGACGATGACGATGACGATGACGATGACGATGACGATGACGATGACGATGACGATGACGATGACGATGACGATGACGATGACGATGACGATGACGATGACGATGACGATGACGATGACGATGACGATGACGATGACGATGACGATGACGATGACGATGACGATGACGATGACGATGACGATGACGATGACGATGAACAGTCGGAAGTTCCTAGGACGCGTTATGCTTAGCAGGGAAACTCGTGCCAATTTTGGCATTCCCGTGTGCAATTTTCCAACCCCGGCGCGAGTTTTCTGGGCCAGTTCTATTAATTCGGAGTCTTCCTCGCGAATTCGGACGGCCCGATGCGATTTTTTTTTGGGGGGGGGAGGGGTTTCAGCCGCATTTTTGTGTACCCCGGTACGATTATTGAAATCCCATCCCTTTCAAGATGGAGGGGAACATTTTCCGCTGTGGTACGCCACTATGGCTGCTCGTCGAGTATTTGTTTGCAGCCCATGGCACCCTTCAGAATAGAAAGACCCTTCGGATGGATACATTTCAGGACATATTCTTAGTTTTACGGTGCTTGGTTCGATTCGATCGAGTTGCGTTGCGATTTTTGGGGAAGGAGTTCTAGTTCTCATGACCCCTGCGCGATATTGTTGGACATGGGTAAGATTTTTCAGGCTCCCGGTGCGATTAATTTTAGTGGCTCTGCAAGTTTCTTATCCGTGGCCCAACGGGTTTTTGACGACCTTTCGTTGGTCCTTGACGCGGTTTGTGAGGTTTCCGGGTAAAAAATGATAGTTATGACGCAGCTGCGACTTTTGGGGCTCATCTGTGACCTTTTGGGCCTCAGCGCAATTTTAGAGGGCTGCGACGTGACTTTGTTTGGTACCAGTGAAATTTTTTGGCCGCCCCGGCGTCATTTCTTTGGATCCCTAGTACGAAGCTTAGTGGCCTCGACACGTTTCTGAAGACCCAGTACGTTTTGCAAGCTATTGGTGCGATTGCTGAGAACCCAGAGGGATTCTTCCTGTCCGGATTGTTTCTTTCGTTGCCTCAGCTTCGTTTCCTTGGGTCCAGATGAGACGTTTGGGCCCCGGTGCGACCTGTCGAGTACCTTTCTCCCTCTAGTGTGATTTTCAGCGGCCCAAGCGCGAACTTTTGAGGCCTCCAACGCAATATCTCTGGGCCAGACCCGTTTTTTTTTTGTGGCTCCGACGCAATTTTCAAAGATACCAATACAACGTTTTTGGCCCCAACGTGATTTTCAGGTGCCCCAATCCAACTTTTGTGGCTAAAGAGCGATTTTCATTGATCTCGGCCCAATCTTTTGGGCGCCAGCGTGATTTATAAGGCCTGCATCGTCTTTTTGGCGTCATAGCGTCATTTCCAAGGGACCAGGCGAGACATCTTGTGCCCTAGTGATTTTCAACGGCGACGACCCGACATTTTTAGCCTACAGAGTGGTTTCACTTTTGTGACATTATCTTGTGTGTTTTTTATTGCATCCCAAAGGCTCAGCAAACGCTGAAAGTTCCATTAATACATCTGTATCAGCTAAAGCGTGACGACTGGTTGAACTTTGTTGGACCCGACTTCACTTGACCTAGACAAACTCGCTGACTCTAGACGACCTGGCTTGAAAAGTTTGACACATGCCAAATTGATGTGGGAAATGGTATGCCAAAGTTGACCTAGGCAAACGAAGTGTGTTTTTGTTTCTTTTTGTGAACATTTTTAATCCGAAATAGGTTTTTAAGAGAAAAAAAAAGTATCCTGACACAATTTGTTAATTCCATGTTACAGACATCGATTACTGTAAATTTAATAGTAGAAATTGATAATGGTAAGTACATATAAATTGCATGTTACGTCATCATTGTTCAAAATTCAGGGCTTGAACTTCCGTTTATTCGAACCCCTAGAATATTCAGCGGCAGGGATGTCTCTCTTCAGAGTCCAACAGTAATCAGCCATCATGACTGCATCCCAGTGTCCCTGATACCTGGCCTCCATCTTTTTCATGTCCTGATGGAGCCTCTCCTCCTGTTCGTCCCTCATTGATCCCAGATTCTCAGGAAACCCATCCATATATGAGAATAAGTAATGCATTTTGATGCTTATGTTGCATCCGAGGTTTCTGAAAGCAGTCAGCATACTGGTGACAAGTTCTGCGTAGTTCCTGGACTTGTTGCCAAGAAAGTTCTTCACGACCAGAGCAAAAGCCTTCCACGCTTCCAGTTCCACTTCGTTCATTTATTTTTCAAACTCCGGATCTCTGATGAGCTGACGGATTTGAGGACCGTCAAAGACGCCAGCTTTCAACTTCTCCATGGTCAATCCTGGAAAAGCCTGGCACATGTAAGTGAAGCAGCCACCATCCTTTTCCAGAGCTTTGGTAAACTGCTTGATCAAGCCAAGCTTGATGTGCAGCAGTGGGAAGAGTATCCTGTCTCTGTCCACCAGAGGATTGCTGGATTGCGTAACGAATTTTCTCCAGCACATACTTCATCGCTTCATACTTCTTCAGTGCAGTCGGGTGAGCAAGGGGTACAGAGACAAACTGGTTGCCGTTGTGCAGCAGAACACGTTTAGGCGATCGCTTGCTGCTGTCAATGAACAGTGTCCAATCTTTGGGTTCGTACTGTGGCACGCCAGGTTTGTGCAGAAGCTGCGCAATATCTGTACAGTACACCAAATCCTTCTCTTCAAAGAAGAAACGAAGGTGCTCTTGATCCCTGTTGCGGTAGAAAGTGATGCGAGCACTATCAGAGAGGAGGTTTTTTCCCTTAAATCCGGATGCCAACAGTTCGGCAGAGGACTTTGACAAGCTGAGATCGGGAACTAGATCATTTAGCTCCTTTTGGGACAAAATATGTGGAGCATTATCGTCAAGAACCACTTCTTCTTCTTTATTTTCTTGAACACTGGAGGAATCGTCACTAATGCCAAAATGTTCTCCAAAGACAGGTACTGAAATTTCATCACAAAGAGCTATAGGCCGACTTGCCGATTGAAGATGAAAATACCTGAGGCTGCTCCGGTTCTTTCTGTTGATCCCAGTCGCATCAATAGCGCAGAAATAGCGGTCAGTGCCATGGTTTGTCGGCTCACTCAAAACCATGGGAATTCCAAACTTCAGACAACTCTTCTTGTCCTTGGTCCACTGACGCAGATACTCGGTGCATGTCCTGAATACCATGTGTGGCGCCCAAGCTTTATCCTGGTCATCAAGGTTAATACCAAAATATGCGCGGTAAGCACGCTTTATGAAACCTGTGACTGGATTACTGTTAGGAACAATTGTGTATTCGCCGCAGATGCATCAGAATATATCGGTCTTATTTTTGCAAGCTCTTCTGGTCGAAGCCATGTAGAGGGGGGGAAGGAAAATAAGCCAGGAGACGCCACAACACCAAACACACGCGTTTCAAACGGCGGCAGAGCGACGCGCGCACAGTGGCCCGGCATGTGGCCGCCAGATGGCCGGCGGATGCGCATCCGCTGCAGCCATTTCATACACTTGGAAGATAAAAATACCAATTAGTCATTAATTGGCGCATGTATACTTTTCAGAGTTCGTTATTTCAAGAAATAAAAAAAGTGCTTCACATGAGGCGAAAATATCTGTACATGCAAACAAATACGTAAGAAACAACATGTGGCCACAGCTCAAAAAGTTTAACTGATTGAGCAAAACCAATATGATTTTTGGATTCAGCACATCAAAAGTGTCCTAAATCAGCTAAACAAACTTAGACAATTCATTTGGTGTTGATCAGTGTTGTTTGTGAAATACGGTGGAATATATCACTTTCTGAGCACTGAGTAGACATCCTTTCCAAGGAAGTGTCGGACATCATGCATGCTGATGTGTGTTTATGAAGTTTCCGTGAGCCATTTCTAAAAGTATTTCCTATCATGCTTATGTTTAACCTTATGGACTGTGATGTACAAGCATCTCGTAACACATTTCCAGATACAGGAAAAAATACGATGAAGTCTGCTAAGCAATACCATCTGCTCATGACAAGCTATCGCAATCATCGTTAATATAGGCATCCCTATATTAGCTACCCCACCATATTAAATGAAAAGCATGCACTCATGAGTACACTATTGGCTCAAAAGTGAGTTCGAATTTTTTTTTAATGAAATTTTGATTGCCATTTTTTGTGACACATTTCGACATCCCACTATTCTCTTTTCGACATCTCACACGTAACGAAAAACCATTATTTTAACGCTGTGGAGCGACACCGGTCCGGTAACGTCACACCAAACGATTCAGACAAGTATCACTAACCACTGTTTATTTGTTTTGGTGGCCGACACACTATGCACATCACGGCATGGCGACGCCACCATTCCCGGGGGCCGCGGATGGAATGTCCGAGTGGCGCAGTCGAACCCGGGACCGGTACCCATAGCCCGACACCAACCACCGCCATCCCCCCCCTGACTGAGTGACAGTCACATGACACACGCCACCGTTGCACTTAGACATAAAACAAAATTAGTGCAACAGCCACAAAGGCCTTCTTGGTCACCTGTACACGAATCAGTTGCCCCCAATCTGTCAATCAGCCTTCCCTGTAATACTAAAGCAATGTAATAAAAGCAAGCCCTTTATTCTTATAATGATTGTCATGCTGTTTTAAGATGTCAATCTCTACGACAATGTTTTCTGGCACTGGTTCCAGTGTTCTACTACCCTGTTGCGAAGAAAGTCGCCTTAACCCTGTCCTCTGTGGTTAACTTTAATTTTGAATTTATGCACTTATGGTACAATTGGCGTCACAAATAGCTTGGCAGCCAGGTTGGACGTGCTGACACCTAAATATCCTGTATAGGTATATTGTTTCCAACCACACATACGCACCATTGATCTCACAAATATGTTGGCAGTCAGGCTGGACCTCCTAGCATCTGAATATCTTGGATAGGAATGCTGCTTCCCACTACACACATACCTATGTAGGATATTCAGGTGCCAGAACGCCCGGTCTGCCTGACAAGCTACTTGTGACGTCAATAGTACGACTTGATCGTGGCCATGGTCTCGACCGGCGCGTTACCTGCCCAGCTAGAGGTGGGCGGGGCGTCCGAGGCGGGTGCAGTCGCCGCCGCCGACTCGGCCTCGGCTTTCGCCATCTTTTCCTCGAACTCGTCGTCATCATTTGACGTTCCGTATGGCTCCGGGAAGCCCTGCATTCACTCATGCATCTTCTGGAAGGACTCGTAATGGTCGCTACCGCGCGGTTCGGCTTTGCTCTAGTGGAAGCTGAAGGCCTCCATGAAGTCGACAACGCAGGGATCGGTGGCCACTCCACCAAGACATGGACAGTTCCAGCTGATGTTGCCATCGGGATCGATCAAGCCTGCAGGCTGTTCATCCTCTGTGCTAGTTGTACTGTGCTAGACTGTGTATAAGCCTCGTTTCCATGACAATAGCAAACCGGATTTCCGTACCAATCCAGATTTCCGAAGTCATGGAAACGCCTTAGTCAGCTAACTGGATTGGATTTCAGAATCCGGCTTAGAAAGCATATTTCTCGAGAAAATCTGCATTTCCCAGTAGTTGGTAGCATGTGGTACCATCCACTTCGTGTCCTTTTCCTGCTTCCCCTGTCGTCAGCGCCGGCGTCGTTTTTGTAAGGTTTCTGGTGAAGGGTAACCGGGTTTATGCAGAATAAATGTTAAAAATCATTTTGCGATAAATTGGTTTGCAGATATCTTGTGGAAACCGCTGTTAGCGACATCAAAGAAGTTAATTTTTTAATTATTAGAAGTAGTGTTTGTAGGATTACGAACACCAGGTGTCTGGTTTTCCAAACGTTTCAATGAATGTAATATATCTCCTACAGAAATGTTTCATTTCATGACGAAATTTCATTTCTAGGTTTGTATGGAATTTGTAGATCATAATCCATGGCAATTTCATTTACCCTATGCTCAACAAATTTGTTAGCTGCAAACACATCTCTCAGAGAAAGTGATCCCTTGAAAAAATGACGAAAAAAAAACGAAAAATGACCATTCAGTATGCTCCAGTGTACCCCTTCCATAATTAGCAGTTTTCCGCCCAAGACCCCTCCGAGGAAATGTGCCCCCTCCCCAATGGTAATCACTGGATCCGCCCCGCCAAGTGTAACTTTTGAAATGCTTGCTTCCTGGGACTAAAATGCTTATTGGGTTCGTGTTCGGAATTCAGCGCACTCGTTTTAGCAGGCGCAAGTACACTTGCCGTATGACGAACACCGCTGTTCGGTTTGGGAAACACACGGAAATTCGCCTGTGCTGTTTGCCGAACGTTTTTATAACCCGTTAAAGACGGTGTTTAATATATATTCAGCTAAATAAAGCAAGGTTCAACGCAATAAAAAAATTCACTGTAGATATTGTAGTACATGTTACTAGTATCCGCTAAGAAATACCGGTGTAATTGCAAACAAATATCGGAGGTATCCCTCCGGAGGTATCCTTCGGAGGTATGAAAACAAATATCCTTACGATTTTCTTAGGCCCACTGCTATTGAGAGCCTGAAAATGGCGTCCACGGTGTTCGTGCATTGTACATGCAACTTGTATATCTGAAAATTCCTTGTTGAATGCCCTGGCAGTCTTGTTGGATCCATGTTCAATGCCCCGGCAGTATTGTGGGGCCTACGTTAATTTTGTTCTGTAGCAGCTCCTACCTTGTAGTGTAGCTCGTCAGTACAGAAGCATTACAATGATGCATCAATGCCACGAAGGGCTGGCCACGATTAAGCTCAGGCTGCAGCAGCGACGCGGTCATCATTTTTATCAGGCGGATCCCGACGAAAGAAAACGTGGCAGCATAGAGGAAGCTTCCTGCGCGCGAAGAACTTCGAAAATTTACGGTTTTATGAGTCGAAAATCTCAAAATCTATCGTTTGATATAGTGTACTTTTAGGTGCTGGGGGCGGGCTTCCAGCCAAGCCTGGCCGCACCCCTGGGCTCCAGACTGCCTCGCGAAGTCCCAAACTCCGAGCAAAGGCCATGCGAGTTCACTTCAGGGTCACCCTTTCACAGGCATCCCATGCAAATCCCGGCATGTGCGGTGATAACCGAGGATGGCCACCGCCACCGGAGGCAGCCGTCTCAAGGGCATCCCGCCAAACCGCAAGAATGTATACAGCTAAACAGGCTGCTTGTCGCATGATGTACCTGCTTCACGGCACGACCGCACCCGAGCTTGCCCTCGGCCACCGGCTGCACACGTGGCAGTGTATTAATTGTCGGTCTGAGGAGTGACCTGTTGGTTAGTTGGTTGGTTATGATATACGGTATATGTCCTACGACACGTCGACCGTTGAGGCATGCAGCGTCGCCAATCTCTCACGCCGATTGGTCGCGGGCGAAGAGTGGCGACTGGTGAGACTCGAACCCACGACCTTCCGATTGTGAGACGAGCAGCTTACCCCTAGACTACTCGTCCCCGAAGAGTGATCCGGCGGCATGGTCGTCAGGCCACTTCTTGTCAGAGAGTTTCGAGTGTAGTTGATGGCTCTGGGCCGAATGTGTGTTCGCTACGGTTCATTTAAAAACGGTCCTAATAATCAGCTGACAATTAGCAACGGCCGCAGCGGTTGGCTCTGCCGGCCGCGGTTCTGCTTAAGTAGGCCACTTAAACTGAGCTTTGCTTTATCCCCATGTGGCCTTACTTTCGCTTCGACGGTGAACCAGATCTTTTGATTGTCGGTAGCTGAATTGACAGCTTCAACTCAGAATTTGAGCCTGAAGACCATGTGCTACTCTTAGGCCAGAGAACCAAGCTGCTGTATCTACTGATCCATGAGGCTATGCCCTATCTCTAAGCCTGATGAACCTGATCTCATTTCCTGAATCAGGGGCTCTCTTGAATCCTCGTGCCCTGAATTAGTCGGCCCTCATTTGGGTCAGTTGGCCCTGCCCTTTCTCCTGAACTAAAAATGTTATATCAGTATCTGAACTATGTCTATTTTTGGCGTTCCATGCACCAGAAACAACGCCCCTGAACCATTGTATATGCCGCGCTCCCTCAAACAGACAGTTCGTACACATCCCCATAATCAGTGAGTCCTCTTCACCCTCTGGAGCACACTCTTCACCCACATGGAGCAGCGCATCCTCTCCCGAACAGGAAGCATCTCCACCTCTCCCGAACCATGACGTTCCGCCCCTTCTCCTGAGCCAAGAAGCTCCTGGTCATCCTCCGAACAAGAAATGCGAACTCCTCCGGAGCCAGCGCGCGTCACCTTCTCTTCCGGAAAACGCACGCTCGCCCACCCGGTGTGACCAGGTGGGCCTTCTTCATGCCCGGAATCCGAAACACGTTCTCTTCTTTGTACCATGGAGTTTTGCCCCCTCTCCCAAATCATTTGCACTTCTTCATACCCGGAATAAGAAACACTGCCTCATCTGTATACCATGGAGTTTCGCCCCCTCTCCGAAACGATGGGTCCTCTTTATTCCCTGAACAAGGAACACGGTTTCCTCTGTGACATGGAGACTTTGCCTCCTCTCCCATATCATTCGCCCTTCCTCATCCCTTGAACAAGACTGACAGTCTCATCTCGTGCACCGAGGAGCCCCACTTCACCCACTGAACCGATGAGCCCTCTTCACCCCTGAGCAAGCAACTCGGCGTCCTCTCGTGCACCAGGGAGCCCCACCTCACCCACCGAACAACGAGCACCATCCGGTCTGCTGATCGACGAGAGTTGCTGCTGCCGAGTTTGACCAGCCTGCCACTCGGCGAAACCGAGATCGGCGATTGTCGCTGCTGCCGAGTGTGACCAGCCTGCCCCAGAAACGGCATTGACCCTGCATCACAGATCGGCGATTGTCGCTGCTGCCAGTATGTGCTGCCGAGTTGACCAGCCTGCCACTCGGCGAGACCAAGATCGGCGAGAGTCGCTGCTGCCGAGTTTGACCAGCCTGCCACTCGGCGAGACCAAGATCGGCGAGACTCGCTGCTGCCGAGTTTGACCAGCCTGCCACTCGGCGAAACCGAGATCGATACTGCTCCGAGTGTACCAGCCTGCCACTCGGCGAACCACAGATCAAGAGCTGCTGCCGAGTTTGACCAGCCTGCCACTCGGCGAGACCAAGATCGGCGAGACTCGCTGCTGCCGAGTTTGACCAGCCTGCCACTCGGCGAAACCGAGATCGGCGATTGTCGCTGCTGCCGAGTGTGACCAGCCTGCCACTCGGCGAGACCAAGATCGGGTTTTACCAGCCTGCCACTCGGCGAACCAGATCGGCGAGACTCGCTGCTGCCGAGTTTGACCAGCCTGCCACTCGGCGAAACCAAGATCGGCAAGATCGGCGACATGCGGCCGGCCGCCGCCTTCGCCCCGCGCGCCGCCCGGACCCGACCCTGGCCAGCCGCCGCTCGTGGCCCGTGACGACCGGCCGCCCCTGCGTGACCTCGCCGCACGGCCGCACCGGCGGCCGTGTGCCGTCTGCACCGCCCCCGGCTGGAGAGTGGGCCGGTATAAAGACGGACGGTCACAGGGCTTCGGCGAAACACGACTAGTTGGCATCCCGCACTCCACCTCGCCTCGCCATGAAGCTGGTAAGAGCGCAGCACTCGGTGAAACCGACTACTGCCATACGTATACGCCTTGGCCCTACTGGGTATGATTCTGACGTGACGCCGTAGATAATGTTTTTTTTTCTCTCGAAATATTTGGTTTATCTTGGCATGTATATATATATATATATATATATATATATATATATATAAAAAAACATTAACCTTGTCAAAGGCCTTACTAAAGTCAAGATATGCTACATCAACCTGATTTCCCTGATCAAGTTGTTCTGTGGCGAAGTTCAAAAAGTCCAAGAGGTTTGTGAGACACGATCGTCCTTTTCTAAACCCATGTTGAGTATCTTGAATCAATATGCTACCTTCCAGATAACTAACTATTATATACTTGATAATTGATTCGAGTACCTTGCAGACTAGGGATGTGAGACTTACTGGCCTATAGTTTTCAACTTTCCCTCTTTCTCCTTTCTTGAAAATAGGAACTACATTTGCCCTTTTCCAATCGGTTGGAATTTCATTTTGTGAAACTGATCTACAAAATATTATACTAAGTGGAAATGCCAGTTCCTTTTCAGTTTCCCGCAACACCCTAGCATAAATATCATCAGGTCCTGCTGCCTTGTTTGGCTTTATTTTCCTGACATGATTGTAAACAACACCACTATCAATGAAATCAACATCATTTGTCAGATCCCATGTCACTGAACTATGGTGTACGGTCGGCAGATTGGTCATATCTTCCAATGTAAACACTGATTTAAACTGCTTGCTCAGCTCCTCAACCATCTCACTATCCTCACCAAATGTAGTCCCGTTTACTTCCAGTGGACCAATTGTGCTAGCAACTTTACTCAGCTTGTAGAAACTAAAGAACTTTTTACTGTCCCCATTACAGTTTCTAGCTAAATCCAGTTCTTTTGCTCGCTTTGCTGCTCTGGTTTTTGGCTTCACAGTGTCTCTAGCTTTTCGATACGCCTTTAGATTAACGACATTTGAGGCTTCTTTAAAGACTCTAAATGCAGTTTTCTTAGCCTTAATTGCTTTTATCAAGTCTGGTGTATGCCATGCTGGCTTTCCTACCCTTCTTTTGCGTCTTTGCTAAAGCCCTAATAACTAACTAACTAGCTTGAAGACATGTGTTATTGCTCAGGCATCCCGGGTCAATGTCTGCTATCCCCCTCCTCCCCCCCCCCCCCCCCCCCGGCTGGTCGTGGTATCGTGCGCTCGTGGCCCGCCAGCTTTTCACTGAGAACTTCCGACTCGAGTGGTTAGCTTTCGGTTGTAATGTCCCCCCGCGAAGAGTGCAATTTCGAGAGATCTGTTGGAATGCAGCATTTCCGGGCACTTTCACTTTTGTCTTCCCCAAGTTTCTTCTGCTCCACAAGCTTCTGGCCACAGACCCCTTCGCCACGGAAGAGGTCTGTGACACCAATCCAGCCAATGTCCCAGTCCCTGCCTGCCGCGCCGCTGCCCATATCCACCCATATCCAGCTGGTGCTCGTATTTTAAGTCGGGACTTGTGATGCCGACTCGGCCGTCCAGCTGGATGCCAAAGCCCAATAGCAGACCTGGATTGATACCGTATCAAAGTCTACCTTTCACGGACTGCCGTTCGGTTGGTTCGAGGCCGGTGTTTCACCTTGCGGGACAATGGTCACGTGACAGTTCGTCATGTGACCTCGTTGCCAACCTGGCGACAGCTATGTGGATTATCTGGATATGGCCCAGCCGAATGGACGCGAGGTCACCTGTTGGAGGGAGGAAAGACGAGACAGAGGGGGTGAACACACCGAACACTGCTGCTCACTTGACGTCTGATTTGAATCCATTACGCTACACTTTACTGGATGGGCTAATGCGAAGATGTATTGTTTAATATGTGTAAAAGTGTCGGTTAACATGGTGCTGAAGACGAAAGAAATTGCTGAACGGCTTCCATTGGCATTGGGAGGATGAGACAAAATCGGCTGAAGAGCTGTCCGTGCCTTCCTGCCCATAGATCATGCTGCAGTTTTTGCGCCCGGTCAACGCAGTGCTTTTCACGTATCCCAGAGTCCATAAGCAAGGTGCTATGACTGCGAAGCGTCCGCATGTTCACCGCTGGGCCTATGCAGAACGTGATAGTGTGATGACCAGCTGAGGTTAGGTTAGGTATATTGCTACCGTACGTTTGGGTTGTATTGCTACCGTAGCCAGCTTAGGTCAGGTGCATTGCTACCGTGCGCTTGCGTCGCTAGCATGCGCAGCAAGTACGCGCGCCACCCTGCCTATCACTCGCTACTTTCATCTTTTGCTTGCCAGTATGCATGCAAATTTTAAGGTATCACGCACCGTCCAGATGTAGACTCCCAGTTTTGTGCCACTGCCTGGCTTGGTTTTTGATTAGACCTACTTTAATTGTATAACGTGCATCACACTAACGGCGATTCGGGAGTGCATTTATTTCGCTTTAGTAAATACGCTTCGAAGACGGCAGTTCTTATCCATCTGTCCTCAACATCCCCACTAGTGCAATTATTTCGTACGCGGGGGTCGCACAAGCAAGTTTCGATCTAATAAATACACTCAGCTAACAATCTGTATCAGTGAATAGAATAATAAACTTCTCCATTCATATTTCACTACTAACTAGGCATCTAAGAAGTAAGTCCATTGGTCTGTGACTACCCTGATCTCTCTCTCTCTCTCTCTCTCTCTCTCTCTCTCTCTCTCTCTCTCTCTCTCTCTCTCTCTCTCTCTCTCTCTCTCTCTCTCTCTCTCTCTCTCTCTCTCTCTCTCTCTCTCTCTCTCTCTCTCTCTCTCTTTATCTCTCTCTCTCTCTCTCTTTCTTTCTTTCTCTCTCTCTCTCTCTCTCTCTCTCTGTCTTTCTCTCTCTTTCTTTCTCTCTCTCTCTCCCTCTCTCTCTCTTTCTTTCTTTCTTTCTTTCTTTCTTTCTTTCTTTCTTTCTTTCTTTCTTTCTTTCTTTCTCTCTTTCTTTCTTTCTTTCTCAAGAACCAGCCCAAAGCGCTTCAACGAACGCATGATCTCGACATTGTGTCCAACCACATATCTTGCGGCCTGGTGCACATAACCAGAGCATGACCTCTGACCCAACAGACCATGCCCGCCGCCTAGGGTGCACAACCTCAACATGACCTCTAACCGACAGATCATTCTCGCCGTCTGCCTGGCCTTGGCCGCCGCCCAGGAATATGTGCCGGGCAGCGACAAAGACGCCCAGATCATCGTGAACGACTTCGAGCAGGCCCTCGACAACAGCTACCGGCAAACCCTGGAGACCAGCAACGGCATCTCCATCAGCAGCTCTGGCGAGTCGCTGGCCGGCCCCGATCCGGAGACGGGCACCATCCGCGTGCAGGGCTCCTACAGCTACACCGCCCCCGACGGCACCCCCATCACCGTCAACTGGGTGGCCGACGAGTTCGGATACCGCGCCGAGTCTGACGTCATCCCCGTCGCGCCGCAGCTCTAAGGTGTGACCTCACTCCCATGGCCGCGCGGATGCGAGGTGTGACGTGATCGGACCGGGGCGGGTCCTTTGCGGGGCCGGTTTGGTCCAGGCACGACACGGCCTCTCGCCTGACCGCTGCCGCGGGCACCGTGCCCGCGCTGGTCACCTTGCCGGTCACGATGCCGGTGGTGGTGCTGGTCGCGTGCTGAAGTGCCAACGCGGTGCTCTCCCTGGAATCCAGGGGCGCCGCCTTCTCCGCCGCGACTGAATTGCAAACGATGGCGGCGGCGGCGGCTTATTTCACTCGTGATGAGCATTCCACTGGTACGCTTTGCACAAAGGTCATGTCACGTCCAAGAGATGGAAAACGTCTGATGCGCTCTCATGGATATGTCCTCCATTCAACATGTCATCTTCGCCTATATGTCGCGCGTTGTTGTCCAGTGTCCTATGAAAAAAATAATATCATCTATCGATTTCATGTGCATTTTAATGACCACAGCATCGGCAATGTCGAACTCCACACGGTAGCGAGCAACAAAAACATGTGCATGTGAATAGCGTACAAACCAACGTCGAAGTGCATTTTCACGTTTGCGACTTTCGGCTCAGTCAGTATCGCGCCGTATTTCATTGGATCAGGTTGTCTGTCTGGCGTATTATGAAAGTCGTAGATGGACAGAACGAAGAGGCAGTGGGGGGGGGGGGGGGTCTGGGATGGTCGAGTGGTTAAGGTGTTGGACTCTGAGTGCCAAAGGTCCCGGGTTCGACGCTCGCACCGCTCGAGACATTTCCAAAGTCCGCGGTCCACCGGCGAAACAGTGTGGGCGGCGCCATTAGCTGTGAATGTGCAAAAAGCGCGTCGTGAATCACCCAATAAACAAACAAACAAGAGGCTGTAGGTCAAGAACATTCGGACGACGTGAAGAGACAATTTATGAGGTACAATAAAGTTCCTATGATGTACTACTGTACACGAAATACAAACTAAACCAGCTGATGTAATATATAGGACATAAAGACATAAAAGACCAGTACAACTATGTGCCACAAGGGTCCTTCTTGGTTGCACTCTGGACACTCAACCAGTTGCCCACCGAATCCGGCGATCAGCCCTCCCTGGAATACTGAAAAGCATGCCCTCTATTCTTATGATTGTCTATTCTTTATGCTTTAAAATAAGGAAACTATCAGAGACCATTAACGTCCTGAAGGACGAGAAAGCATGGGCAGCGCTGGATGTGTAAAATTATATAAACAATGTGAAATAGGTAGCTTCCCCTGAGTAATATATCGACTCCGATGGGCTTTTCCTCTCAAGTAATGAGTCGAGTTATTATGAGTGCACTAGATGATAAAGACAATCCAACATGGCGCCTTCTATTAAACGCATCGCAGTGTGTGGAAGAACCGCCATCATCATCGGGAGGACCCCCGGTGAAGTCCGTGAACCGGCACCCCATCCTTCCTGCCACAAAATCTTGGACACGACCATGAATCCCAGCAAAAGGCCCTCAACATCTTCCTGAGGGTACCATCAGTTGAGTCGGGGCCATCTTCATCGGGTCGGGACACCTTCAGTCGTCCCGGGGCACCTTTCGTCGGTCCACGGGTCCTGAATGTCAACCCTGGAGTCCTGCATCGACGCCTTCAGGGCCCCCTCCGACCCTCCAAGATGGGGTGGGTTGCCCCGTCACCCTCCTTGACTACTCTACTGGTTGACTGTATGACATCTATCGACCGGAACAGGAAATGAGAATGGTGTTTGCTACTGCATGAAGACAAAACTGTATGTTACTTCACACTACCTGTGACAGCATATGCTTCAACATGCGGCAGTCCGGTGATGCCTGGTATTTCACCTCGGCTGGTCGCATCCGCTCTTACGTTCGAGAGCTTAAGGGCGCATCGACTGCGTCTGTCATGCAGCCCGCTCTTACGTTCAAGTGGTGAAAGTGCAGACAGTCACCTCGGGGTCGCTCACCTTGAGGATTAGAGCACGTGGCATCGAGCAGTTGGATTCTGAACTGGTGCCTGCATTGTCAATGTGGGCAGTAATGGTGCTGATCACGGGGCGGGAGAAGAGGCGGGAAGGGGGCACGCAGGGCGGTACGTCTTCGCATGGGCCGGATCGGCGGTACGGCTGCCGGCAGGTAATCCGGTGTTCTGGCCCTTTTTGAGAGGACTCGGGTGGGTTTCATGCCGGAAGAATCCATGGAAGTGTGCTTGGTGGCGGCCCCGCGTGATGATCCGCCACAAAGGGGCCCTACGGAGGGGGATCTCTCCCTCCGTTGGAAGGGATACCTGCTGCCGTGACAGCAGGTTAATGAAAGTCTCTGAAGCTGTATGGGACAGGCGGCGCCTTCGCGCGAACGGAAGAGGGCGAGAGAGGGCTTCACCCCCCGGACCGAGCTCGACGCCTACCTCTTGGCCGCAGCCTGCCGGGCCGGCAGGCACTGGAAGGAAATCCACACCCCCGGCTAGAGGCGACCTATCACTTGACCCGCATGGGGCCATACCCGGGTCCCACACCCGCCCCTCCGGAATATTATGACCAAAGAGGCGTGTCGGTCCTCTAACAAAACTGGCACGGGACGCCCGGAGGGGATGCGACTATCCCGATTCATAGTCCGACTATCCCGATGTGAATGAGCGGTCTGATTGAACCGGGCAAGTCATCCAACCTGATCATAGCTGAGGTCGGATGTCCTCCCAAAAGTACATCAAGCGACACACCTGCATTGCAACAACGGACATCAGTTTCCTGGACGGATGTAGACGCATGCATACATGGACGCATGCATACATGGACGCATGTAGACGCATGCGTCTACATGGACGGACAAAGATGCGGCTACATGGACGGACACTGATGCGGCTACGTGGACGGATACTGATGCGCTTATATGGACGGACATTGAAACGCTTACGCCCACTTCTGACTCCTCGTCTGCTGCACGGTCTTTCGCCTCTTCCGCGCACTGCTCCCCCGCTGATTCACGAACGGGTCATGCCGCGTGAAGGAGTGCTTCACATTCCCCTCCTGCAATCTGGGCACCTCCCTCACCAGTCAGCAGGGCGCTGCATGACCGATGTAGTCGGTGCCCCCTGAACTCCGATGACCACCCATCCACCGATCGGTAAAACCATCGACCGCCACAAATTAGATCATCTCCGGCAAGTGGTTGTCCCGGTATTGGATATTTCCTGCTGCCACAGGCAGGCAACTAGCGCTTCGTCACCGGAAATGTCTAGCCGCATCACCCGCTACAGCAGGCACAGACCGCAAGCGGTGAACAGCAGCCGTGGTCGCTAATGCTCTCTGGAGAAAGGCAGCCTGATGCCCGTCGGGGTCGCTGGACCAATTGGCTGGGCTGGAATGTCGCAACCTAAGGCATGCAATATGCCTCATCAACGGCCTGCAATAGGCAGCGGCGGGCTGCAGGAATGAGCAACGCGCTGCAACGGGCAGCGTGCTGACCGAAGGTGAACGCCGAGTAGGATGATTGCGCAAACCACGAAGGCAGCGATCGCAGGCGAGCATACGCGCTTCCGCCCTGTGCGTCCGCGAGACACACCTCTAGCATGAACACTTTTTCTATTTTTGTAAAAAGAAATTTAAACCGAGTTGCTGCTGGAGTGGCTTTAGTAACCAGGGTTCTATTCCTCAGCAGAGCTCGTTGGATGAGCCCTGGCCCCACGACCCGATTCATGGATTCCAGTTCAACGGCAGAATTGCGATCGAAAGTTTAACTCGCCGTGAATGCACCGACACGGCCGCCCGATAGCTCGTCCACGGCCTTATCGGACCAGCTGCTAACTGACACTCCCGGCCGGGGGCTAAATGCGAGCGCGCGAAGCGACTCGAACCCTGTGTTGACAGGACAGGGGAGGCCAATGCAGGGCAGCGCTTTAACCAACTGAGCTACCGGGGCGGCAAAAGCTTCGGGTGCGTCTGTCGGTTGAGTGATTGCAACTGTTCAACATCGTGGCCGGCCATCCCGAATCGTACCGGCTTCACTACGAAGCCCGGACCGCAACTGGTGGCTATTTCGGACACTTGCCAACGTGCCTCAGCTCTTGCTGCATAGAGACAGCGACTCGAAGCAGCAGACTTGTATCCAGCGGGTTCGAAACCCACATGGTGCCAAGCACTTTTCCTCATCTGCGTTCACTGCCAGCAACTTTAGAGTGGATGCTTCATCACCGCAGTGATTCCAGGGACCACGATTTGATCGGGTCGAGCACTTCGGTCAACAGCCAGATGTACATGGAACTGCTGCAGAGGTTCACGTGGTCACAGAGCAGGAAGCGTGTGAAATCCTCCACGGAAGAACTACCAAGGCTTGGCGCCACCCTGGATGACACAAGCGGAGATAGAAAAAGCCACCAAGTCTGGTGAATCTGCTCCGGACATAATAGCGAGCGGGAAATCTGAATGGGTTTCGAATCTACCCGGCCGGACGGGAAGAGGAGTTGCAATACTCATTCCTCATTCCTCATTTCCTCATTCCTCAGTTTAACTCATTCCACGTTTACCTCTGGTCATGCGGACAAGTTAAGCATTGCTGATAAAGCTGTAGTATTGAGGTGCAGACTGTCTGGACTAAATTGATTGTGATGTCGTCACAGCATGTCACATCTGGTAGCACTCGAAATTCGCGCTACCCATAAAGCTTGACGTCTTTCGACGCGCGATGTTGTTTTTTTAGTATCAGTAATGGCAGATTAGGCATAGATCAACTTTGAAATTTCTGCCGAGACCGGTGTCAAATTGAGCAAGTGCAATGCCGGAGATAACGGTGAATGGACTCAACCAAAAGAACAGAAATGAACATTGGAGACAGTTTATAACCCAATGGTATTTTATCTGCACGGATGGGTGAAACTATTTCGTCCATTTATCATGATGTCATAAACATTTTCAAGCCCACTCAACACAAAGTACGACTAGGTCTTCTTTAAGTAGGCGACTAGGTCTTCTTCTTTAGTTAACGAGACTTGGTGACCTGTCCTATCTCTGTTTGTGTCATCCAGAGAAGACCCAAACTTCAGCAGTTCTTTCTTGGGGGAGGGACTCATCAAGCGAGAAAGCACATCAATATATGCGCGGAAAATGCCTCATGTACTCCTTTGTCCTCAAAACACGTGCTTTAATCCAACATGACATCTGAGAGCATGCCATGAAAGGAATTAGCCTGATACTCCAGATAAGTTTGAAATACATTCTTCTGCGGATTACTGCAACCGATACTTGGTGTTTCCCGACAGCACTCAACTTGAATCGACCTTGGAAAAATCTAACAAAAGGCGACACCTCTGCCACGATCTCACCCACCCAAACCGCCCACATCGCCGGGATGCTCAAAAGCACACTTCCTACCCTTGACAGCACCCTCACCACATCCCACTCCTCCCCATGCCACCTCACCCCGGATCCGGCCTCCTGCTTCCACCTCATCCCACACCCGGGCCCGGTCTCCACTCCCTCTCCCCCGACCCACCGGTGCTCCCATACACCCTCATACCCCACAAAGCCTTGTCATACCCCTTCGTCACCCCGCCACCAACTGATTACCCATCACCCCGCCACCAACTGATTGCCGATCACCCCGCCACCCGGGTGCGTTCCCAGTATTCTCCCATCCGGGCCCGGCCCCGCACCACCCATCCGGCCAACACAAACCGCTCCAAAACCTCATCCGATGCCTACACCCTGACCGACACCATCACACCTGCCAACTCTATTCAGACTGACCCCACCACACCTGCCAGCTCCACTTTGACCGACCCTACCACACCTGTCAGCTCCCTCCAGATCGACCCTGCCACACTTGTCAGTTCCATTTTGACCGACCCCACCACACCCCCAGCTCCATTTTGACCTACCCAACCACATATGCCAGCTCCGTTTGGACCGATCCCATCATACCTGCCAACTCCATTTGGACCACACTCCCGAGGCCCGCATCACTAGATCCCTGGATCCAGCCCTGTCGGATCCGCCACACACGACTCCCACCATCTGCTGGATTCGAATCTCCCCCTGCACTTTCCCACCACTGTACAGCAGCACCAACTGACTGCATTATATGGGGGAAAGTAGTCTAGGGGTAAGCTACCCGCCTCACGATCGAGTCTCACCTGTCGCTCACCTGACAGGTGAGATTCGATTGTGGGTTCGTGTCTCACCTGTCGCTACTCTTCGCCCGCGACCAATCGGCGTGAGATATTGGCGACGCTACACGACTCAACGGTCGACGTGTCGTAAAGCCAACAACCACCACCACCTCTACATTACGTCAGCAATGAGTCTCCTCCTGCAGCGAAATCCCGGCGGCCAAGTTCATCCAGTTTGAATCAGAAATCCTACCACAAAGACAATTCATTACTAGCCGCGCTCCGAGAAGCGCATTTCCGAGACTCCAGCTCGAAGCTAGAATAGTACTTCAGGTTAAACTTGGCATGCTGACAACGTCAACGGCCACATCGGGAATGGGGCGCAGCCATGTTCATTGCCAACAGCATTCCGTCTCGTCGAGTCACGTTAAATCCCCCACTGAACTGCATAGCAGTCGACTTCGACATCGGCAATTGCCAAACATCTGTCATCTCACTATGCACATCACCGTCAGCTGCATCCCCCACACAGGAGCTGAGTGAAGCGCTGCTGCGGGCTACTCAGCCGATCACCATAGTGCGAGAATTCAACGCAAAACACCACGCCTCGGGAAAGAGTCAGACGAACCCTGGAGCAAAATTCGCCGGTGTATCTCAACCCACTTGGCTCTTCTGAATAACGGGGCCACCATGACCCACAACTCGGCCTTAGGAGGGATGGGCAGGTGCACAGGAGAAACGTCCAGCTCGCAACGACCTAGCTGACAAATTGACTGGTCGGTCGCAGACGACCCGGGCTGATTGACCACTACCCAATCGCAATTAGACTCAGCACGGACGCTATCCAACACACCAAATTATACTGACCATCTTGGAACTTGAAAAGAGCGGATTCATCAATGTTCGAGGATCAGGTGGGCCTCAACCTCGCGAGTTCAGAGGACTATAAAATCGAAACAATGCTCACAACCATCAGCTCGACAGCACGAGACTGTACGAGAAAGGAAAAAGTCCTTGGGAGATGGTATCCGCACCTTCGTCTACCTCGGAATGGTCAAGGTCTCTCAACGCTCGGCACACCATCTCATTATTTCGCGACACTCTAGCCACCGGTCACTTTGGCTCCGACAACACTGAGCCATACAACGCCCTTTTTACCCTCTATGAACTAAATTTATCCCTCTCCAAAGTAGCCAATAAATCTGTTGAACCTCATCGCCTGGCGCACCCTTTTTCAAAACATCTCTGTCCCCGGCAAAGACGACCTCCACTCGGCACTAAATCAATTACGGACCAACGGTACCTTCCCAGCCTCCTGGTCTACCAGCATTATCATTCCTATCGCTGAACCTTTCAAACCTAGACACCTTTCCTCCAGCTATCGCCCTATCTCTCTCACTAGTTGTGCTTGCAATTTTTTTGAGCGAATGGTCAATGGACGAATCAGAGTTTATCTCGAAAAGAACAAAATTATATTCCCGTTTCAGAGTGGCTTCCGTCCAAGGGGAAGCACCGCTGACAACCTTCTCCACATTGTCTATTCAATTCGGCGTGGTTTCACGACAAAATCAGAGGTTATCGCCCCTTTTCTAGATCTGAAATCCTCCTTTAATAAAGTACACAGCTCCGCCCTTCTAATTAAGTTACACCAAATTGGTATAGAGGGCAGAAAGATATTCCCGCAACGGACGATGAAGGAACTATATTTATGAAAGTTGGCGATGAAGGTGGTCATTCTTTCCTAATTTCCAAATTTATCAATTCAAGCAAGGCGTACCACAAGGTAGCGTCTTGTCCCCTACCCTGTTTCTCATTATGATTAACGATGTTTTAGACCAAATTCCCTTGAATTCCCCCTTCTGAAATATTATATGCACGCCGATGATATAGCAATTAGGTGTAGCAATATAGCACAATTACATCGACGCAGCAAAGTATAATCCATACCGTAACTTTAGTACACGATAAATTAAAGCCATCTTAACTACGTGATTTAAGCGAATCAGACAGCCAGACAGAGGGTGATGGAAGTTTCATGTCTTGATCTGTAACTACCAGCTATTATTCCGGCCTTCTCGTTTGCAGAAACCACACGTGCTTGCATGCAGTCAGGCTTTGTTCTCAACATTGCTTTTTCCCATTCCCATGTGTAACGGCTTTTCTTCCTAGATCGTTGTGTAGCTTCAGACCCTCAATACAACTTCAAGATTGATAGTCCAGGTAGCAAGTGTGCGTGTGGGATAATACAGGCAGCAGGTGTGCATCTGCAAGGTTTTCATTTCACGTTGGTGACGACAGGCCCAATTCAACATCGACAATATTTTCTATCTTACTTGAGTTTAGAAACGTTTCGTGACATGGATCGAGATCACTTTTCCATCCCTCAAGACGGTTGCTTCATTCCACCATATGCGTACTATTGCTGGTAGGGCACTGATACTGGTAACGGGGTTCAGGTTGCAGGTGTGAAATATTATCGGTTACAGGGGTGTGATATGATTACACACATGCATTTGTACATCTTGGTGTTTTACTCTGACTGTTGGTAGGAGGCCTAGGCAGATCGCAAATGACGATGCCGTTCCCAACTAGGAGTTGTGTGTTATGTGCTCTCATAAGTATATGCTGATGCGTTACATAATCTTCTTAATCGGGGAATTCTGCAACAGCCATTACACCTTCATATTTTCATGACAAGTCAATAGAATATTAAGGACTGATTTCATAAACATTCCCGGATATATCCATATACCCAGATATATCCATATACCCAGATATATCCATTTACCCAGATATATCCATATACCCAGATATATCCATATACCCAGATATATCCATTTACCCAGATATATCCATATACCCAGATATATCCAGACTCTCAACTGGGTTGGACAATTTCATGCCCGGTAACCCGCCTAGTATCGTCCGTCAGATCCTCGCATCCCATCCCGTGGGGGGGGGATCGATAGCGACCCCCCTCCAATATCAAATCTAAAGTCGCATGAAAACGGAATAGGTGTTATGGGAAAGCACTCGACGAGTACGTTCAGATACCACCTTCCAAAAATTCCCCCTCCCAAAAAATAAGTAACATCACTAGCGCCCCTAGACTTTTACGACTTACATCATGTTTGTGGCTCTCCGGGGTTCATTTTAAGAGAAATTTGAGAAGAAATAATATATTTGGAATCAGAAAAGGAAAGCGAAATCGGCTAGTAGGATATAATTTTCGGACACTAAAAAATTAAAAGGGAAATGCATTGAAATTTCACACTTTTGATTTTTAAGTTATCTGTAATTTTCCTTTTCTGTTGGGTAGAGTGGACCGAAAAATATTGTTCGAAGTCCCTATAAAACATGTTTACTTTACCCAGAATCTTCGAATTTAACTCAAAATTGCAAATGTACGAAACTAATCAGTAATCAAAAACGGAGCAAAAAGGAAAAATCCTCTGGTGCATTTTATTGCATCCTTAAACGTAAGCAACCGCTGAAAATTTCACTGCAATATTTTTAACCCTTAATACGTGACGACTGGTTGAACTTTTCTGGAGGTGACCTCACTTGACTTTGACTAACTCGTCGACCCTAGATGACCTGACTTCCACGTTTTCACACAACATGCAAAATTGATGTGGGAAAATGCATGACAAATTTCTATTCGCTGCCTTGCACCGTTCTTTCACAGTCCGCGGAAAACCTTAGGGGGGTCGTCAACGCCCCCAGCCCCCTCCCGGTACGGCGCGGGTTAAGGGATAACCTACTCTTTTAGGCGTGGGACTGCATCTTTATCTTCATCATGAGCATCACACCAATTGCAGATTTGTTTTGGTCGGCAGATAAAGTGTCCCAAAGCTAGCATACACACATAATTGGTGAGAACCGTGTCAATTAACATGAGCGACGGAGGGCCTATCACATAGCACACACAGAAGGGGGAGAAGTCGGACCTTGCCAGGAAGATGTCGGAAACTACTAAGGCTGCACTCAATTTGGAGGGTAAATTACGGGCACAGTGAACCACAAATTGCATGGCCTTAGGCCTTTGAGGTCGCGGCCGGCTGCCTCACCGAAGAGCCGCTCCACAGTTCCGACGAAGTCCTTGTGACCCTGAGCGTCCGCCGGCCACCGCCAGGTCGGTCGATTTGGCAAGCTGGTCCTGACCGCGCTTCATTCACATATTCACTGGACCCCAACCGGGCATGTTCAAATCCGACCGATCAGCCTCTGGCTTCGTTCCTCGCCAGCTACCACCCGACAGTGCCCGAGGCTCCGACCTGACCCTCGGGTCAGATTTGGAGATGCGGTGACGCCCCGGTCGGCGACACGGGCGGCGGCTGAGCGGTCACAAATCCGCCGCACCCGCACCGCCCGGTGTGTGTCTGAGAATGTTTGTCAAAAACCTGTAGGATTACCTGCCGACGCACAGAGCGGCGGTATATAAGCAGACCGCGCCTCCAGCAGCCAGTAGTTCTCTGTTCGTCCACAACTCCACAACTCTCCACCATGAAGCTGGTAATGTGCCGACAGACGATTCGCTCTGCACTCTGTGTGAAGGTTTAAGTTCTTAGCTCAGAGGAGTTGCTCAGTGGCTCAACAACGACGACTTTTACGTGTTAAAGGATATCGCTTACCTTTTTCACGAGCACCCAACGACTATTTTTTCTTCACTTACCTATGTAGTGGGAACAAGTCGTGTTGGATCGGCAAAGTCCGTTAGGCGTGCTCTTGTGGACTAGAGCTATTGCTAGAACAATGCTATTGCGAACATCAGGCCTACTTAGTTAAAGAGAGAAAACGGGTAGGTTCCTGATGGCATTCAATAACTTTAAATATGCTTTTCCGACAAACGCGTCCGGACGCCCACTAATGTTTGCGCGAGGAACATCGTTACAATTTATGATGCTATCTGCATGCAGTGAGATACAAATTGCGTTTACTCATGTTAGCTGACTTCACAATTTCAAACCATTGACATTTGCTCTGATGTATTGCACATATTGTCACATTGAGAATGGCCTTCTGCAACTATATTCTGGTATTCATCCACCAAAGGCGGCATCTGCGGCTAACTGCGGACCAATAGCAGCTGATGACATGGCCGTCCGCAGATCCATTCATTGAACGCCAATGGGCCCCAACGCCAAAGCTACAGGCAGATTTCAAATTTTGAACGATAGGCGAAATGACTGGCATGTCTTCCGCCAACATTGGAGTTGAGGCCGGCACGTCCCCTCGATGTTGTTTAAGAACTTTGCGGCCATTGGCGTGGAATGGAAAGAATGTATCTGCAATCTTCAATTTCCCCTGCACGAGGCAGAGCCAATGTTGCTGGGTATTGATAAGATGATATGGCTAATGATAGACCTTCTTCTTTCGCCGTGACACCGCTTGGTGGACTTGCGGGTCCTCTGGGAAGCAAAGGTCGGCGTTTGACATATATCGAACCATGCTAGGACATCAATAATGCCTGGAAGCTTTATATCAAAATGTGAAAAATGACAAGGTTAGACATCTATACAAAGGACCAATCCTGGCATCAGAAGGCAACTGATTCTGTGCCAGTTTATTGCAGACAATTTGAACCTAGTTTTCTGATGTAGAACATCTGATATACAACTGAAACTAATGCCATGTGATAATCGGACACAAGTCCTGGAATGGAGCCTCCGTGGATTCCGTCCAAGATGATGTCAAAATGTATCACCTTCGATCTCGTTTATCTAAGAACTTTGCAAATTTTCAGCAACTTACACAGAAGTTGTGTGGCGCATTTCATTGCGAGATATCGAGCTGCCAGTTGCTCTCATTTCACTTTGAGGGCAGAGTGGCAATGTGATAATAAAGTGAGCCACGCGTCTTGCGACAGCTTGATCAAATGTTGTCCAAATATGGCCCTTGGGAATTACTTCGACCTCCTGTAGAAACAAGAATATCACAATGATAAAATAAAGCCAACACTGGTAGCTTTCCTCCAAAACGTCCCACTAGAACGGCTCCACCGGTATCACAGCTACTCATAACGCCTGACGGCAGCCTAGAGTTTTTGAAATTTGCCGGATCCTTCAACTACTCCGTGACCAAAAGTAATCGCATGTGAGTGACTGCATTATAGATCGCGTGGTGCTGCCCATTGCACGCTACGCATCATCCATCGTTAGTCACAATTTGTCACAATTCGTCGAGGACTTTGTGGGCAGTGGTCTGCTCAGACACGCAGATCACGACGATGCGTTCTCGTTGACGCGACCACAAGCGGAACGCGATGCCAGGATTTATTTGGCAGGGAAGGGACGAGAAGACTGAAACTTCCAGGATTTGGTTTTACTTTGTGGAGAGTATAATTTGGTCAATTTATCCCAGATGATATTAATTTTCGAGAAAGACAGGTTCTTGCACAAGGTTAAGCCTCATTGTTATCTTCAGATGTTTAGGATTCGAAGGAAAATGTCGAGACCCAAGAGGGGAGCCCTGAGATAGACACAAGGCGTGTGATAGTGAACTTGTATAGTACCGCTCTGTGTAGTTAAAGCAGCACATGCTTAGGTCAGACTAAGTGATGGTGAAGATCCTGGCGGCAAAGAATCCAATACCTTACCGTCATTCCCTGTTCATTGTTCTTAGCCAGCGCTTCGTGAAAGCCGCCATCGAAAAATGTTAAGCTAGCATTCGTCCTGGGATGACAATGAAATTAGTGTAGCGAAGCTCCACTAATTTTATTGTCATCACTCCACTCCAGCGTCCACCAGGTTAGACAATTTTGTTCTCTTGTCGGACCATCACCATAGGATATATTGATTCCAGGAACACAGACGATCTTCTTAGCTTGCTTGGGAATTGCTATCCGGTGTATTAACTCTACCAATGCAGATGATCCTCTCGATGCAGGACCCGTGAACTTAGCATGTCCTGTAACCGGCAGATCATTCTCGCCGTCTGCTTGGCCTTGGCCGCCGCCCAGGACTACGTCCAGGGCAGCGACAAAGATGCCGAGATCATCGTGAACGACTTCGAGCAGGCCCTCGACAACAGCTATCGGCACAACCTGGAGACCAGCAACGGCATTGCCATCAGCAGCACTGGCGAGTCGCTGCCCGGCCCCGAGCCGGAGACGGGCTCCGTCCACCAGGAGGGATCCTACAGCTACACCGCCCCCGACGGCACCCCCATCACCGTCAACTGGGTAGCCGACGAGCTGGGCTACCGCGCCACGTCTGACTCCATCCCCCTGGGAGCCGGAGGTCAGGAAGCCGCGGACGCCGCGCCACTCCAGTAGTTCGCCACGCCCTGCATCCGATCATCGCAGCCGTCTTACCCTTGGTTCGTGTCGCTCTTGCGTGTGTGGAATACACAGAGCAGTAATGCAGCAGGTGTGTTTCCCACACGTGATTACGTGTCGGTCGGAGAGAATGGTTAGTCTTCGACTGACTTGGTTCTTGGAGACTCGCAACACACGACAAACAAACGACAACAAATAATATAACAAACGACCAGTGCGGCTTTCGGAAAAACCGCCGTACAGTAGACCATGTGCTAAGACTGGACATAGCAATTCGCATGGCTTTTGCGAAGAACAGGCATGTTGGGGCAGTGTTCTTCGACATTGAGAGCGCTTTTAACACCCCCTGGAGACATGTGATCCCCCGAAGATCCATCAGTATGGACACCGAGGGGCTTTGAGCATGTTTCTAAAGAACTTCATGACAGACAGTTTTATATGCGAGTAGGTAACCAGACTTCAAATTAGCAGCGCCAAGTCGAGGGAGCTTCTCAAGGCAATGCATTGAGCACTACTCTCTTCTCTCTTATCATAAACGACATCGATGACTCACTCACCCCCAGCAATCGGACGATCTCTGTTCGCTGACGACTTTGCTCTTTGGTCGCACAGCTCGTCGACCCACCTTATGGAGCGACAGCTGCAGCTTACGATTTCCCGGCTTGAAAAATGGGTACACACAACGGATTCAAGTCTTGTTTATATACGATGACGCGTGTGCTAATACAAAGCAAGCGCTCAACCCAGTACGTCATGCTGTGGTGCGAAGAATTACGGGGGCATTTCACACTTCTCAAACGGTTAGCGTGCTGGCTGAAGCCCATGACCCTCCATTGTCTAGGAGACGCGATATTCTGGGTCTTCGATACGCTTGCAAAATGCGACAGTTCCCGACACACCCGTCATATCCGGCGGTCTTTGCCCATGATATACGTATAGTCCTTCGCGATCACACTAGGAGAGGAAGTCATTAATGTGTGCGAATGAGGACACTATTGGAGCGAATGGAAATACGACTGCAAGGAATTCGGCAACATGAAGAACTGTCTACTCCTCCGTGGGAGCTGATCATCTCCCACTCAATCGATATTTCCCTCGCTGACACGAGAATGCGACATGTCACAAAAGAGGATCTACACTCACACTCGCTAGAGCATATATATATATATATATATATATATATATATATATATATATACGATGTATCATAATCATCTCATCATCTACACGGATGGTTGGAAAATAAACACCGGAGTGGGTAGTGCCTTCGTGAGAGGATCTATCACAAGATCATTCTCACTGCCTTAATACGCCACGGTCTTTACTGCCGAGTTGATCGCCATCAGCAAAGCCCTGGCCTACATCGAGGTTATTGACGAGGTTTTATATGTTATTCTGACCGACCCCCTCAGCGGTCTCAGGGCATTGCGTAGTTTCAATCTACAAAACGACCGACCGAAATGTGTGAAGTGCACTGTCGTGCTGACAGCGCTGATGACGTGCACAGCACATGCAGAAGACCGCAGGCGGCACTTCTGATATAATGCGAATCATCTGAGATTAGTGGACTTATTCGAAAACGATTCCCGGTTTATATATAACAGAGCAATTTTAAGCTTCCTCGCGGATATACGATTCCAAGTGACATATGCACCTACCTAGGTGATATCTCACTCCATCAGACATCTTTCATTTGAACGTGACAATCTGACGCATGTCTAAGTAAGTTTGTTATGGTTGCAATATAATCCACATGGATTGCCGCACCCTAAAACCCCAATAATCATCATCATCACCTCCCAATTTCCGGCTATCAGCGTATCCCTGTTGCCGCCACTGATGCCACTGGCGTCATCTCAGCCGTCTTACCCTTGGTTCATGTCGCTCTTGCGTGTGTGGAATACACAGAGCAGTAACGCAGCAGGTGTGTTTCCCACACGGGATCACGTGTCGATCGGTTGTGCGGTCAGCGGTAGCGGAGACGGCGACGGCCATCTTTGGTGAATGCCCTCTGGAGAATAGTCTTTTCCGGGCAAATTCGGTCATAATGGCCTTCTATCCTCGCAGCATAGTGCCACGCATCGGACAAAGCGTAAACTAAGATGCTGGCGTACATGCATTTAGTGAAAACCCACGGTATCCAAGGCGATGTTGAAGACAAAATCCGCGAAGCAGAAAACCAGTGCATGTCACTGCCTTCGATGTTAGGCATGTTTCACATACCGTCACTGGATTTCGTGACCATCATTGCACCAAGTATAGTGAATACTGACACAATTAGTAAATTAAAGTAAGCTTGAAAACTCGAAAATTGGAAATTTAAAATTAATTGGGGGAAGGGGCCATCAAATTATGGCCTTGGTCAATTTCGCTGTCCTTTTCTCATTACAAATCAATTTTGGGTTCTCATATATCCCACAAAATGAACGCCCCAGAGCCGAAAACATAATGCAAGTCGTGAAAAGTCGTGAAAATTTAGCCACCTGGTGACATAATTTTGGGGGTAAAACTATTTTCGTGGGGAGGACCCGGAATCTACTCGTCGAGCGCTTTCCGATGACACCTCCTTCGTTTTCGTGCGGTGCTTAGTTTGGATTTTAGAGGGGGTTACTCTCCCCCACTCTTCCCCCCAGGACGGGGTGTGAGGATCTGACCGGAGAGACGGCGAGGGTTAATGTGATAACCACTCAGACAGCCGAAAAAAGGCATCCCGCCATCCAGATGCGTTCAACGCGGACATATGTGAAATATATTTGACACAGTCTCTATACGGCCATTTCCGACATATTAGGACAGATGAATGAAAACCTCCGCTACTGCGTTCCACGCTTCCAGTGACACAACCACGCCTATCATGGCCCGGATTCACTTATCATCCCAGAACAGAGAGACGGATGCAACGGATATAGAACAACCGGACACAAGCAAAGTACCCCAGCTAGTCAACCTGTCAAGCCACCAGATCAGCGAAAGCATGGTCACTCTCTTCGAGAAAGGACCAAAATATGCAAAATATGTGCTCGCCAATAATTATGTACATTTTCGCTCCATAGTCCTTAAACCAGACTGCAGGGATAGCCATGGGTAACAGGGTGGCTCCACAAATAGCAATCACCGTTATGCATGTTCTCGAAACAAGGTTCATGGGAAATTTAGCATTCGTCCCAGATCTATATCTGAGTTATATAGATGGCATCTTATTAGTTTGGACTCATGGCATCGACCGCTTCAACCACTTTTTCGACTTCCGAAATACACACAATGCATCCATCCAGTGCACCATCGACAGTACGTTCCACACAGGTCAGCTACTGTTCTTTGACACCCTGATCACAGTACATATCTTCTGGCGCATACAGCACAGAGTTATATTTTAAACCCATGACTGCACCCATTATGTTCAATTATTCATCTCCCCATCCGATGAGCATTAAAATAGCTATTAAGAATGCGGGAAATAAACGCACATTGTGTGTTTCATCAGACAAACAAGAGCATAGCAAATTCGTTCACCTCTGTCGGCAGAACCAGAGTGAGTTTCTGCCAATACAGTCCCCACAAATTTGTCATATGTTCCATTAAAGTAAACAGGCCTGCCTCAGCTAACACCGTGATCAAATCACGTTCTTTCGGACGAGAGGAACTGACACTTGACCTTGGTGAGATCGACTGGGTCCAGGTCACTGGTCGCATCTCAGTAAGTGACAAATGGGGCACCCTGCTGAGATTGCTGCCACCTATTCTCGACGAGCACCTGTCACTCAGAAACATCAAAATTGGAACCGAACAGCACCACATGACATAGAGCACCACAAGCTATTAGAGATCACCTTAGGGAAGAAATTAGCGGAAAGAGATGTCAGAAAGGCCCATCAGCTGCGTGGCGTGCCATCAAGCCCATTATCGACACCGAAAAAGACTGTCGCAGACATCAACCTCAGTTCACATCGGAGGAGTTAAAATCAATATCTTGTTAGTGTCAGACCAAGAAATATCCTCAGGATCAAACGCTAGGCAAACATTCCTGAACACACCTCTCAGTTGTCGGCTATGTTGCGTCTATACCAGCTTCTACAATGTATCACCCATATCTCTTGAACAGCTAGCAAAAACCGCCATGGACATGAGAAGCACAGATATTGCGGACCCGGCGGGATCTGAATTAAGGTTATCAAATCTATGTTCGTTTTTATCGGTGGAATGCTGCTTGACATCATAAGCACATTCCTGACTATATCTGACATCCCCTCTACTTGGAAACAGTCAATAGTAACTCCATTCACAAATCAGGAGATCCTTCAGATCCCTCTCATTAGGCCCATCTCGTTGGCTCCGGTCATCGCCAAGACCGCTGAGAGGGTAGTTCAGAAACAACTTTATCACTACGTGAACTCAAACCACCTACTGGCCTAAAATCACCACGACCGACCACGCCACTCTGCGGAAACCGCTCTTATCTCAGTCACGGACAAAATAGTAGCAGCAATGGACCGCGACGGCCAGCAGGCGACACGGGCGGCGGTTGAGCGTCCACAAATCCGCAACACTCGCCCGGCTAGGTGTTTGTCTGATAATTTTTGTCGAAAGGAGGATTAACTGCCGACGACACAGAGCGGTATATAAGACGACCGCGCCTCCAGTCGCCAGTAGTTCTGTGTTACTCCACAACTCCACACATCTCCACCATGAAGCTGGTAATGTACCGAGAGACGATTCGCTCCGCACTCTGTGTGAAAGCGAATGTCCATAGGTGAGACAGGGGGACCGCTTAGTGGCTTTACAACGCCGACCTTTACTTGTTAACGTTTGTTGATTTTGCTAATCTCATTGACGACAAGTGTCTGTTTTCACTTACCTTCATGGCGGACAGATGCTGTCCTGGTCTCCGCAGCGTGGATATTTCGAAGTTTGCTGTATCCCCTAGCTACTCGCTGACCAAATGGAAGACAATAAAGAGAAGACAAAAATAGAAAAGACCAAGAGATTCTTCATAGTACGCCGCTCGGTGATTTCCACTGGTCGCTGCGCATCATCCACTCTTTGTCACAATTCGTCACAATTTGTCACAATTCGTCACACTTTGTCCACGACTTGTGGGCAGTGAATCTGTGTAGATGCGCACCCAGGATTCCCTTCACGAGGAGGGACAAAACGGATCCGACTTCCATAGTTTGCATATTCTGCGGGGAGTCCGGCTTGGTGTTCCATCATGAATCGAATTGCTTTCACGAGAAAGCCCTTACATGTCAAGTCGTGGTCTTTTTGTCCAGATTTTCAAGTCTCGGAGCAGAAATGCCGAGCCCTAGGGGAGCCTTATGGATGGGTACTTAGCTGCGATAATGATTCCTCATTACCGTTCGGTGCATGCGAAGCCGTCGTCGTTTGAGTGAAGGTGTAGTTTCTGACGGCAAAGCATCGCATTCCTTACCGTCATTCCTTTAGCTGCTTATTGTTCTGAGTCGGCGCTTGGTGTCATGAGAGCTGCCATCCAATAACGGTACGGGAGCGATCATCCTGGGACTAAAGCTTCGCTACTCCAAGTTCATTGTCATCTCTCCACTCCAGCCTCCACCAAGGTAGATAATCCTATTCGCGTGTCTGGCCATCACGACCTGGTAGCTAAGCTCGTCGGCCACCAACACTGCACCAACACAGACGATCTTTTTAGCTTACCTGGCCATCGCTATCCGGTGTGTAAACTCTACCAATGCAGATGATCTTCTTGATGGAGGGCCCGTGAACTTAGCATGACCTCTAACCGACAGATCATTCTCGCCGTCTGCCTGGCCTTGGCCGCCGCCCAAGACTATGTGCCGGGCAGCGACAGAGACGCCGAGATCATCGTGAACGATTTCGAGCAAGGTGTCGACAACAGCTACCGGCACAACATGGAGACCAGCAACGGCATCTCCGTCACCGCCGCTGGCGAGTCGCTGCCCGGCCCCGAGCCGGAGACGGGCTCAATTCAAATGCAGGGCACCTACAGCTACACCGCCCCCGATGGCACCATCATCACCGTCAACTGGGTGGCCGACGAGCTGGGCTACCGCGCCACGTCTGACTCCATCCCCGTGGGCGCCGGAGGTCAGGAGGCGGCCGACGCCGCGGTACTCCAGTAGTTCGCCACGCCCACCTCCCTACATCCGATCATCGCAGCCGTCTTACCCTTGGTTCATGTCGCTCTTGCGTGCGTGGAATACACAGAGCAGTAATGCAGCAGGTGTGTTTCCCACACGTGATTACGTGTCGGTCGGAGAGAATGGTTAGTCTTCGACTGACCTGGTTCTTGGAGACTCGCAACATTCTAACAAACGACCAGTGCGGCTTTCCGAAAACCCGCAGTACAGTATACCATGTGCTAGCATTCACGTGTGGAGCATTCACCAAGCATTCACCATTCACCAAACGGACCGCTACCCGTGTCGCCTGCGGGCCGTCGCGTCTTCCCGGAGATTTACGAAACACTTTGATCACAACTCATGAAGTAGGTGAAACTCCTCCAAGTCCAAGAAATGGTTTAGAAGGCATCCTGATCCGAACTCATCGCGATGCCGTCATCATGCGTTCTGGGTACCGAGATTGTTTCTTTTCCTCTGTCACTCATGTCAGTGCTTCATTTATCTACCATATATTTCCTACATACATTTACCATATATTCATATATTTATCAAGCCATGTTGTCTTTGGTCAATTTAATGTTGCACTACTCGGTTTGTCTTCCCGGAGGCGATCAGCTCAGACAGTGAAAGAGGGGCGGGGATGGCCGAGTGGTTAAGGTGTCAGGCTATGGGTACCAAAGGTCCCGGGTTCGACTCTAGCGCCACTCAGGACATTTCCTATCCCGCGGCCCACCGGCGAAACAGTGTGGGCGGAGCCATTAGCCGTGAATGTGCATAAAGTGTGTCGTGAACCAACCAATAAACAAACAAACAAGACCGTGAAAGAATACATGAGAAGGCGCAACTTTCAAACAGGAGCCCTGTTCAGCAACTCATCCTCGGTCAGCGCTGTTGACCAACATTGTTGAGCAAATCAGCCTGCTCCATGCGTGCGTGGTGTTCAATACAGAACGACGTTGACATTGATTTAACTGTGCGGGAGGTTTGGTGAAAACACAACAGCAATCGATTGAGAGGTGCCCGTATGTATAGGAACGAGGCGCCCCGTTGCTATGCGCACCCGGGAAAGTGCTATCAGTGCTCCACAGCGCTATACGGATGTATCCATCAAGCGGTTTGTGGTCGTTGGGCCGTTGACTCGGACGCAATCATCCGTCAGCTCCGGGGTTAATTAGTTATTATGGCTTTAGGAAGCATCGACTACATTGGTGATGTAGCGCCCACTCAGCTCCGCGGTGTCAATTGATGTGCGCTGAAGTTGGACAACTGGCGCAATGATAAACTTGGTCCCTCATTGAGTTGCTCCCCCCGCCCAGTCAGACCAAAGCTTAATACCATCAAGCCAATGGACCCCGCCTTCCAATCAAATGGAATGAATGATTTCGTAAAGTGGACCTCATTTGTGACATTATCAGGCGTCACATCATGGTTCATGCCTTTTCCTCGGTGATATGGCCAGCCGCACCCATCACACGTGCGGATCTTCTGAAAGTAGATCTTCTGAAAATGGATTTCCTGAACATAAACCTTCTGGAAACAGATCTTCTGGAAGTAGGTCTTATAAGCCTCACCCATGTGCAATTCGCTTCGTTAGTGTGATAAATCACCCACATGTTTTTTTTCTTCCTGGTGTTTTTGCCGATTGGCCCGGCGGCAGACTTATAGACGGACCTTCAAGCACTTAACCAACGACACCAATGTTCGTGGTAAATCTCTTGATTGTAGATCTTCCGAAACTAGATCTTCTGAAAGTAGACCTTATGAGCCTCACCTATGTTCAGTTCGCTTTGTTGGTGGTATAAATCATCCTCATGCTTCTTCCTGGTGTTTTTGCCGATACGCCCGGTAGCAGATTTTTACACGGACCTTCAAGAACTTAACCCACGATACCAATGTTCATGGTAAGTGACACTACCGGATACATTGCCAGCTCGAAATCACACAATTAACGGCTGGATATTTCAGTCTACATCTGATAATCGTGCGGGGAGCATTGTCATACTGTACAATGCATGTGTGTTCACGGGGCGGGTATCCTGGCATTCCACGCCAACTAACAGTTGTTGCAGCAAGCTACGCTTCACGCAGTAGGTAACCGCAGACATTGGGGTAAAGAAACACACGTACTTTGAAATCACAAGACGTTTGTAATAATGACGTGATTGCATGGAGGAATAGGATGAAAAAATCCACGTCAGTCGACGGATGATTAACCGCACTATCGTCAAACACAATGTCTGTGTTCAGCGAGACAATTTAACGATAGACAACTGGTCATCCGTTCGCAGCTGAATCTTCAATAAGGGTGGATTTTATCCTCGGCAGTACAGCGACAGTCCACACAAATTTGGGTCCGATGGTGAAACTTACATCAGTTGACAGATACTTAAGTGCATTATCAACCCATGCCATCTTCCTCTTTTAGCGAGGGAACAGGATGTCAGAAAGCCAGTCCACTGGAACTCACGTGTACCACTGGAACTGTACCACTGAATCTGTACCACTGGAACTGTACCGCTGGAACTGTACCACTGGAAGTGTACCACTGGAACTGTACCACTGGACACGGAATCATAACTATGTTCATCCTTGGCAGTAAAATCATGGCCCACAATGCGAATGATGCTTCAAGTGAAACATTGTGGCAGGCACCACTTTTCTCCCACATGGTTTGTCTTCAACAACGCCATGGATGCGTAGTTTGTTTTCCGAATGCACGTACGTATGTTGGTGTCTTATTTTACGCTTTGTCCGATGCGTGGCACTAGTGTCGCTGACCAGTCAAATATCCTGGCGGTTAACGGATCGCCGTTAACTGCCAGGATAGAAGGCTGTTATGACCGCATTTGACCGGAGAAGACTATTCTCCTAGAGAGCATTCACCGAACATGGCCGGTGCCATGTTTGGCGAATGCTCCACACGTGAATGTAGTACATGTTCTTCTGTACTGCGGTTTTTCGGAAAGCCGCACTGGTCGTTTGTTAGAATGTTGCGAGTCTCCAAGAACCAAGTCAGTCGAAGACTAACCATTCTCTCCGACCGATACGTGAACACGTGTGGGAAACACACCTGCTGCATTACTGCTCTGTGTATTCCACACACGCAAGAGCGACATGAACCAAGGGTAAGACGGCTGCGATGATCGGATGTAGGGAGGTGGGCGTGGCGAACTACTGGAGTACCGCGGCGTCGGCCGCCTCCTGACCTCCGGCGCCCACGGGGATGGAGTCAGACGTGGCGCGGTAGCCCAGCTCGTCGGCCACCCAGTTGACGGTGATGATGGTGCCGTCGGGGGCGGTGTAGCTGTAGGTGCCCTGCATTTGAATGGAGCCCGTCTCCGGCTCGGGGCCGGGCAGCGACTCGCCAGCGGCGGTGACGGAGATGCCGTTGCTGGTCTCCATGTTGTGCCGGTAGCTGTTGTCGACACCTTGCTCGAACTCGTTCACGATGATCTCGGCGTCTCTGTCGCTGCCCGGCACATAGTCTTGGGCGGCGGCCAAGGCCAGGCAGACGGCGAGAATGATCTGTCGGTTAGAGGTCATGCTAAGTTCACGGGCCCTCCATCAAGAAGATCATCTGCATTGGTGGAGTTAACACACCGGATAGCGATGGCCAGGCAAGCTAAGAAGATCGTCTGTGTTGGTGCAGTGTTGGTGGCCGACGAGCTTAGCTACCAGGTCGTGATGGCCAGACACGCGAATAGGATTATCTACCTTGGTGGAGGCTGGAGTGGAGAGATGACAATGAACTTGGAGTAGCGAAGCTTTAGTCCCAGGATGATCGCTACCGTACCGTTATTGGATGGCAGCTCTCATAACACCAAGCGCCGACTGAGAACAATAAGCAGCTAAAGGAATGACGGTGCGGAATGCGATGCTTTGCCGCCAGAAACTACACCTTCACTCAAACTACGATGGCTTCACATACACCGAACGAAAATGAGCAATCATTATCGCAGCTAAGTTCCCATCCATAAGGCTCCCCTAGGGCTCGGCATTTCTGCTCCGAGACTTGAAAATCTGGACAAAAAGACCACGACTTGACATGTAAGGGCTTTCTCGGAAAAGCAGTTCGATTCGTGATGGAACACCAAGCCGGACTCCCCGCAGAATATGCAAACTATGGAAGTCGGGTCCGTTTTGTCCCTCCTCGTGAAGGAAATCCTGGGTGCGCATCTACACAGATTCACTGCCCACAAGTCGTGGACAAAGTGTGACGAATTGTGACAAATTGTGACGAATTGTGACAAAGAATGGATGATGCGCAGCGACCAGTTGAAATCACCGAGCGGCCTACTATGAAGTAGCTCTTGGTCTTTTCTATTCTCGTCTTCTCTTTATTTTCTTCCTTTTGGTCAGCGAGTAGCTAGGCGATACAGCAAACTTCGAAATATCCACGCTGCGGAGACCAGGACAGCATCTGTCCGCCATGAAGGTAAGTGAAAACAGACACTTGTCGTTAATGAGATTAGCAAAATCAAGAAACGTTAACAAGTAAAGGTCGGCGTTGTAAAGCCACTAAGCGGTCCCCCTGTCTCACCTATGGACATTCGCTTTCACACAGAGTGCGGAGCGAATCGTCTCTCGGTACATTACCAGCTTCATGGTGGAGATGTGTGGAGTTGTGGAGTAACACAGAACTACTGGCGACTGGAGGAGCGGTCGTCTTATATACCGCTCTGTGTCGTCGGCAGTTAATCCTCCTTTCGACAAAAATTATCAGACAAACACCTAGCCGGGCGAGTGTTGCGGATTTGTGGACGCTCAACCGCCGCCCGTGTCGCCTGCTGGCCGTCGCGGTCCATTGCTGCTACTATTTTGTCCGTGACTGAGATAAGAGCGGTTTCCGCAGAGTGGCGTGGTCGGTCGTGGTGATTTTAGGCCAGTAGGTGGATTGACTTCACGTAGTGATAAAGTTGTTTCTGAACTACTCTCTCAGCGGTCTTGGCGATGACCGGAACCAACGAGATGGGCCTAATGAGAGGGATCCGAAGGATCTCCTCATGTGTGAATGGAGTTACTATTGACTGTTTCAAAGTAGAGGGTACATCAGGTTTAGTCAGGCATGTGATTATGATGTCAAGCAGCATTCCACCGATAAAAATGAACATAGATTTGATAACCTTAATTCAGATCCCGCCGGGTTCGCAATATCTGTGCTTTTCATGTGCATGGCGGTTTTTTGCTAGCTGTTCAATAGATATGGGTGATACATTGTAGAAGTTGGTAGAGACGCAACATAGCCGGCAACTGAGAGGCGTGTTCAGGAATGTTTGCCCAGCGTTTGACCCTGAGGATATCTTTTGGTCTGACACTAACAAGATATTTATTTAACTCCTCCGATGTGAACTGAGGTTGATATCTGCGACAGTCTTTTTCGGTGTCGATAATGGGCTTGATGGCACGCCACGCAGCTGATGGGCCTTTCTGACATCTCTTTCCGCTGATTTCTTCCCTAAGGTGATCTCTAATAGCTTGTGGTGCTCTATGTCATGTGGTGCTGTTCGGTTCCAATTTTGATGTTTCTGAGTGACAGGTGCTCGTCGAGAATAGGTGGCAGCAATCTCAGCAGGGTGCCCCATTTGTCACTTACTGAGATGCGACCAGTGGCCTGGACCCAGTCGATCTCACCAAGGTCAAGTGTCAGTTCCTCTCGTCCGAAAGAACGTTATTTGATCACTGTGTTAGCTGAGGCAGGCCTGTTTACTTGAATGGAACATATGACAAAGTTGTGGGGTCTGTATTGGCAGAAACTCACTCTGGTTCTGCCGACAGAGGTGAACGAATTTGATATGCTGTAGTTTCTCGGATGAAACACACAATGTGCGTCTATTTCCCGCATTCTTAATAGCTATTTTAATGCTCATCGGATGAGGAGATGAATAATTGAACATAATGGGTGCAGTCATGGGTTTAAAATATAACTCTGTGCTGTATGCGCCAGAATATATGTACTGTGATCAGGGTGTCAAAGAACGGTAGCTGACCTGTATGGAACGCACTGTCGATGGTGGACTGGATGGATGCATTGTGTGTATTTCGGAAGTCGAAAAAGTGGTTGAAGCGGTCGATGCCATGAGTCCAAACTAATAAGATGCCATCTAAATAACTCAGATATAGATCTGGGATAAATGCTAAAGTTCCCATGAACCTTGTTTCGAAAACATGCATGAAGGCGATTGCTCTTTGTGGACCCACCCTGTTACCCATGGCTATCCCTGCAGTCTGGTTGAAGGACTTTGGAGCCAAAACGTACATAATTATTGGCGAGCACATATTTTGCATATTTTGGTCCTTTCGCGAAGAGTGTGACCATGCTTTCGCTGATCTGGTGGCTGGACAGGTTGACTAGCCGGGGTACTTTGTTTGTGTCGGGGTGTTCTATATCCGTTGTATCTGTCTCTCTGCTCTGGGATGATACGTGAATCCGGGCCATGATGGGCGTGGTTGTGTCACTGGAAGCGTGGAACTCATTAGCGAAGCTCTTCTTTCATCTGTCCTAAGATGTCGGAAAGGGGCATATAGAGACTGTGTCAAATATATGTTATCACATAAGTCCGGGTTGAACGCATCTGGATGGCGGGATGCTCTTTTTTGGCTGTCTGAGTGGTTATCACATTAACCCGCGCCGTCTCTCCGGTCAGATCCTCACACCCCGTCTCGGTGGGGGTAGGGGTAGTAACCCCCTCTAAAATCCAAACTAAGCGCAGCACGAAAACGAAAGAGGTGTCATCGAATAGCGCTCGACGAGTAGAGTCTGGATCCTCCCCGAAAAGTATTTCCCCCAAAAGTGATGTCACCAGGAAGGCTAGATTTTCACGACTTTTCAGACTTACATTATGCATTTGGCTCTGGGGAGAACATTTTGGGGGATATATGAGAAACCAAAATTGATTTGTAATGAGAAAAGGACAGCGAAATTTATCAAGGCCATAATTTTTTATCAATAAATGCATTTACGCCAGCATCTTAGTTTACGCTTTGTCCGATGCGTGGCACTAGTGTCGCTGACCAGTCAAATATCCTGGCAGTTAACGGATCGCCGTTAACTGCCAGGATAGAAGGCCATTATGACCGCATTTGACCGGAGAAGACTATTCTCCAGAGAGCATTCACCAAAGATGGCCGGCGCCGTCTCCGCTACCGCTGACCGCACAACCGATCGACACGTGATCACGTGTGGGAAACACACCTGCTGCGTTACTGCTCTGTGTATTCCACACACACGCAAGAGCGACACGAACCAATGGTAGGACGGCTGAGATGACGCCAGTGGCATCAGTGGCGGCAACTGGGATACGCCGATAGCCGGCAATTGGGAGGTGATGATGATGATTATTGGGGTTTTAGGGTGCGGCAATCCATGTGGATTATATTGCAACCATAACAAACTTACTTAGACATGCGTCAGATTGTCACGTTCAAATGAAAGATGTCTGATGGAGTGAGATATCACCTAGGTAGGTGCATATGTCACTTGGAATCGTATATCCGCGAGGAAGCTTAAAATTGCTCTGTTATATATAAACCGGGAATCGTTTTCGAATAAGTCCACTAATCTCAGATGATTCGCATTATATCAGAAGTGCCGCCTGCGGTCTTCTGCATGTGCTGTGCACGTCATCAGCGCTGTCAGCACGACAGTGCACTTCACACATTTCGGTCGGTCGTTTTGTAGATTGAAACTACGCAATGCCCTGAGACCGCTGAGGGGGTCGGTCAGAATAACATATAAAACCTCGTCAATAACCTCGATGTAGGCCAGGGCTTTGCTGATGGCGATCAACTCGGCAGTAAAGACCGTGGCGTATTAAGGCAGTGAGAATGATCTTGTGATATATCCTCTCACGAAGGCACTACCCACTCCGGTGTTTATTTTCCAACCATCTGTGTAGATGATGAGATGATTATGATACATCGTATATATATATATATATAAATATGCTCTAGCGAGTGTGAGTGTAGATCCCCTTTTGTGACATGTCGCATTCTCGTGTCAGCGAGGGAAATATCGATTGAGTGGGAGATGATCAGCTCCCACGGAGGAGTAGACAGTTCTTCATGTTGCCGAATTCCTTGCAGTCGTATTTCCATTCGCTCCAATAGTGTCCTCATTCGCACACATTAATGACTTCCTCTCCTAGTGTGATCGCGAAGGACTATACGTATATCATGGGCAAAGACCGCCGGATATGACGGGTGTGTCGGGAACTGTCGCATTTTGCAAGCGTATCGAAGACCCAGAATATCGCGTCTCCTAGACAATGGAGGGTCATGGGCTTCAGCCAGCACGCTAACCGTTTGAGAAGTGTGAAATGCCCCTGTAATTCTTCGCACCACAGCATGACGTACTGGGTTGAGCGCTTGCTTTGTATTAGCACACGCGTCATCGTATATAAAACAAGACTTGAATCCGTTTGTGTGTACCCATTTTTCAAGCCGGGAAATCGTAAGCTGCAGCTGTCGCTCCATAAGGTGGGTCGACGAGCTGTGCGACCAAAGAGCAAAGTCGTCAGCGAACAGAGATCGTCCGATTGCTGGGGGTGAGTGAGTCATCGATGTCGTTTATGATAAGAGAGAAGAGAGTAGTGCTCAATACATTGCCTTGAGAAGCTCCCTCGACTTGGCGCTGCTAATTTGAAGTCTGGTTACCTACTCGCATATAAAACTGTCTGTCATGAAGTTCTTTAGAAACATGCTCAAAGCCCCTCGGTGTCCATACTGATGGATCTTCGGGGGATCACATGTCTCCAGGGGGTGTTAAAAGCGCTCTCAATGTCGAAGAACACTGCCCCAACATGCCTGTTCTTCGCAAAAGCCATGCGAATTGCTATGTCCAGTCTTAGCACATGGTCTACTGTACGGCGGTTTTTTCCGAAAGCCGCACTGGTCGTTTGTTATATTATTTGTTGTCGTTTGTTTGTCGTGTGTTGCGAGTCTCCAAGAACCAAGTCAGTCGAAGACTAACCATTCTCTCCGACCGACACGTAATCACGTGTGGGAAACACACCTGCTGCATTACTGCTCTGTGTATTCCACACACGCAAGAGCGACACGAACCAAGGGTAAGACGGCTGCGATGATCGGATGCAGGGCGTGGCGAACTACTGGAGTGGCGCGGCGTCCGCGGCTTCCTGACCTCCGGCTCCCAGGGGGATGGAGTCAGACGTGGCGCGGTAGCCCAGCTCGTCGGCTACCCAGTTGACGGTGATGGGGGTGCCGTCGGGGGCGGTGTAGCTGTAGGATCCCTCCATGTGGACGGAGCCCGTCTCCGGCTCGGGGCCGGGCAGCGACTCGCCAGTGCTGCTGATGGCAATGCCGTTGCTGGTCTCCAGGTTGTGCCGATAGCTGTTGTCGAGGGCCTGCTCGAAGTCGTTCACGATGATCTCGGCATCTTTGTCGCTGCCCTGGACGTAGTCCTGGGCGGCGGCCAAGGCCAAGCAGACGGCGAGAATGATCTGCCGGTTACAGGTCATGCTAAGTTCACGGGTCCTGCATCGAGAGGATCATCTGCATTGGTAGAGTTAATACACCGGATAGCAATTCCCAAGCAAGCTAAGAAGATCGTCTGTGTTCCTGGAATCAATATATCCTATGGTGATGGTCCGACAAGAGAACAAAATTGTCTAACCTGGTGGACGCTGGAGTGGAGTGATGACAATAAAATTAGTGGAGCTTCGCTACACTAATTTCATTGTCATCCCAGGACGAATGCTAGCTTAACATTTTTCGATGGCGGCTTTCACGAAGCGCTGGCTAAGAACAATGAACAGGGAATGACGGTAAGGTATTGGATTCTTTGCCGCCAGGATCTTCACCATCACTTAGTCTGACCTAAGCATGTGCTGCTTTAACTACACAGAGCGGTACTGTACATGTTCACTATCACACGCCTTGTGTCTATCTCAGGGCTCCCCTCTTGGGTCTCGACATTTTCCTTCGAATCCTAAACATCTGAAGATAACAATTAGGCTTAACCTTGTGCAAGAACCTGTCTTTCTCGAAAATTAATATCATCTGGGATAAATTGACCAAATTATACTCTCCACAAAGTAAAACCAAATCCTGGAAGTTTCAGTCTTCTCGTCCCTTCCCTGCCAAATAAATCCTGGCATCGCGTTCCGCTTGTGGTCGCGTCAACGAGAACGCATCGTCGTGATCTGCGTGTCTGAGCAGACCACTGCCCACAAAGTCCTCGACGAATTGTGACAAATTGTGACTAACGATGGATGATGCGTAGCGTGCAATGGGCAGCACCACGCGATCTATAATGCAGTCACTCACATGCGATTACTTTTGGTCACGGAGTAGTTGAAGGATCCGGCAAATTTCAAAAACTCTAGGCTGCCGTCAGGCGTTATGAGTAGCTGTGATACCGGTGGAGCCGTTCTAGTGGGAAGTTTTGGAGGAAAGCTACCAGTGTTGGCTTTATTTTATCATTGTGATATTCTTGTTTCTACAGGAGGTCGAAGTAATTCCCAAGGGCCATATTTGGACAACATTTGATCAAGCTGTCGCATGACGCGTGGCTCACTTTATTATCACATTGCCACTCTGCCCTCAAAGTGAAATGAGAGCAACTGGCAGCTCGATATCTCGCAATGAAATGCGCCACACAACTTCTGTGTAAGTTGCTGAAAATTTGCAAAGTTCTTAGATAAACGAGATCGAAGGTGATACATTTTGACATCATCTTGGACGGAATCCACGGAGGCTCCATTCCAGGACTTGTGTCCGATTATCACATGGCATTAGTTTCAGTTGTATATCAGATGTTCTACATCAGAAAACTAGGTTCAAATTGTCTCCAATAAACTGGCACAGAATCAGTTGCCTTCTGATGCCAGGATTGGTCCTTTGTATAGATGTCTAACCTTGTCATTTTTCACATTTTGATATAAAGCTTCCAGGCATTATTGATGTCCTAGCATGGTTCGATATATGTCAAACGCCGACCTTTGCTTCCCAGAGGACCCGCAAGTCCACCAAGCGGTGTCACGGCGAAAGAAGAAGGTCTATCATTAGCCATATCATCTTATCAATACCCAGCAACATTGGCTCTGCCTCGTGCAGGGGAAATTGAAGATTGCAGATACATTCTTTCCATTCCACGCCAATGGCCGCAAAGTTCTTAAACAACATCGAGGGGACGTGCCGGCCTCAACTCCAATGTTGGCGGAAGACATGCCAGTCATTTCGCCTATCGTTCAAAATTTGAAATCTGCCTGTAGCTTTGGCGTTGGGGCCCATTGGCGTTCAATGAATGGATCTGCGGACGGCCATGTCATCAGCTGCGGTTGGTCGGCGGTTAGCCGCAGATGCCACCTTTGGTGGATGAATACCAGAATATAGTTGCAGAAGACCATTCTCAATGTGACAATATGTGCAATACATCAGAGCAAATGTCAATGGTTTGAAATTGTGAAGTCAGCTAACATGAGTAAACGCAATTTGTATCTCACTGCATGCAGATAGCATCATAAATTGTAACGATGTTCCTCGCGCAAACATTAGTGGGCGTCCGGACGCGTTTGTCGGAAAAGCATATTTAGAGTTATTGAATGCCATCAGGAACCTACCCGTTTTCTCTCTTTAACTAAGTAGGCCTGATGTTCGCAATAGCATTGTTCTAGCAATAGCTCTAGTCCGCAATAGCACGCCTAACGGACTTTGCCGATCCAGCACAACTTGTTCCTACTACATAGGCCAGTGAAGAAAAAATAGTCGTTGGGTGCTCGTCAAAAAGGTAAGCGATATCCTTTAACACGTAAAAGTCGTCGTTGTTGAGCCACTGAGCAACTCCTCTGAGCTAAGAACTTAAACCTTCACACAGAGTGCAGAGCGAATCGTCTGTCGGCACATTACCAGCTTCATGGTGGAGAGTTGTGGAGTTGTGGACCAACAGAGAACTACTGGCTGCTGGAGGCGCGGTCTGCTTTTATACCGCCGCTCTGTGCGTCGGCAGGTAATCCTACAGGTTTTTGACAAACATTATCAGACACACACCGGGCGGGGCGGGTGCGGCGGATTTGTGACCGCTCAGCCGCCGCCCGTGTCGCCGACCGGGGCGTCACCGCATCTCCAGATCTGACCCGAGGGTCAGGTCGGAGCCTCGGGCACTGTCGAGTGGTAGCTGGCCAGGAACGAAGCCAGAGGCTGATCTGTCGGATTTGAATATGCCCAGATGGGGCCCAGTGAAAATTATCGAAGCACAGTCAATGTCCATCTTGGCAAATCGACCGACCTGGCGTCGTCCGGCGAGCGTTCAAAGTCACAAGGGCTTCGTCGGAACGGTGGAGTTCTCTGCGCTGAGGCAGCCGGCCACTTCCTCAAAGATCTAGGGTCATGCAATTTTGTTTCTGCTAGAGGTGCCCCAAAGTTTCCTCCTTTCTCCTTTCTCCTTTCATCGGAGAAGATAGGTCTATAGCCGACGCAGACGGACTGTGCGTTTCGGGTGGCTGGAATCCAAGAAGACAGCACGGATTTCGACCTGCTGGTGCAAAGCCCAAAGTCGATCAGGACGCAGGCGCAGATCGATTTGTCACGGCCGGACGCCGAAGCACACTAAAAAGGCGCATTTTCTGTCTGAGGGGCGCTCCTGACAAGAATATAGGGGGTTCACTCGAGCCTTTCCGGATGCGCGCCTTTTCCCGACCGGAGGAGCGACCACCTTCCATGAGATGGAGACGAATGCCCCCAGCCACCCTGCAACTGCCCCTGACTCCTACATTTGCAAGCCAGCAGCTGGTCACGTTCAGGCTATCACATGTGGCCGATGCAGAAGGCTGTGCGTTTGGGGTGGCTGGAAATCAAGAAGAGAGCACGAAGTTCAATCTGCCGGTGGCAAGCCTTTCTGTGTCGATCACCACGCAGGTGCGGATCAATATTATTACGGCCCAGACGCCCAGTTTCGTGGCACTTATCGAAACCCTGAGGAAATTGCGAGCGGCCGTTCTAGGAGCCCTATTTCTCCGCCAGCAGCTGGGAGACCAGAATCCATCCCAGCTTCTCTGGATTCACTCAGAACTGGGTACAACAGGAGATGCTCCACACGTCCGTGAGCTGTTGCTCCACACGTCCGTGAGCTGTTGAAGACTATTTTTTCAACGGCTGCCGAAGGCTTGACCGGCATTATAGCTGCCGTCAGAGGAAGCTCCTCTGAGCCATCTGGCTACTGCGGCTTAAAGGCTCGTGGAAGCCCCAGCTTCAGGCCTAGTGTCAGCAATGGCTGCAAGATTCTCAGCAGCGCAGGCGTTGTCACCCGCCGCAGTGGCTCCGGACACCAGTACCCTGTCACATTACAGGGCACTGTCGCTGTTGTGTTGCGAACTCTCGATACTTCTTGCGCAGTGCCTGGCCTCTGGAGTGAAGCGAACACGCAGGCGTCAGGGTGTATACTGTGCCTTTGTCTCAGCTGCAAATAGCTGCAAATAGCAGCGGCGTGGCGAGCTGCCGTATATTTGAGGTTTGGCAGCGCAACTCTGGAAACATAGATAAGGGAAAGGAAATGAAGGGAAAGGTAACAAGAACACAACAGTCGCGAGGGGCGGGGATGGCCGAGTGGTTAAGGTGTCGGGCTACGGGTACCAAAGGTCCCGAGTTCGACTCTAGCGCCATTCAGGACATTTCCCAACCCGGCGGCCCACCGGCGAAACAGTGTGGGCGGCGCCATTAGCCGTGAATGTGCATAAAGTGTGTCGTGAACCAACCAATAAACAAACAACAGTCGCGACGTTAACGGTGACGGTCAGTCGCCTAGAAACAACCGTCCTGAGTGGCAGGTGCCCAGAGTGAACGGCCGGAGGTCACTAGTTCCAGGTCCATCGGCGGCACTATCGGCGGGGCCATCGGCGGGCCGTCGGTGGGGCCGTCGGTGGGGCCATCGGTGGGGCCATCGGTGGGGCCATCGGTGGGGCCATCGGCGCTCTCCACTCCGATCGCAGTCCGCAGCTGTACGCTTCTTGGTGCATGCACATTTCGATTTCATATCTGGGGACAAATTTACTATTGGAGGGACAACATTGAACATGGAAGGGGAGGGGACGCATGCCCCTCCAAGAGAACACAAAACAACACCCATGTGATCATGTATTGATTGCAACAACACGACCACTGCAAAACTATTCTTGAAATCCACTGGTTAACTATTATTGCCTATCATGCGCAAAATATGGAATCAGTAAAAGTACGACCACCAATTGGCGAAGTAGCAATTTATGGTTACCACGGATATCAATGAACCTGGAAAAGCACCGATATAGAAATTAGTGCAAACTAACACCGCATTTAATCACCGTAATCATTGTGTAACATCATTATACAAGGATGGCTGAATAGTAAGTGGGTACTGCAGTTGCATGCGGAGATGATCAAACGACGTTGGGTGTGAACTGCAAGTATTTAGTCAATGATATATATATATATATATATATATATTTTTTTTTTTTTTTTTTTTTTTATTTTTTTTTTTTTTTTTTTTTTTATAATTATTTTTTTTTTTAATTTTAAATTTTTAAATTTTTTTTTGTAATTTTTTTTTTTTATTTTTTTTTTTGTTTTTTTTTTTTTTTTTTTTTTTTTTTTTTTTTTTTAATTTTATTTTATTTTTTTTTTTTTTTTTTTTTTTTTTTTTTATTAATAATTTAATTTTATTTAAATTTTTTTATTAATTTTAATTTTTTTTTTTTTTTTATTTTTTTTTATTTTTTATTATTTTATTTAATTATTAATGGGCGCTTATTTTTCCCCTCCCCCCCCCCCCCCCGCCCCCGCCCGGCTGTGGGTGGGGGTTTATTTCTTTTCTTCTTTTTTTTTTTCCCCCCAGGGGGGGGGGGGGGGGGTGGGCCTTTTTTTCCCCCTTGTAATTCTTTTTTTTTAATTAGTTTTAAATTTTTTTAGGGTAAAAATTATTTGTGGTTTTTTTTATAAAGGTAAATTTATCCCCCTCTTTTTTGGTTAGCTTTCTTCAAATCTTTTTTTTTTTTATTTTTTTCCCAAACCAAATTTTTTTTTTGATTTTTTTGTTAATATTTTTTAAAAAAACTATTAATTATTTTTTTTGACGTTTTTCCATTTTTTTTTTTTTAGATCACGTCATTTTCCCGTTGGGATTTTTGCCTCTTTAGGTTAAAATCGAAGTGTGGCCTGTCCTTCCCAAAAGGAAATGCTGCAAACATCGGAAATAACAATATCTTATGTTGTGAAAGAGGATCCCTTTCTAATCTTTCAATTTTCATTCTCCGACATAAAAGTTGAATACGTTCCTTCTTTCGCATTCCAAATCACGAATAATCACGTGCTCGAAATCACCTATGAAATAGACGCACGGGGCATAATAAATGACGTCATACGTGACGTCGGTCCCACAGTTGCCTGATTTTTTTCCGTCAATTCCAAAATTATCGTTTGTGCTTCTGAAATTGACATGGGGGAATGTGACGGCATCCTCGTGCTTTCTGTCGGTCCCACAGTGTTTTAAATCCTGGGAGGGAGCGAGAGTCCGCTCCTTATGCAGCTCTTAAGGACTGTTCACACCTGTACGACGCCTTCGTCAGCTACTCCAGCGAGGACGCCGGCTTCGTCTTGGACATGATCGCCAACCTGGAGAAGACGACGCCGTTCAGGCTCTGTGTGTCCGAGCGAGATTTCGAGATCGGCAATGTCATCAGCGAATGCATCTTAGAGAACATCAACACTTCCAGGTAGCAAGGATGAGCACGTTCGGTGTTCGCTTTGGGGTTTCCGAACTGACGTGAGATGTTGCATTGTCTCCGGCATGGATATCTACTGAAGCCATGCTTGGCCGGCAAAGACGAGAATTGCTAAAACCGACGTGTAGATTGTATCTCTTGCTGATTTTACACATTTCCCGTGAGAAGGCACAGGATATCGCACGATCAAATCGTCCCTAGGTTTCGGTGGCAGAATACTCACACGTTTTAGGCAATGGAGCATCAGTCAGTTTTAAGTGATCGTACATTCGCTATTATATTATATATCGTACACTATATGCTAGGTTAATTGGCGACAATAAGGGTTGGAGGGTCGTGCAAATTTGGCATTTTGGTTAGAACAAGATGCAATGTATTGGTGTTGCCAGGCTTTCATTTCACTCATAAAGGTCACCGAATACTGGCGTTCATTTCCTGAATTTGGAGAAGGCATCGCACACGTTTTCTCACAAGCACCTTATGAGAGGACCACAGGATTGAATGGCATGTGGTAACACCAATGGTTCTGGGAAGCCTCCACCCATGTCTGCAATGCATGAACTTCCCGAATTAGCCCCTTTATATTTAATATTCATGCTGCTGCATTTCCGATGTACCGCTAACCGCACCCTGACCACAAACTTGGTCATGCTTATAGGTCCTTAGCAGCAATAACAGTTATACACAACAAACAGTTGTACACAGCAAAATACACCACGCACTTCAGCTATGATTCCTGAATAGACGAAAGCGGTGCGACGAGTATTGACCGTTTTGTCTTTTCTGCCCGCAACAGGAACATTTTGATCCCGATCACGTGAATAGTTGTTCACTAAGCTAATCTAGATACACGCACAATAAATATCCACAGGAGGATAAACACCTGTTTCACACCCAGCTGGGTAAGCCAGAACTTGGCTCACCGCCAAGCAACTACTGATGCTTAACACTAAGGCTTAGGCTATGCTCGCTAACTTTGTTGGCCTAGTCTGTAGAATAGGAACATGATCACTCGTGATTTCCTTGTGCTGCCAATTGTGGAGCTTCTGCACTGTCCGCTAGCCCACTTCGATCGCTGTCCTGACCAGCCGACTCTCAGCCGTTTCAGGAACATCGTCCCGAGTTGATTCCCGTGTCGACTTTCCGCCGCCCGCTTTTGTGCTCGAGCTGGAACGAAGTGTACCGTGGACGAAGTATGCAATGGACGAAGTGTACAGTGGACAAAGTGTACAGTGGACGAAGTGTGATGATTTCGCGATTGCAGGAAGACGATCCTGATCCTGACCGACCACTTCGCCAAGTCGCACTGGTGCCGCTGGGAGATGAACCTGGTGCAGTGCCGGCTGTTCGAGCAGACGCGCGACGACCTGATCCTGGTCAAGCTGGCAAGATCCGTCCCGCCACCTGACGCCCACCATCCGCTACCTGATGCGCACCAGGATCTACATCGAGTGGGCCCCCAGCGACCAGCAGCGGCTGCTCTTCTGGGAGAGGCTGAGGACGGCCCTGCGGCGGCCCGGCGGAAGTCTGCGCCTGCCGAAGACTGTGTGACAGTGCACCACATGATTAGGCAGGCCAGAGGACTTCCAGTTGTGACGTGGCACCGAAGCCGAAGGGGGTTGTGTGCAGGTACCGCGTAGCTAGGCAGGCCAGAAGACTTCCAGTTTGAGGGCGCACGGAAGCCCGGGTTTGGGTGTAGTCGACACATGGATAGTGAGACAGAAAGCTTCCAGTTGTGACATTTACACCGAAGCAAGTCAGATATTTGTGGGCAGTTGCCACGTGGCAATCAGGCCCGAAGGCTTCCAGTTGTGACATTGCATTGAAGTGTGTGTGTGTGTGTGTGTGTGTGTGTGTTTGAAAAGGTGTGTGTGTGTGTGTGCAGGTGCTACGTGAATGGGCAGGCCAAGAAGGCTTCCGCCTGTGATGCGATGTGCTAGCCCGCTTGTCGCCAGAGCACTGTGGGCTGAAGGCGAACGTGAAGAGACATGTCACTTTCGTAGGACCGCTTGGGAGTGAATTGTACCGGGAGAATGTGCTCAGCGTAGTGCAAATCTGCTCAGGGTAGTGCAAATGTGCTCAGTATAGTGCAAGTTAGCACACAATACTGAACATGGATCATAGATAGTGCAAATGGTTTTCATGGAATGGTAGACACGGACGTACAGCACAGTAAAGTGACTCATTGAACAACAGAGAACTGTGCCAAGTCTTTCATGGAACTATTCCTCCGATGTAGTGGTGATGCACATCGAACATACACGTATGAGCTTGCGTCTTCACAGTCTTCCTGGTTACTGGAAGAAATAACATGAGAAGATGCTTCTAGCACAACTGTAGCCAATCAGAAAATTCTGTTCTGCATGGAATGACGTCATCATTTCCTGTCTCTCACCGAGTAAATGTGCCAGCATACCAGGAAATGGACACCATTGCAGATAAACATTGTTTCTTGGTGCGTTGTTTGCCTGAGCTGAACTGCGAATCAAAACATAGGCACATGTAGTTGATGAAAAAGAACTTGACGAATATGACTGTTGTCTCTATTGTTGACTCAGACCTTTGACGCACCAGTTGCGGCCCTTTGCGGCTCGATCCGAGGCATCGCCATCCGCCCTGGGCATCAGAATTGGTCGCTTCCTCTGTCACTCACGACGGCGTTTCTTATATTTGCCGTACGCTCCGAGTCACGTTGTCTTTGGTCAGTTTTGCATTGGACCCTTTGGCCGTCCGGAGGCGATCAGATCATAAAGTGAGGGATGAACGGAAAGGTACATATTTCCAACAACAGCTCCTCTATTAAGCGTGTCAACCTGCTGTACAGTTAATGTAGGTTCAGAAGGCGGGCATTCTGACATTCAGCAAACAAATTTTGAGCGCGTTGCATATGAATTACATTGTACATGACACATGTACAATAATACATATAACATGCTTACATTGTACAATGTAACTGTAGCCACTTCGACACAAGTAGTGCTAGGAATTTAGGCACGTTAAAAAATGCGGAAGGGACCCGTCGAAATCCCCCTTGATCAAACCCGAGAACTTCTGATCCCTAGATATTCACTGAATTTTCGGTTACTTTTCTCCCATCAAACAGCAATATCTTTATGGACACTATTCGGGAATAAGCATCCAGAGCTCCTCCAGGTCCTTTTCGATTCATCCACGGTTTTGGGCAGTCCATTTTAAGTCTAACGCTAATTTCCATTGCGCTCTCGGCTGCTCGAGAAGCTGTCCCGCAAAATCTGGCGCTGCTTCCTTTTCTTTTTTTTTTTTTTTTTTTTTTTTAATTTTTAAAAATTCTTCACTTGACTCCAGTCGCGGGTGGTCAACGAAGTCAGTTTTCTCCCACCTTCAGTTCAGCTGGGGGAACCGGGAAACAGACTAAGGCTGTGGATTAGGGTGTGTCACGAAGGACCTTTTTTGGAAATTGCACTTTGCTTAGTGAAATTATCGTGCAGTTCACCTAAGAAAACCTGTGGTCGAAACCAAATCGAAATCAAACAATAAACAAAATATGCGAGAGGCCGATAAAAACAATTTTGCCGGGCGCGCGGCGTTGAAGTCTCCAGTGATGGCGCTCCGTTGCGATTGGCATCTAACACCACCCGTCCGGCCACCGTCGGAGCGCCGCCGCGGCGCTGTGACGAAAAAGGCGGCAGTCGGTGCTGTGGATGACTGATGAATGGATTCTGGTGATGAAGCTCATTGATAAACTCAACAAAAGTGTTTAGTGGGGTAAAAGGCTTTTGATAAGCACCAGTCGCTTAATAAGTTGCCTGGATATCTGACGCATGAAAGAAAGGTTCACTTTACGTCGCTTGTTCGTTCCATTTTCAATCAGTAGATCTATCGGCGTATAATGCTCTTATTTTCACTTTTGAAAGCTTGAACATCTTCAAAATTCCTCATCTGTTTACATCGAAGATCAATTAAATCATTCTGAGACACTTGATATCTTAATGTTATGACAAATAGACCAGGCGAAATCGGCATCATGCTCCGTTCCAATACAACCGAAGGAGACGGGCATACAGCGACGTCACCTTCTGTACGAGCGGCCACATTTTTTGTACGAACTATCATTTTATAACTGTACTACTTGTCTACATGCTCGACAGAAACCCCGACATGAAATCCTTTTTGCTGCTGAGCACTGGCATTGCTGACCTGTGTTTCAACTTCGCCACAATGTAACCGTGGCGGGCCTCTTCACCAATTGCCTTCAAAGACGCCTCGGTCACCACTTTCACCATCCGTTCCATCGTCTGACTGTGCACGGGGTATGGCGGTACTTCGAGAGGACTCGCGATGTCTAGTAAGTCATCATCGGACAGTTGTTGCGTTAAGGGCGGCTCGGTTATCGCCTCATTACACCAATCAATCAGCTCCATGATGCTGTTTGCCCCCATATTCACTTTTGGAAGCTTGAACTTCCGCACTTCGTCAGTATCACTATCGACTTGAGTTCTGCGACACTGCTGGATTTGAGTGACCGCCCTTTCCCGTGTGGCTTGATCTTGGCCCGCTGCCATTGCTAGCAGTACTGCCTCAGGGTGACACCAGTAGCTGTTGCGCTGTATTACCGGCTGCACCATGGCCGCTATCTCAGGTCGCAAACTTTTGAGAAGTTGCACGCTGTGCAGCGCATTGCCAGGACCGTCAGAACATTTCCAGTTCTTCTTGATGCAGAACCACATGGGAGTATAGTGGCCCACGATGAACTCCGCTAGCATTCTCAGACTGTCTGATGGCTGTTCGGTTGATATGTAGAGCCGGAGAATTCGCGCCGCCAGAGTCAGCCACCTGGAGTGGTTTAGTGGACCGATCTTCATTTTCGCAGTTCTATCTGAGATACAGCCCGTCTGGACACTACGCGCCAGACTGTACAGAATAGCCTGATCTGAACTTAGGTCACTGAGAATCTCCTGCGTCATTTCTGAAACATTTCCGCCATCGATTGGCTCAAAATCGACCACTGGCAAGGTTTCTACTGCGCCTGCAGCAGCCCGGCCAATCAGCCCACTAAACGACTTAGGTCCTGTTGTGACTCCATCTAACTGGCTAAATACTGCACGAAGATTAAGTTCATTTGCATGAAGTTGGCACACAAACCAGTGGACGGGGCGTTTTTGTCCGAGCTCAAACAAACGGATAACACCACCTTTTTGGCCAGTATTAACTCTCGTGCCGTCACAGCCAAGCACAGAAACATCCGCACCAAACTCATATGCCACGGCGTTCAGGTCCTGAAAAATGTCCTCCGCTTTCCCAGTCTGTGGGGTAAAATGTCCTAAATATGCACTGTCTGGCTCGGATACAACCACAATGTGCTCTTCCGTCTTCTTTGAACTGGCTGTCATAAGCGTGTCGTCTTTTCTACCGTCGAAGTAGAGACCAGATACACGACCTGCATGATCCTCATGGCTCTGGGCTACTACCTCTCTTCTAATCCGATCCCTTGCTCGCCATACTTTTTTGCTATCCACTATGCAGTCCATATCGTCAGAAGTGATCCGACCAATGTCCACTTGGAAACCGTTTATGATCGCAGCACACGCACGATTAGACACTCCGTACCGATCTGCTGCTAGAGCCGTATTTAGCAGTTCGTCTATGTTACTGTTCACCATATACTCTGACTCATTGACTACAGATGTGAGCGCTGATGAATCTGTGGCGGAATCTTTGTCTGAATTAGAATCTAGCTGGGCCATTCCAGAAGGTCCCGGTTGTGGTGATGTGACTCTCTCGGCGGTCAGACGCCTCCTTTCGTCCATGGCGCGTCGACGAGTTGCTTCACGGATATCTGCGGTGCCGATTTGCATTTGGCGAGGTCCTCTCTGGTCTTGGACAAAGGGAAACTCCATTCGTGGCACTTTGTCGGCCATCGCACATTTGCAGCTATCGATATCAGCACATTTGCAGCGGGCTATATCAAACAATTTTCCAAACCACTCATCACCGGACGGACGTACACCTGGTGATGCCGACTTCTTTCCAGCAGTTTTCATGTATCGCAAGTAGCGATCGCGGCATTCTCGAACCATATGTTCGACTCGGGCACCTCCCAACAATTGGTATTCCTTCGCAGCACCACATTTTCATCACACTTTCCGCGACAAACTTTATATGGGGTGCTAGCCTCTCTTTCAACCTTTTGTTCGCAACGCATGAGTCTCTATTCACTTTACTCAAGTAATTCAGAACGTCAATTCTCGTGGGCAGTCGGTTTGTTTTTAGTTCAGAAGGAACCAAAAGCCCTTTGGTGGAAGCGCGGGTCTTCATGTTCGAACTCTTACCCCGATCACACCGAAGCAGGTAATATCACACTTCACAGGCAGTGGGCACAACTTGCAGACACCAAACCACTCTTTTTCGGGCCGTCCCGCCGGGTCTCCGCCGCCGACTGCCTTGTCTCGGCGGCCTTCCCCTCCCCTGTCTCCCCCTCCCCTCCCCTGCCCTGTCTCGCTCTTTGTGTTCTCTACCCTCACCGTGCGCCGGCCGTCTCCCGCCCCATCCCAGCCCCTCCCCCGCGCCATGCGACGATCGCCGCCGGCTCGTGTCGCCCTCGTTAATAGGTTGTCCCTACTGCTGATAATCCCAGTTTCCCTTGAAACTTGAGTAACGAAAAGGAACAGGAGACTTGGATTGACTAATAAAACAGGGATGTTTGGCATGCGAAGCTATTTTGTGTCGTTAGTGCGTACGCAATTTATTCGAATGATGATTCATAGCACTGTGAAAGGTGGAGCACAGACAAAGGAAAGTGGAGCGATCAGTCCTTCAGTGAAGTTTAATCTTTACAATCAGATATATCCCGGCTCCCCTGATCTGTTTTTGAATTACCAGAATCCATTCATAAGTCATCCACAGCACCGACTGCCGCCTTTTTCGTCACAGCGCCGCGGCGGCGCTCCAACGGCGGCCGAAGCGTGGTGTTAGATGCCAATCGCAACGGAGCGCCATCACTGGAAACTTCAACGCCGGGCGCCCGGCAAATTTCTCTCTTTATCGGCCTGTCGCATATTTTGTTTATTGTTTGATTTCGATTTGGTTTCGACCACAGGGTTTTTTTAGGTGATCTGCACGATCATTTCACTGTGCATAAGAAAAACCGTTCAGGCGACACACCCTACTGCATAAGGAGGGGACTCTCGCTCCCTCCTCGGATTTAAGACACTGTGGGACCTACAGAAAGCATGAGGATGCTGTCACATTCCCCCATGTCAATTTCAGAAGCACAAACGATAATTTTAGAATTGACACAAGAAATCAGGCAACTGTGGGACCCATGACGTCACGTATGACGTCATTCATGCAACTTCATCCCTCCCCACCCCATTTCCTAGTTTCCCTGAAGGACATGCTCATTCACTTCGTCTAACACATGAACCCCCTTCTCGGAGAAGTGCAGGTCATCCCTCTGATAGAGGTCCCATAATCCATAAAACCTGCACCACTCGTCAACAAGAACTACTAGCGCCACGCATCCGATAAAGCGTAAGCTAAGATGCTAGCGTACGTGCTTTTAGTGGAAACTACGTTATCCAACGTGTGTTGAAGGAAAATCCGTGAAGCGGAAAACCAGTGCATGTCACTGACTTTTATTCTAGGCATGCTTCACGCCCATTCACTCGATTTCATGACCATTTGATTATGATGTCAAGACTGATAAAAAATTAATGAAATTTCGGCTTCAAACCATCATCCTCACACACCTTAACATCACCCTTGCATAGCTTTGCCAATTACTGATCGATCCAGAGAGATGGTCAACTTTCTTGGCACTGACGCATTGATAGACGAGAGCTATTCGTGTATGAAACTTCGGGTGATATTTGATCGCCACATGTCGTGGGATTCCCACATAGCTGTTGCGGTCCGCAACTGCACTGGATTCCTTTTGGCCCTGAGCCACATGCGTCACCATCTGTTCACCAGTACTCTCTTCACTATAGTCAATAGCCTGGTTATATCAAATATCCGCTACTGCATATCTGTTTACGGGAATGGGTCGGCGCAAACAACAACCGACTAGACAGGATCATTAACTTCGCCGCTAGAGTCGTGTCAAGTCTACGGAAATTTGATCATCTTGCTGATGCCGTAACGAATTGGGTCTCCTCATCGCAGCTGATGTACACTTATTTCACAGCCTTACTTTAGTTCACAAGATCATTCTGACGGGTGAGCCAACGCACGTTGCTGGTCAAATCACTGCAAACTATACCCTGCGAAACCGTCACACACGTGCAGACGAACACCTGCACCTACCAGCCATACACAGAGAGGCCGCAGGAGAACTCTCTACTGGTCTGTCTTGCACTATGACAAACTTCTTAGTGAAACAAAAACATCGAGGCTGTCGAACTTCAAGAAACATACGCTGCTTATCTCCATGAACAGCACTAGTCACACAAAAATCTTGCACAGTGTTTGTGTGTACACTATGAACTCGCCTTTAGGCCATCGCTGTCCTTAGCTCGTGTTGCAAGCACGGTGTGTGTAGTGCAGCTAGTGATATGGGCATTGTATTATGTTGGTTTACCAATGTTCGTTGCGCATCCACAAATCTATCCAATATTTGCAAATATCTATGGGTGACACCCGGACTGTCCATAATAGCCACTGCACATGGAGGGCATGTATCGTGAAATAAACAAATAAATAGTGCCCGAGGCTCTGACCTGACATTAGGGTCAGCTCCGGAGATGTGGTGACGGACAGCCTGCGACAACACGGGCAGCGACTGAGCTCCACAAATCCGCCACACTTGCCCGGCTAGGTGTTTGTCTGACAATTTTTGTCGAACGGAGGATTAACTGCCGACGACACAGAGCGGTATATAAGACGACCGCGCCTCCAGTCCCCAGTAGTTCTGTGTTACTCCACAACTCCACACGACTCCACCATGAAGCTGGTAATGTACCGAGAGACGATTCGCTCTGCACTCTGTGTGAATGCGTACGTCCATAGGTCAGATGGAGGGACTGCTTAGTGGCATGACAACGCCGGTCTTTACTTCTTAACGTTTGTTGATTGTGCTAATCGTATTGGCAACAAGTGTCCGTTTTCACTTACCTTCATGTCGGACAGATGTTCTCCTGGTCTCCGCAGCGCGGATATTTCGAAGTTTGCTGTATCGCCTAGCTACTCTCTGACCAAAAGGAGGAAAAGAAAGAGAAGACGAGAATAGAAAAGACCAAGAGCTACTTCATAGTAGGCCGCTCGGTGATTTCAACTGGTCGCTGCACATCATCCATTCTTCGTCACAATTCGTCACAATTCGTCAAAATTCGTCACACTTCGTCACAATTCGTCCACGACTTGTGGGCAGTGAACCTGTGTAGATGCGCACCCAGGATTTCCTTCACGAGGAGGGACAAAACGGACCCGACTTCCATAGTTTGCATATTCTGCGGGGAGTCGGGTTTGGTGGTCCATCACAAATCGAATTGCTCTTCCGAGAAAGTCCTTACATGTCCAGTCGTGCCCTTTTTCTCCGGATTTTCAGGTCGCGGAGCAGAAATGCCGAGCCCTAGGGGAGCCTTATGGATGGGTACTTAGCTGCGATAATGATTGCTCATTTTCGTTCGGTGTATGTGAAGCCATCGTAGTTTGAGTGAAGGTGTAGTTTCTGGCGGCAAAGCATCGCATTCCGCACCGTCATTCCTTTAGCTGCTTGTTGTTCTGAGTCGGCGCTTGATGTCATGAGAGCTGCCATCCAATAACGGTACAGGAGCGATCATCCTGGGACTAAAGCTTCGCTACTCTAAGTTCAGTGTCATCTCTCCACTCCAGCCTCCACCAAGGTAGATAATCCTATTCGCGTGTCTGGCCATCACGACCTGGTAGCTAAGCTCGTCGGCCACCAACACTGCACCAACACAGACGATCTTCATAGCTTGCCTGGCCATCGCTATCCGGTGTGTTAACTCTACCAATGCAGATGATCCTCTTGATGGAGGGCCCGTGAACTTAGGATGACCTCTAACCGACAGATCATTCTCGCCGTCTGCCTGGTCTTGGCCGCCGCCCAGGACTATGTGCCGGGCAGCGACAGAGACGCCGAGATCATCGTGAACGAGTTCAAGCAAGGTATCGACAACAGCTACCGGCACAACATGGAGACCAGCAACGGCATCTCCGTCACCGCCGCTGGCGAGTCGCTGCCCGGCCCCGAGCCGGAGACGGGCTCCATTCAAATGCAGGGCACCTACAGCTACACCGCCCCCGACGGCACCATCATCACCGTCAACTGGGTGGCCGACGAGCTGGGCTACCGCGCCACGTCCGACTCCATCCCCCTGGGCGCCGGAGGTCAGCTGGCGGCCGACGCCGCGGTACTCCAGTAGTTCGCCACGCCCACCTCCCTACATCCGATCATCGCAGCCGTCTTACCCTTGGTTCATGTCGCTCTTGCGTGTGTGGAATACACAGAGCAGTAATGCAGCAGGTGTGTTTCCCACACGTGATTACGTGTCGGTCGGAGAGAATGTCAGTCTTCGACTGACCTGGTTCTTGGAGACTCGCAACATTCTAACAAACGACCAGCGCGGCTTTCCGAAAAACCGCAGTACAGTAGACCATGTGCTAGCATTCACGTGTGGAGCATTCACCAAACATGGCACCGGCCATGTTTGGTGAATGCTCTCTAGAGAATAGTCTTCTCCGGTCAAATGCGGTCATAACAGCCTTCTATCCTGGCAGTTGACAGCGATCCGTTAACTGCCAGGATATTTGACTGGTCAGCGACACTAGCGCCACGCATCGGACAAAGCGTAGACTAATACACCAACATACGGAGGTGCATTCAGAAAACAAACTACGCAGTCCACGGCGTTGTAGATGACAAACCATGTGGGAGAAAAGTGGTGCCTGCCACAATGTTTCATTTGAGGCATCATTCGAATTGTGGGCCATGATTTTTCTGCCAAAGATGAACATAGTTATGATTCCGTGTTCCAGTGGTACAGTTCCAGTGGTACAGTTCCAGTGGTACAGTTTCAGTGGTACACTTCCAGTGTACAGGTCCAGTGGTACAGTTTCAGTGGTACAGTTCCAGTGGTACACATGAGTTCCAGTGGACTGGCTTTCTGACATCGTGGTGCCTCGCTAAAAGAGCAAGATGGCATGGGTTGATAATGCAATTAAGCATCTGTCAACTGATGGAAGTATCACCATCGTACCGAAATTTGTGCGGACTGTCGCTGTACTGCCGAGGATAAAAACCGCCCTTATTGAAGATTCAGCTGCGAACGAATGACTAGTTGTCTGACGTTAAATTGTCTTGTTGCGCCAGTTGTCCAACTTCAGCGCACACCAATTGACACCGCGGAGCTGAGTGGGCGCTACATGACCAACGTAGTCGATGCTTCCTAAAGCCATAATAACTAACTAAACCCGGAGCTGACGAGCGATTGCGTCCGAGTCAACGGCCCAACGACCACAAACCGCTTGATGGATACCTCCGTATAGCGCTGTGGAGCACTGATAGTACTTTCCCTGGTGCGCATAGGAACGGGGCGCCTGGTTCCTATACATACGGGCATCTCTCAATCGATTGCCGTTGTGTTTTCACCAAAATTTCCTGCACAGTTACATCAATGTCAGCGTCGTTCTGTATTGAACACCACGCGCGCATGGAGCAGGCAGATTTGCTGGGCAATGCTGCTGAACAGCGCTGACCGAGGATGAGTTGCTGAACAGGGCTCCTGTTTGATACTTGCGCCTTCTCATGTATTCTTTCACGGTCTTGTTTGTTTGTTTATTGGTTGGTTCACGACACACTTTGTGCACATTCACGGCTAATGGCTCCGCCCACACTGTTTCGCCGGTGGGCCACGGAATGGGAAATGTCCTGAGTGGCGCTAGAGTCGAACCCGGGACCTTTGGTACCCATAGCCCGACATCTTAACCACTCGGCCATCCCCGCCCCTCTTTCACGGTCTGAGCTGATCGCCTCCGGGAAGACAAACCGAGTAGTCCAACATTAAATTGACCAAAGACAACATTGTTTGGTAAATATATGAATATATGGTAAATGTAAGTAGGAAACATATGGTAGATAAATGAAGCACTGACATGAGTGACAGAAGAAACGAAACAATCTCGGTACCCAGAACGGATGATGATGGCATCGCGATGAGTTCGGATCAGGATGCCTTCTAAACCATTTCTTGGACTTGGAGGAGTTTCACCTCCTCCATGAGTTCTGATCGGTGTGCTTCGTAAAACATTTAGCTGTCTCTTAGCGGCGTAAAAGTACCATCTGCTAGATTGGTTGCCAGAAGGAAAGGTTATATTGAGCCAGTTTGTGTGGCATCCGGTGATTCAAGAAGCACTACATAAATGGGGAAGACGCAGATCAGCAAGGGGCAAAAGGCACTGGCATAACCGACAAATGTGGATAACACATACGCACACTAACACATTGCATGAGACAATGCATTTGCATTTCTCATGCAATGCATTTCCATGAGACATCCACAGCCTTAGTCTGTTTCCCGGTTCCCCCAGCTGAACTGAAGGTGGGAGAAAACGGACTTCGTTGACCACCCGCGACTGGAGTTGAAGGGCAGCGCCAGACGTTGCGGGACAGGCCGAGCAGCCAGAGCACAACCGTGGATGTCTAAGTGGAAGTTAATTGTCTGGAAATCCCGAAATGAGAAACACCAAACTGTCTGGAAAACCAGCAGGGGTACAACCAAGCGCGAACCGAGCGGTAACCGTGCGTTTCGACCACTTGAACCGGTTCCTTTCCGCCAAATCCGGGACAGCTCATGTCTCTGTGTCATCCGAAAGTGGAATGGAAATTGGCGTTAGACTTGAAATGGTCTGCTCCGGTATCGGTCCATGGAGGAATCGAAAAGGACCTCGAGGAGCTCTGGATGCTCATTCCCGAATAGTGTCCATAAAGATATTGCTGCTTGATTGAGGACGAAGTAACCAAAAATTCAGTGCCATCATCAGGTATCTAGGATAACATTTCCGTACTTGGGGTTTGCATCAAGGGTGAAACGATTTGGAGTGACCTCTTCCGCATTTTTAACGTGCCTAAATTCCTAGCACTACTTGTGTCGAAGTGGCTGCAGTTACATTGTACAATGTAATGCATGTATGATGTAACTCATATACAATGTAATTCACATACAATGTAGTTCATGTACAATGTAATTCATATGCAACGCGCTCAAGCAATTGTTGGTTGGTGCTGAATGTCAGAATGCCCGCCTTCTGAACCCACATCAACTGTACAGCAGGTTGACACGCTTAATAGAGGAGCTGTTGTTGGAAATATGTACCTTTCCGTTCATCCCTTCACTTTATGATCTGATCGCCTCCGGATGGCCAAAGGGTCCAATGCAAAACTGACCAAAGACAACGTGACTCGGAGCGTACGGCAAATATAAGAAACGCCGTCGTGAGCGACAGAGGAAGCGACCAATTCTGATGCCCAGGGCGGATGGCGATGCCTCGGATCGAGCCGCAAAGGGAGCCGCATCTGGCGTGCGTCAAAGGTCTGCAGTCAACAATAGAGACAACAGTCATGTTCGGCAAGTTCTTTTTCATCAACTACATGTGCCTATGTTTTCATTCGCAGTTCAGCTCATGCAAACAGCGCACCAAGAATCAATGTTTCTCCGCAGTGGTGTTCATATCCTAGTATGCTGGCACATTTACTCGGTGAGACAGGAAATGGCGACGTCATTCGATGCGGAACAGAATTTTCCGATGTGCTACGGGTGTGCTAGAAGCATCTTCTCATGTTATTTCTTCCAGCAACCAGGAAGACTGTGAAGACGCAATCTCATACGTGTATGTTCGATGTGCATCACCACTACATCGGAGGAATAGTTCCATGAAAGACTTGGCACAGTTCTCTGTTGTTCAATGAGTCACTTTACTGTGCTGTACGCCCGTGTCTACCATTCCATGAGAACCATTTGCACTATCTATAAACCATGTTCACTATTGTGGGCTGATTTGCATTGTTCTGAGCACATTTGCACTACCCTGAGCAGATTTGCACTACGCTGAGCACATTCTCCCGGTACAACTCACTCCCAAGCGGTCCTATGAAAGTGACATGTCTCTTCACGTTCGCCTTAAGCCCACGGTGCTAGCACATCGCATCACAGGTGGAAGCCTTCTTGGCCTCCCCATTCACGTAGCACCTGCACACACACACACACACCTTTTCACACACACACACACACACACACACTTCAATGCAATGTCACAACTGGAGGCCTTCGAGCCTGATTGCCACGTGGCAACTGCACACAAATATCTTAATTGCTTCGGTGTAAATGTCCCAACTGGAAGCTTTCTGTCCGCCTAGTCAAGTGGCGCCTACACACAAACCCTGGCTTCGGTGCGCCCTCACAACTGGCAGTCTTCTGGTACCTGCACGCAAACCTCCGGCTTTGGTGCACCGTCACACAGTCTTCGGCAGGCGCAGACTTCCGCCGGGCCGCCGCAGGGCCGTCCTCAGCCTCTCCCAGAAGAGCAGCCGCTGCTGGTCGCTGGGGCCCCACTCGATGTAGATCCTGGTGCGCATCAGGTAGCGGATGGTGGGCGTCAGGTGGCGCGAGCGGATCTTGCCCAGCTTGACCAGGATCAGGTCGTCGCGCGTCTGCTCGAACAGCCGGCACTGCACCAGGTTCATCTCCCAGCGGCACCAGTGCGACTTGGCGAAGTGGTCGGTCAGGATCAGGATCGTCTTCCTGCAATCGCGAAGTCATCACACTTCGTCCACTGCACACTTCGTCCACTGTACACTTCGTCCACTGTGAACTTCGTCCACTGTACACTTCGTCCACTGTACACTTCGTCCACTGTGCACTTCGTCCACTGTACACTTCGTCCATTGTACACTTCGTCCACTGTACACTTCGTTCCAGCTCGAGCACAAAAGCGGGCGGCGGAAGGTCGAAACGGGAAGGAACTCGGGACGATGTTCCTGAAGCGGCTGAGAGTCGGCTGGTCAGGACAGCGGTCGAAGTGGGCTAGCGGACAGTGCAGAAGCTCCACAATTGGCAGCACAAGGAAACCACGAGTGATCATGTTCCTATTCTACAGACTAGGCCAACAAAGTTAGCGAGCATAGCCTAAGCCTTAGTGTTAAGCATCAGTAGTTGCTTGGCAGTGTACCAAGTTCTGGCTTACCCAGCTGGGTGTGAAACAGCTGTTTACCCTCATGTGGATTTTTCTTGTGCTTGTATCTAGATTAGCTTAGTGAACAACTATATAATAGCGAATGAACGATCACTTAAAACTGACTGATGCTCCATTGCCTAAAACGTGTCAGTATTCTGCCACCGAAACCTAGGGACGATTTGATCGTGCGATATCCTGTGCCTTCTCACGGAAAATGTGTAAAATCAACAAGAGATACAATCGATACATCGGTTTTAGCAATTATTGTCTTTGCCGGCCAAGCATGGCTTCAGTAGATATCCATGCCGGAGACAATGCAACATCTCACGTCAGTTCAGAAACCCCAAAGCGAACACCGAACGTGCTCATTCTCGCTACCTGGAAGTGTTGATGCTCTCCAAGATGCATTCGCTGATGACATTGCCGATCTCGAAGTCTCGCTCGTACACACAGAGCCTGTAGAACGGCGTCGTCTTCTCCAAGTTCGCGATCATGTCCAAGACGAAGCCGGCGTCCTCGCTGGAGTAGCTGACGAAGGCGTCGTACAGGTACCCGGACGAGTCCCTCCGCAGCTTCTTCAGCCAGTGCTTGGAAGTCAGCTGAAGCCAGAGTGGAAATGTTACTTGATGTGATCGTTGTCTAGTTGCGCCAGTTCTCTACATGCATGCGACGCGAATATCCGAGACAAATGCTGACTTCCGTCCGGCCAAGCCTAAGGACTGTTCACACCTAGCGTAATCCGGGCGCTGGAAAGCCAGCGCAATGACGGACTGAGCGTGATACCGACGCACATGTTGAGACATGTTGCAACTTACAAGGTGCAAAAAAATGCAGCTGATGTGGCCCCAATCCGCCGAAGATCAGCAGATATGGCGACCGCAGTTTATCCCGAGCAGTCTGTCGACCTTGCGTCAAGGCCGCTGGTGCGCCGAGCGGACAAAGTTACGAAAACGCAACTTTGTCCGCTTGGAAATCGCTAGCGTTTTGTAGGACTCAGCAGACAGCTGACGCAAGGCCGGCGCAATGGAAGAATCGGCAGACTCATTGGACCCCATGCTAACTGTCCGCTAGCGTTGCGTCGATTCCGACAGTGCGTCCAGATTGCGCTAGGTGTGAACAGTCCTTAAGAGCTGTATGAGGGCGGACTCCCGCACCCTCCCAGGATTTCGGAAACTGTGGGACCTACAGAAGGCATCAGGATGCCGTCGCCTAACCCATGGTAAGCACGAACGATAATTTTGGAATTGATGCAAAAAATCGTGCAACCGTGGCACCCATGGCCTCACGTATGGCGTCATTAATTATGCCCTATGTGTCTATTCCATAGGTGATTTCGAACACGTGATTACACGTGATGTCGAATGCGGAAGAAAAACGCATTGGACTTTTAAGTAGGTAAATGGAAATTGAAGGATGAGGAAGGCATGCTCTTTCACAACATAAGATAGTACTATTTCCGATGTTTGCAGCATTTCCTCTCACCTTAAACAGCCAGTAGCGCACGTACCACCGGCGCCGTCTCTCACCTTGAACAGCCAGTAGCGCACGTACCACCGGCGCCGTCTCTCACCTTAAACAGCCAGTAGCGCACGTACCACCGGCGTCGTCTCTCACCTTGAACAGCCAGTAGCGCACGTACCACCGGCGCCCGTCTCTCACCTTAAACAGCCAGTAGCGCACGTACCACCGGCGCCGTCTCTCACCTTGAACAGCCAGTAGCGCACGTATCACCAGCGCCGTCTCTCACCTTAAACAGCCAGTAGCGAACGTTCTACTGACTCCTGTATACGGCGCCGTCTCTCACCTTGAACAGCCAGTAGCGCACGTACCACCGGCGCCGTCTCTCACCTTGAACAGCCAGTAGCGCACGTACCACCGACACCTGTGTACGGCGCCGTCTCTCACCTTAAACAGCCAGTAGCGCACGTACCACCGGCGCCGTCTCTCACCTTAAACAGCCAGTAGCGCACGTATCACCGGCGCCGTCTCTCACCTTGAACAGCCAGTAGCGCACGTACCACCGGCGCCGTCTCTCACCTTAAACAGCCAGTAGCGCACGTACCACCGGCGCCGTCTCTCACCTTGAACAGCCAGTAGCGCACGTCTTCTGTATAAGGCGCCACGTCCACCGGCGCCGTCTCTCACCTTAAACAGCCAGTAGCGCACGTACCACCGGCGCCGTCTCTCACCTTGAACAGCCAGTAGCGCACGTACCACCGGCGCCGTCTCTCACCTTGAACACCCAGTAGCGCACGTACCACCGGCTCCGGTATATGGCGCGGCCGCCCACCACCATCACCATTCCTGCGGGACGCAGCGCTGCAGTGACACACATCTCGACATGCAGTACATGCTGCTGCCGACTGCAGTATCGGGGCATGCAAGATAGTGGCGCTGAATCGGCATACACCGTGCGTCCTTGGACAAGCGGCAGCCACCAAGTAGCACGTGGCGTAGTTTACCACTTGGTTGAGGTTATCAAGCCTCTGAAACTATGGTCGGGAAGCTGAGACTCAGCTTTCTCATTGCTTGCTGGTGTGCTCGAGAGCTCAAGTGCAAATGCAAATGTTTGTGATGTTAGAAACGTATGAGGTTTTTAGCACTGGTATGGTGCTTTACCAAGTTCCAAGCTTTCGTGCACATCCGGCAGTATCGATACGCCAAACCGTGCTTGCTCTTTTGAAGACGAAGCAATTGATAGCATTCGAGGAGGAAGCTAATCTAAAAGTAAACAGTACAAACCATTAGGAAAAGTAGTATTTATGTTAAACAATTATCTTATATTAATATTAAATCACGTTTACTATATGCTAGCGATGCAAACTTCTTTAATTCATGTATATGCATTAAAGAATTGCAAGATATGGATATGCATGAAAAAGACACATTGACTCATTATCACACGTATTGCGCCTCTGCCTAATTCTATCTTCATGCTCCATAATCTTGATAAGCACGCCACAAGGAAAACAAACCACCACGTACCCGAGATCAGGGCGGGAACCATGACCAGCAGCTTGCTGAGCGCGCTGAACGGACACGGCGAGCGGCCGGAGGTCGAGTAGAACTCCATGACGGAGAGGTTCCTGGCGGCGGCCGGCAGGTGGCAGCGGCATCGCCGCACGTCGGTGGCGACGGGCATCGGCACCGACGTGTTCCACGTGACCCCGTGCTGCTGCTCCCAGACGAGCCACGCCTGCAGTCGGCAGTCGCACGTGTACGGGTTGCGCCGCAGCGTGAGCACGCGCAGGTTGCGGAAGTCGTCCATCATGGCGCCGGTCACCCAGGTGATGCGGTTGTCGTGCAGGTGCAGCCGGCTGAGGTTGGCGGCCGAGGCGAACGCGCTGGCGTTCCAGGCGGCCAGCGCGTTGCCGGAGAGGTCGACGGCCGTCAGCGACTCGAGCTCGTCGAACGTCTCGGCGGTCAGGCCCCGCAGCAGGTTGTTGCTGAGCTTGACGACCTCCAGGCGGGGCATCTCGCTGAGGTGCAGCGAGCCGGTGGAGATGTTGCAGTTGTCGATGAACAGCGTCTTGAGCTTCGTCAGTCCCTGCCATGTGTACTCGAAGCTTTGGTTGCCGAGTGAGTTGTTGCTCAGGTACAGTTCTGATAGGTTCTCCATCATGCTGAAGGTGAAGTCGGCAACTTTGCTAATGCTGGTGTTCGTTAGTATTAGGACGGTTACGTTTTCGAGCCCAACAAAGGCGCCCCGCTCCACAGTCTGGATGATGTTGTTCGAGAGGTCCAAAAACCGTAGATTCCGCATTTCTCGGAACAGATATTGATGTATATCAAACTTCAGCTCGGGGACAGCCTTAGCGCGCGAGAGATCCAGCGAACGCAAGTGAGGCAGCACTACCGCCTCGGGGACGAAGGTCAGATAGTTGTCTCTGAGATCCAGCTGTTCTAGGGAAGTGAAGTCGTCAAAGGTGTTTGGGTTTATGATCGCTATGCCGCAGGATGCCAATGTGAACACTCTCAATCGATCCATCACCGGAAAGTTGATCTTCATAAGAGCTGGAAAGCAATAGTGGTCAAGCTGAAGAGCAGTTACATTGCTGACAGCTATGGCATTCAAGACAGGCTTCAATTCAAACAGACTGTATTCACCGATCCTGGAGATATCGATCATCTCCAGAGCAGTGCTACTCAGCTCCGAGATCAGCGCAGACAGCTCCCGTATCTGAAGCGGATTGTGACGCAGCCTCAGCCGCCGCAGGTGTCTCAGGTGGCTGAACGACTGCGGGTCTATGTGCTGTATGTTGTTCTCGTGAAGCTGCAGGTCCTGCAGCGGGGTGCCCTCCATGGCGGCGAAGTCCTGGCGACGGACGTGGCGGAAGCTGTTGCCGCCCAGGCTCAGGTGCAGCAGCGACGGCGTGACGTTCACGGCCAGCGCGCGCGTCACGCGCGTCAGGTCCGTGAACATGTTGTAGGACACCAGCAGCTCCAGGAGGCCGCCGGCGCCGGCCAGCGCGCCGGCGCCGAGGCCGTCCAGCCGGTTGTAGGCGAGGCTGAGGTTGCGCAGGCTCGACATGCCGGCGAACGTGCCGTCGTCGATGCTGGCCAGCTGGTTGCTCTCCAGCCGCAGGACGGACACCGAGCGGAAGTTGCGCAGGCTGTTGGCGTCCAGGTAGGAGATGTTGGTGCCGCACACCTCCAGCGCGCCGGACGGGACGTCGGTTCTCGGCAGCGCGTCGCAGAAGTCCGTCTCGAGCGTGCATACGGTCTCGCCGGGCACGACGCGGCACTTGCACACCACCTGCGTGACGTTGTTCGCCGGCGGCGGCCGGCGCCGGCGCCCGCCGCCGAAGGGCGCCCGCCGCCGCGCAGCGGGCCGCCGCGCAGCAGCTGCCGCAGCACGGGGCGCGGCAGCAGCCGGTCCAGGCCGTCGACCAGCTCCCGGTCGTCGACGGCCGCGTGGTCGGCCTCGCTGGCCGGCGGCGGGAGATCGGACAGAGGCGAGTCGCCGTCGTCGAGCTCGCACGACTGGCAGCCGCGCGGCTCGTCGCCGCCGGACGCCGACCGCGCCGCGAACGCCTCGTCGCCGCCGGACGCCGACTGCGCCGCGATCGACGCGGTGCGGTTCGGATCGTACCAGCACTCAGCGTAGGCGGCCGCGGCGAGTGGCGGCGGCGCCAGGTCGGCCAGCAGCCGCACCAGCGTCAGCTCGTAGTCGTCGGCCACCGCCCGGCCCGACGCGCTGCCGTCGGCGTCGTCGCCGTCGCCGACGGCGACGCTCCTCCGCCCGGCTGTCGTCGCCGTCGACGACGGGGCCTCGGCTCGGCCGGGAGCGGCGTCCGGTGTCGGCGCCGACGCGCCGGCGTCGACCCTGCTGACACCCGGCTCGATGGTGGCTTGATCTGGCACGGTGGGGACTTGATCTGGGACGGCGGTGACTTCATCTGAAACGGCGGTGACTTGATCCGGGACAGTGTTGACTTGATCTGGGGCGGTGGTGACCCGGCCCGGGACGGCGATGACTTGACCTGTTACGGTAGTGACCTGATCCGGGACGATGGTGACCTGACCTGTTGCGATGGATGTGCCACTCGCAGAGTCAGAGTGCACCACGGCCAGAGCCTGGATCTGAGACACCACCGCCAGGAGAAGAATGCCGCTGCCGAGAAGTCCGCTGAGCATCCTGAAGTAGACACAGACACGTCATGAGAAGTGTATTACGGATAGCAAGGTACAAATATTGTACCGAAATGTATTTTTGCTTGAATAATGTTGGTCAATTCTGAACTTTGCACAGATGAACTGTGACATTATGGGTCATGCATTGGTGGGATTGTTTTAAGAACCCCACGATGCTGGAAACCAACATCAGCATCAGATATCAGAAGAGTATTCGATGTTGCACCATAGTGAACCCTCATGCCCCGTATCGGAACCTCAGTTTTATTTGCACACATTCGGCAAGTTCTTAATTGTAAATGGTCCAGACACACTAATGCTCCAAATAACTAGCCAACTAGCTAGCGGAATTGCAACTAAACTTCTTGATTTGGTGATTTATATTATTTGGATTTTTTTTTTTGGTTGATACCTTTATGATTCATTCAAAGTTATATATTGCACATGTGCCATATTATCACGACTTATTGCAATGTTCGTTGCCTTCATTATACTGCAAAGGTATTAACGGGTCGGATCGGGAAAAAAATCCGTTACCGACATTTGCTACAAAGAAACAGCTGTGTTAGTTGCACGTGCTATGCCAACGTCACAACTGTGTTCGGTCATATGACGACACAATGCACCTGCGTTACCCGAGTGTTCTCAGAACACGCCCGTAGTATTTCTCCATCGGTTATCGAGCGGCGCACTTTTGCAAACAGTGGCCGCAGCCGGACCTCGGGTGTTTATCTGGCCATGATAGTGGCTGGTGAGCGGCGGTCGCCGCGGGCGGACGTCAGCGGCATCTAGCGGCGGCCTGTCGAGATAGTCCGCGCACGACCGGAGGGGGAAGGGGAGGGGGCCGCTCCGATGGCCTCTCTGGCTGGTGCTGGCGATTGCGGGAGAAGTGGCGCGAGCAGGGCGCCGACGTTTTCAGTAAGTTTCAGCACCAGGTTTTCAGTAAGTTTCAGTACAATAAGAACCAGGTTGCTGCACTTCTTGCGCGTGTTTTGCAAACACAACGGTCGTGGGCGAGATCGGGTCACCGGCCACGGTCAGATCAAAGAGATTGACCACTCATTTGTTTGTCGAAGTGCTATGAAAGCGATTGCGCAGCCAATTAACTTTCCATCTCCCGGTCGGCTGAGTTCCTCCGAAGGTCATTTGATAGGTTTGCTGAGGTCACCGGGAACTCATTCGATGGATCTCCTGACTTTGCCCGAGGCTCATTTATGGGTTTGCTGATTTCCCCCGGAGTGTATTTGATGAGTCTGCTGAATTCACCCAGAAGTCATTTGATGGGTCTGCTGAGCTCCCCAGCGCTTATTTCATGGGTCTGCTGAGTTCCCCAGAATTCATTTCATGGGTCTGCTGAATTCACCCGGAACTCATTTGATGTGTCTGCTGAGCTCAATCAGCTATCCCACCACGCACATTCACATTTTCAATGTCACTGGGACTTGACAGTTAATCATCCAGCATGATTTCAGCACTTGTCTGGTCGGCTCGATGATCTCAGTTTTGTGTGCACGAAAATCAAAGGCTGGAATTTGCACGTCATCAGGCGGTGAGTAAGAACTGCATGATCAATTTCTTCCACTTCTTATGAGGCGGGTCCGGCTTGTTCTGGCGCCAGCTCAGTGATGAGAGACTAAGTAGTCCGGCGAGGAATTCCTCATCTACCTCGGGCGCTTCAAGGAATAGGCCAGCTTACCTCTCAGGGATACATTTCGCCGACAACTTGTTTCACTTCCGACAAAAGGCGTCAGAAACATGAACCCAGGCACGGCTGTGCACCGAAGAGTTCACCCAGACATAGCTATGCACAAGAAGCATGCACCGATGCATGGTTATTAACCAGAAACATGCACCAGGCATGGTTATGCACCAGAAGCGTGCACCCAGGCACGGCTTTAGCACCAGAATCATGCACCTAGCTACGGCTAGGTACCATAATCATGCACCCAGGTATGTGTAGGTACCCGAAGCGTGCACGTTTAGGCACGTTTAGGCACGTTTAGACACCAGAACCATGCAATCCAACACGGTTAGCTACATGACACCTCGCCGGCAAGTAAAGTGTTCAGTAAAATGCTTGTTATGGGCATTACCACCAAAATAGTGTTTTCCGAGTCATCCTAGTATATGGACGATTCCACGAATTGTCATGGGGAGGCACCTTTTCTCGGATAGGCGACATTAGCGCAAAGTTCGTTGAACAGGGAAGGTGGAGGAGGAATGCACTCTAACATGCTGAAGGGTATCTTGCTCGCCTGAAATTGGCGTGTTTTCTTCTGAAATTGGTGTTTTTTTACTGAGAAAAAAATCCGTTCAACAGGGAGGGGTCGGGGTACACTCGAGCCTTCCTGAAGGGACATCATCTTCATCGGCCGGAGTGGTGGCATCTCATACAATTCCCAAAGGTAGCTTTAAAGGTTGCACCCTGCTAGATTTGGTATCAGTGTTGATATATGAAAATGTACAAATGCATGTGATTGATTGCTTTTTGTGTTTCTTTTGTGTCAAAGGACATTGGTAGGCTGGTACACACCTATCTTATTCTGCATGAGACATCTCCATATGAATTGTTTTTAAAATTTTTTTCCTCCCCTAACATTTTCATCTTGTGACCCTGGGAACTCTGTGGGCGTTACTATCAGTCCCGGATTTTCCAGGGTCGCATCGGCCTGCAATGTGGTGGTCTATCTAAAAAAAAAAAAAAAAAAAAAACCAGATGGGTTGAAAATTTTTTTTAGTTAATGACATCAGTTTGCATTGTTCTTTGTATCAGCCCCTTGTGTGGCTGCCTTGATCTATGGGCAGCTCACCAAAAACACTGAAAACAAAAGGCATACAGCCAAAGGATATAGGCTGCTGCTATATGGGGGACGACAATTGGAAAAATGGGCGGCGCGCCTCAGTGTGCTTCCCCTGCATTCGCCCCTGTCCGGCGGTGCATCTGCCGGAAATGGTGTCGTCCACACGCGGGTCCAAACACGAATCTCCGGCAACCCTTCCCCACTTAGAGGACAGGTCAGGTCGCGTGACCTTTCACCCATGCACCCAGAAGTTCGCGCAGGGGCTGGGAAATGTCCTGTTCCCGGAAATGTGTATACTTAGCAGGTTCTCTGCGCCACTACACCATCAGGGGGCGTATTTTCACCCCATTCGCCCATCTTGGAACCTCTTAGGGGAGCTTGCTGGAGGTGTGAGGCATCCCCGCAGACTGTCATAATTTTTTCTGGAGCTCATGATACATCCAAAGAATCGGGTGACCGTCCTCTCCTCCCCTCCTTTTTCCTCTTAGACGATGATGCTCCGAAGGCGCACCGCTGAGCCTGAGGATATGGTGGATCCTCACGGAGATCGGACAGAACCCTGCTTGGGGGTCTGCAGGCGCCGCGACTGTCCTTCGCCCCTCCCTCGGCTACGGCATTGCACGTGCACATACTATTTGAAATATAATCCCCCACCAACTCTCTAACAGCGGCAAGACTGAATATTTTCGCCGTCGCGCCGCCGTTGGCGATGGCGATCTCGCAGTTGAGGTGGCATGATGTACCTTTACCACGGCTCACCGGACTCTCCAGGGGCTGCTGGGATGGGCGCGATTACGGCGCGTTTTTAGGTGTCGCCAAACGGACCGCCGGTGCGCTTACAATCAGCCATCAAATCACTCATCACGAGCAACGGACCGGTTGGCCGCTACGAATGCTCCATCCTCAAGATTTCTATAAATGGCGTGGAGTTCTTATCCGGGCGACAATGTCTTGATTCTCGCCAAGGGCAGTACATGGCCAAGTAAGTGTTCCTCTGAGCCGTTCGTTTTTGCAGCACCTTTGATGTGCCGGTACTATTCAACTGATGACAGCATATTCTGAACGGAAAGCCGGTTTACGTCCTTTGAAGCATACGGTGGCTAGTAATCCAGTAACAAAGGATGCCGGACTACGTAAAATTATGCACGCAAACCCATCGTGGTCATGACCATGGCAGCGGTATAAATTATCCCCAAGACTTGCATCACATTCAAAAGTCATGCTGCGCCCTCCTCCCAACATATCGCAATGAAACGAGCTCTGTTCTGCTGCTCCAAATGGAATGACAAAGGTTGCTGCCACTGATCCACAACTGATCCTCACGTTGATCCATAACCGCTTCCCCAGTTGTCACCTGTCGGACCACGCTGGGAGTGCGAAATCGAACGTTGCCCTTCGGTCTCTGAGACTCCGAAGCTCTCCTGACGAGTTCCTGGTACGAGTTCCCGGACGAGCTCCCGAGTTCCCGGTACGAGTTCCCGGACGAGTTCCCGAGTTCCCGCTGCGAGTTCCTGGACGAGTTCCCGAGTTCCCGGTGCGAGTACCCGAACGAGTTCCGGAGTTCCCGGCGCGAGTTCTCGAACGAGTGCCGGAGTTCCCGGTGCGAGTTCCCGGACGGGTTCCGGAGTTCCCGGTACGGGTGGGTGTGTGCTCGTCGCGCCTGATCGGCTGCCAACGTCGGCGGCAGCGACGCCCAGTCTACGGCGCGCCTTGGCTGGGCAACCGCGGCCGATCTTCCTGGAACGCCACCGACGGGGGAGCGACTAATCTTGAGCCGGGGCGCAGCTCGTGCGGGGCGGATTGCGGTGGCGTCGTCGCCACAGCCGCCGCAGACACGGATCTGAACACCGTGCCGCTGCGCTGCCCCTCCCCCTCCCCCACCAATCCCCACCCCAACACCCCGGTCACGCTCCGGCGTCCATCGTAGCTTTGGCTCAACAGATTGCCCCCTCTCCTTCGTGGAGAACGCCATTCGATGTCGGCGTTTTTAAGCTTTAGCTTTATTTTATTACACTAAAACTATTTTTGACATGGTCTTTGAAACTTTACTACCATTATAAAGCTATTTGCTGACATATTTCGCGTTCGGTTCTGTGAATTGAATGCAGTCCTGTAACGGCCGGACATTCAGTCAATGCATGTGCGCTTTAAATGACAAGCTCATGGTTTGCTGATGCGTTACAACTGTCGTTCTGCTAGTAACGTGAGGAAGTGAGTGTTATGTCTGGGATCGTGTGGAGATGGGAGCTAACTGGAGCCTACCTCGTGTCAGTTAGCTTCCATCTCCCCACGACCCCAGACATAACACTCGCTTCCTCACGTATAGCTCTCACCCTATCCTGGATATCCGACTCCGATCCCCACTTTAGCGACCACGAATCCATTACCATTACCTTCCACCAAATCCCGACCACTGGCCCACCCAACTCCCAGCCTGGCCGGTGGAACCCCCCACCCACACCCCCACCCCAAAAAAGCATCATGGGTTCCCTTTTCAGAATCCCCTCCCCTTCCCCCTCGTGAGTTAGTCCGCCCCGTTGTCGCCGTCTTCCTGGACCCAGAGCAATCATACGACACCATCAACATAACAGCACTACTACAACATGTACACAACATAGACATTCAAGGCAGACTATTACAATACATCAATTTCTACCTTCCAAGCCGATCAATTAAAGTCAAAATTGGACCACATACTTCAGACACTAAATTCCCCGCAATCGGTTTAATGCAAGGTTCTGTTCTCAGCCCCATTCTCTATACTTTAGGTCTAAATTCAGTCATCACCGACAAACTTCCGGCCAAAATTGCAATCTATATAGACGATATAGTAATTTGGACATCACACGAAATACCAAATCACGCACTAACAATAATACAAAACTTATTAACAGATATATGTAACAAACTCGCCTTACTAAATCTACACATCCCACCACACAAATCCAAATGTACGATTTTTCGGCTACCTATCACAAACTACTGCAACACAAACAACATTCCACTAAGCCTCACTGCTCTCCTCAACGATGAACATCCACCACTGCACGAGCATGTCTTCCACTTTCTCTCTATCACGCGCATACTCGAAGAACAATGAAAAAATTGGGGAAAAAAAATCAAAAGATGTTTTAGAAAAGAAAAACAAAAAGTTAATAAAAGGCAATGCAAAGATGTGCTCTAAAATGGAAAAACAACTAAAAGAAATAAAAATAAAGACCACGAATCCCCAGGTGCAACATGCAACGTTATTGTATTGTTAACACTATGGCGATGGCCCGACCCCAACTCCCTAACTACACCCCCACCCCAACATGTCACCGCCCGGACTGGCAAATCTTCTCTTCTGCATCAGCTTCAGCCTTTGACCAGAACTACCACCTCATCTCTCTACGACAAATCGACTGAACTCTACTCATCTATACTCTTCAAACCTCAGGACGGCTCTGCTCTACCTCGGCACACCTCAGCAAGCCAGCTTTAATCTTCTTCGCTCCGTCCTATCCTCACCACAATACTACTCACACCCCTTCGCTCTACACCCAAAACTAGCACAAATCTATCCCTACAACAACGCACAACCGGAAGCAGCCGATATCACCACACGGAAGGAGGCTGGCCAAGCACAGCGACACACACACCGCTGATAAGTTGGGACTGTCGTTCTGTTCATATGCTCGGACTGTCGTTCTGCTGTTATGTTGGGACTGTCGTTCTGTTCATATGCTCGGACTGCCGTTCTGCTGTTATGTTGGGACTGTCGTTCTGTTCATATGCTCGGACTGCCGTTCTGCTGTTATGTTGGGAGTGCCGTTGTGCTTCTATGCCTGGGACTGCCGTTCTGCTGATAAGTTGGGACCGCCGTTCTGCCAGTGTGTTGGGACTGCCTTTATGCTGTCATGCTTGGACTGCCGTTCTGCTGGCATGTTGGGACTGTCGTCCTGCTGGTATGTTCGGACTGCCTTTCTGCTGCTATGCTGGGAGTGTCGTTGTGCTTTTATGCATTGACTGTCGTTCGGCTGGTATGTTGAGACTGCCGCTAGCGTCGCGTGTGTCGGGCGGGACACAATGCCTTGACCAGCTGCTTCTCCGGACCCCTCGCCAGATGTCGCGCCCTTAGAAGGGCGTGGATTGGCCAAAAAAAATGTCTGAACCTTACATGCAGCGTGTTGTGGCTGGTGGGACTCGAGCCGGACCTCCAGATCCGACATTCTAAGTCTTACTAACTGTGCTATCCACGGTGACCAGCTGTCCTATGTTTGAGGTGGGCGTCATTCGGATTAAGTGACATTTTTCCGGGGTATTTGCTGCCATATTGGCCGAGCTTGGCGCGAGTTATCGTATATTAGAGGTGGGCATTATTCGGATTGTGTGGCATTCCTCTGGAGCGCTGGCAGCCAGCTTGGGCATGCCAGATCTGCTGATTGCATCAGTAGTCGGTGTGCCGTGAATCATGTATTCAGGTAGGCATAGATCCGCTTTGTGGAGGTTCACCGCTTTTAGAGCACATCAGATGATAGAAATTCTAAATTTAGAACACAATGGAGCTTGCTAGGAGCACTCAAAAGTTTGCAACTCGCTTGACCAACGCTCCCAGATGCAGTGCGTGCGCTTGAATTTTGCATCCTGAACACTGTTTTCAAAGGCATTCGTGAATTGCCACTGTGATAGGAAAGCAATGGCGAATACATGTCTACGGCGTCCCTAGTTAGCCGATGATATTCAGACAAAATAATGGTCGCCAAACATGCAGCTTGTGAAGTAAAAAGGTTCACCGAAAAAAAAAGGACACTTAAACAAACTCTCAGCACTCGTCTTCAATATTCACTACAGTTGTTGTCCATAGTTTGTTTCCATTTAGATGGGATCAGCTGGAGGCGGAATATCGGGGACGAGTGGTCTAGGGGTAAGTTGCTTGTCTCACAATCGAAAGATTGTGGGTTCGAGTCTCACCTGTCGCTACTCTTCGCCCGCGACCAATCGGTGCGAGATTGGCGACGCTACACGACTCAACGTTCGATGTGTCGTAAAACCCAACAGCCAACTAACCAGAATATCGCGCAGCTGGCGTGTGCTGCCTTTCAAAATTGTGGTGTCGGAGGAAAATGAACCACCGGCACGGGAGGAATTCGGAACAAACAGGCGACTGTTCAATGGACGTAAGAGACTACTGTTGATAAGACAAACATTGTGGATGGAGAGGACATTTACTCATGCTTGTGAACACAGCAGGCAAGGAGGACCCCAGGAGAGAAGGAGGACTTCAGGGCGCGGAGGACTCCAGGACTGGCTATCGGCATGGCATGCAAACACAACAGGAAGTGACAGCCCAATAAGTGGCATTTCTAGGTATGTCAACTCGTTATTTGCTGGCAATGAGCTCCAAACACCACCAGCGCCGTTGTTTTTTCGACGGTGCATTGGTTCTGAAAGAATGCCAGAAGTCCCTCGATATTGTACAAACACCTACAAGATGAAAGAGAGCTTACCAAGTCCCCAGGTAAGATATTGGAATCAGGTGTGATGTTGCACTGACAGCATACTTTCCGGTTCGAGAGATGGCCTGGTAGTACCTTTAAGTTCCAAGTGATGTAATGCATCACGTCGCATATACATAGCAGCTTGTTACGTTGGTAGGCCCAGGGACGACTTTTAGCTCTACAAACACCATCCATTCAACACCACCCCTTCAACGCCATGACTAATGGTTATGATTTTCCATTCGACATCATGCATTAAGGTCTTCCGAAGTTGACGAAGCATCTATAAAGTTGACAGGACAATGAATCGATTAACTATGCTTGCACACCTTCCAGTTACCATCTTGCACACGCAGCATGTCCAAATTTGTGATTTTAGGCATTGATGCACGGAAGCAAAAACGATTTCATATTAAAATCGCATGCAATCCACGTGAAATTCAGTCATCAAAATCAGAACTTAAACCTATTTCGAAGTGAGGAATAGACTGAATGCGATTCCATTTCCATTGCCCATCGCAAACTCTCCAAGGATAATTGATTTTATTTTCATCCTGACGCCTAACTGAGAATGTAGACGTCAATGACATCAGAGAACCAGGGAAAATGTAGACGTACTGTGCCCACACACGTGTCATACTCAGCGAACTGGATGCCTTCGAGACGCCTCGATGAACATGAACGTCAAGCTATCGATGGATATCGTCACCATGGCAACACATGAGCTTTGTTTCCATGGCAGGTTTTAATTTATGGCATCAAAAACGACGCCGGCGCTGACGACTGGCGAAGCAGGAAAAGGACGCGGAGTGAATGTTGCCATATGCTGCCAACTCATGGGAAATCCGGATTTCCTCAGGAAATCTTCTGTCTAAGCCGGATTCGGAAATCCAATCCAGTTAGCTGACGAAGGCGTTTCCATAACTTCGGAAATCCGGATTGGTAAGGAAATCCGGATTGGTAAGGAAATCCGGATTGGTAAGGAAATCCGGATTGGTAAGGAAATCCGGATTGGTAAGGAAATCGATTGGTAAGGAAATCCGGATTGGTAAGGAAATCCGGATTGGTAAGGAAATCCGGATTGGTAAGGAAATCCGGATTGGTAAGGAAATACGAATTTGGTAGCGTCATGTAAACGGGGCCAAGGTCATGGCCTAACGACGCCGCAGCCGGGCGCTTTCTCGTCCCGTTTCCCGTTTGATCGACACCACTGACCCGAGCCATGAGACGGGTCAGGTCAGAGACGTCTGCGACACCCCCGCCCCGCCGCCCCGCCCACGCAGTCACCTGTTGCAGAGTGTTGGGAGGCTCCGCTAGGGGCGCCACCTCACATCGCCTGGTGCAATCCTAGAGACGCGGTCTGGACGCCTTCGGCGGCCGGGAAGCTGAGGTCGAGGTCACGTCGTCCTCAGCCCAGGGATGTGCGACGAAGGACCGGCGGGCTGAAGGCGCTATGCTGCCACTTTTCTCAGAAACATTAGCTTTATGGCGTTCGGTTAAAGTGATCAATTTATCATTGGTTTTGTCCTGACTTTTTCGAAATATAGAATGTGTGGCATGTGCGTTCATGCGTATGCATGGGCGCATACAGGGGTGTTGTTTTATTTACTTTTGATGGGGCAAGTGTCCCCTTAATGTCAGCTTTGCCCCAGACTCCCAATAATTGCAACTTTCAGCATAAGGCGGTATGAAGTGGGCTCCCAATCCATTTGAAACTGTCCATTGCCGTCATGCATTTTGCACATCCCCCTTTAATTTCCAGAAAGTAAAACCCGTGGCCGTATTCATCTGAATGCCAGCACACCAGCATGCGTTCGAAAATCGCAATCGACTCAACATACTCGCAAGCCACCAGCATTTTGCACCCCCACGGTGCCTCGTCGCGAGCATAATCCAGAGGTCATCAGTAATTAGGTCGTGCGTAATCCAGCGGCCCGAGGTCATTACCGTCGCTGTCGGTGCATGGCTCAGATTGGTCGCATGGTCATGTCCCCTCACAACCATCGCGTAGCGTCACAACCATCGCGTAGCGTCACAGCCATCGCGTAGCGTCACCACCATCACGTAGCGTCACAACCATCGCGTAGCGTCACAACCATCGCGTAGCGTCACACCATCGCGTAGCGTCACAACCATCGCGTAGCGTCACAACCATCGCGTAGCGTCACCATTATCACGTAACGTCACAACCATCACGTAGCGTCACTACCATCACGTAGCGTCACCACCATCGCGTAGCGTCACCATTATCACGTAACGTCACAACCATCACGTAGCGTCACTACCATCGCGTAGCGTCGCCACCATCGCGTAGCGTCACCACCATCGCGTAGCGTCACCACCATCGCGTAGCGTCACAACCATCGCGTAGCGTCACAACCATCGCGTAGCGTAGCACCATCGCGTAGCGTCACCACCATCGCGTAGCGTCACAACCATCGCGTAGCGTCACAACCATCGCGTAGCAAACCAGGCGGATCTGAGCCGGCCGATTGTCTGTCAGCTTACTGCCAAGATTCAGCTGAACATCCACCTGAATTACGGGCTGGGTACAGCTTATGCGATGACCGCCGTCCGCTTCCTCGGGTTCCGGGAATCGTTAGTCGAGCAATAACGGTGAAAACAGGCGCGGATGCGGGGGAGACCGTGTTGCCACATCCTTCTCCCACTAAGGAGATTCGGTTGCATGGAATTGTGAAAATGGCTTTATTGCAAACTGCATGTTGCAAGGCCAATTGCCTGTGTGTCCTTCTGTTTACTTTCAATAATTAGTTCCCAATAACATAGCAATGATGTGACTGGAGGGCCACATGGCTTCTTAGCCACTACTACAGCAAGCCCAACACAGCTTAAACACGCAGCCTATACAAAAAAAAACGAGCGAGAATGAATAGCCTCTGAGCAGTGCGTAATATCTAGTAACGCCACCACAGTCACCGAATATGGCACGAAGAAAAACCTCCTAAGCTGGGACGGTACAGAAAAGAACGTAGAGATAAACTTTGCGAACATGTCTCCAGATGAGCTACGTAAATCTTATGCCGAAGTCAAGGGCAAGAAGACCGGTGACACACGATGTCCATTAGCATTAACATGCATTCATTATCTGTTGACAGGCTGCTAGCATGTGCGTCTTGACGTTGAACGATGTACACATCCACACGTACACTTCACAGCTCCCAACACGCGGCGCACGGTGTAAATGGTACACGATGTCTGGGAGATTCAAAGGCATGCATAATTCAATGACAAGCGACCTAACATAATTTCCTTGGCAAGCCAAGGACATAATTCCCTGACATGCAGCCCTGGTCACACAATTTGCAACTACCAAGGCATGTGACGAGTATTGCCACGGTCGCGTTTCAACTTGGGTTTTGATACGGAATTTGATGGCCACGATCCAAGCCCGCTGACAGGATGGCTGGACGGGTCGTCATGGTGTTGACATCGCCAGATGGCAGACGGTCCGTTATGGTGCCGACATCACCCGCTGATGGCAAGACGGGCCGTTATGGTGCCGACATCGCCCACTGATGGCAGGACGGGCCGTTATGGTGCCGACATCGCCCACTGATGGCAAGACGGGCCGTTATGGTGCCGACATCGCCCACTGATGGCGACAGCCCACTGATGGCAGGACGGGCCGTTATGGTGCCGACATCGCCCGCTGATGGCAGGACGGGCCGTTATGGTACCGACATCGCCCGCTGATGCCAAGACGGGCCGTTATGGTGCCGACATCACCCGCTGATGGCAAGACGGGCCGTTATGGTGCCGACATCACCCGCTGATGGCAAGACGGGCCGTTATGGTGCCGACATCGCCCGCTGACGGCAAGACGGGCCGTTATGGTGCCGACATCGCCCGCTGATGGCAGGACGGGCCGTTATGGTGCCGACATCACTGATGGCAGGACGGGCCGTTATGGTGCCGACATCACTGATGGCAGGACGGGCCGTTATGATGCCGACATCGCCCGCTGATGGCAGGACGGGCCGTTATGATGCCGACATTGCCCGCTGACGGCTGGACGGGCCGCTATGGTGCCGACATTGCCCGCTGACGGCAAGACGGGCCATTATAGTGCCGACATTGCCCGCTGATGGCAAGACCGTTTTTGTGCCCACATCGCCCGCTGATGGCAAGACACATCGCCCGTTATGGTGCCGACATCGCTGCTGGCGATCGTTAAGGTTCGCGGCAGGTCGTATATAAAACACGTGAACGTCGCACACTATCAGACATCAATTACATCAATCAATAAAAGAAACGCAGGTTGTTGTTATGGCGGCGGTAGAAGGACGTTCGGGACTGTCCGGGGAACGTGTGATTACATCAATACCGGTACATGTTGCGAAACAATCTAGGACTTATTTTTTTTTTTTTTTCTTCAGTTTCTCTTTTTTTTTTTTCCCCTTTTTTTTGGGGGGGTTTTTAGTATATAGGGAACAAATAAACAAGGGAAGTACCTCCCGGGAATTGTTCCTTGGGAAGAAGTTTTGTTCAAATCGATCGTGCTGCACATCGACCTCGTAAATATACCCAATATCTGGCTCTAGGTTCTCTGCAGATATCCGTTCAGAAACCACTTGTTCCTGTCTTGGAAGTGTCGTCATTTTGTGTCCGAAACTGCTTCCGGTGGGCCGCCACTACCGGAGGAGGAACTGAAGCTGCCCTCATCCTGGTCAGCACCGGTTCATCACGATGAGGGCCACCACGTTCCGCATGGTCGTTGACCACCGCCAGCTGTGGACCACGCCCGCCGCCTAACGGCCCCGTTCCTCCCACGTCTCCGGGGAGTCCAGGAACGACTTGTCCAGGTTGAGCTGAGAGCCGAGCGCGATCCGTGACGAAATCTTCAAGATGGCACTGCGGATAGATTTCTCGGCAACAGACCCTCTTCGGAGCTGACTCCCCCTCTCACCGCTCCTTGCCTTGTAGCCATCGCCATCGTCTTCTTCCTGTCAACGGGACTCAGGGTAAACCCCCCACAGGTACCAGAGGTGGTTGGAGAGTTTCTCAAGGCAACGTTCCCCACCTCGGCGTCAATCTTTCCGTACGTGCCAGAGCCTTCAGTAGGTCCAGATCGAGCCGAGGGCTGAGCGGGGAACCCTGCCTTCATCCACGCCATTGCGTACACTCTCGCAGAGAAGACGCACATCTTCATCAGTGCGTTCTCTTCCTCTTCTTGAGGGAGAATATCGCAAACATCCATACCTAACGAATAGATGATCTTCTCATCCAACGTGCCATCATTGGTCCAGGACCAAACCGACGCCGCGAGCAGGAACCCCGCCAAGAATATGACGCCGACCAGCTCCTTGTATCATCACGCAAGTCACGCGATCCGAAGGACTTGCATTCCAAGCCCAGGCCTCGTCCTTCATGTCCTGCAGAAGAGTGCTACCTCTGCACTCGCATCCCTGTGGTGAAGGCTCGCGGTCAATGTTCTCCCAGTAGTTCTGGAAGCGTTGAAGAGGAGGACATCGGGGAAGGGGCCCGAGGAGATGGGAAGACGGTTAACCATACTCCAGGATACGGTGTCGGCAGGCAAGGAGCATGTCCTTCTCGAGCTGTGTCGATGAGCACACAGGCGCCATGTTCCTGCCAGTGTTCGCAGCCGTGGTGTCGAACACAGTCCGGCCACCGACCAACCTCCATCCCCAACGGCACCACGGCGCAGCATGTCGTGTCCGTCCCGCGCGCGCACCCGTGCAGATGTCCCCCCGTAACAAAGCCCACAGTTGGAGGGCAACTCACACACAACGGCGCCCGCGCGCCCGCCGGGGGCGTGTTTAACTCTTTATTTCTTTGTCTTCGTTTTCTCCTTCCTTCTTTCGCAATGCTTCATCCACCGACAGCATCGATCCAAGACGTCCCTTTTCTCGCTGTACTATAAGAAACTGCTGGTCTTCTTCGATTTTTCTCAATGCAAGTACATCACCATTGGCGATATCAAGGAGTTCGTCAAAGTTGGCCGTAAAGTCGTCTTTATGTTTCTTTTGTGTTTGACTTTGTCTCGAAGAGTTTTTCTTCAGAGCCAATCATGTTGCAAAATGGCTTTCAATTTTGTATATAGTGTTGCTTATGGCGGAGTAGTTTCCTTCCCTGGTGACAGAAGCTGGCAATTTTATCAATGATTTGTGTGGCTGCTTCATTAATTTTTTTACCTCGATAAAGATATAGAAAATAGGCGAGAACCTGCTTGTTCGATGGTAACTTGGATCCTATTATGTCGTCTTCGCATTTGTCAAAAAGGTAAATCTTCACTCTAGTCTTTGATTTTGACTGCTTAGTCAAAGACGAAGACGTTATAAGTTTTCAACTGGCCGCCCTCCCGAGTGCAATAAGAAGCTATCACCTTACATAATTAGAGCAATATAAACAGGCTAGGTAATAGCTATGCTATCCTCCCCTACTAGCTGAAAGGAAGCAGCGAACATTCAACAGGACAAGGACAGGACGAGAGCATACAGAGGGTCAGAAAAGAGGTATGGAAGGTGTACCTGTTTTGAGTGTGCAGCAGCATGTGAAGGTTTGCCACGTATCGCTACTTTTCTGTAGTCGCCGCGCGGCCCCAGTACCTGAATACCATCTGAATTATTTGAATCTGAATCAAGCTTATGTCTCCACAAGCGGCACCTACCGGCTACCAGTCAGCCATCACCCATACCACACCAACACAATTGCTGACGATTCTATGAGTAGTGAATTTATGGCCCATAAGCAAATGATTCACGCTAACAGTACAATTACTGACGAGTCTATGGATGATGAATATGTTGCCCATAGGTCAATAATTACCAATATGCTAGTATTTGAAAGTCATTGAGCGACCCCTAAATATTAATATTTTTCAGTTAAGCTTAAGCATTGCTTTTAGTCCAAGTGGCAACCTTTAGGCGGGTCAGCCATGTATATTTGAATTTAATTCCGTTGGTGCAAATAAGGACCTTTTCACGGGGCGTACTGTGTCACGCTACTTTCGGCGCACGCGCCGTACGGTCGCGAGGTGTTCGCACTCGAGACGACGCCGTCCGATCACTTGAGCTTCAGCACGCCCCGCGGAAAAAGTCCCACAGCCTGCCGAGGTGTGAATGAGGTGTCCCACGCCCCTTTCCCTCCCCCTCCTCTCCCGTGAGCCACGCGACGACGTCCTCGGCGGCGGGCAGGACCGGCCCGATCTCGGCGGCATCCCCGCGCATGGCGGCAGCTGGGGCACCTCTGCCGTCCACCGCCGCGCGCGTCGGTGAAAGCGGCGCGCCGACGACCTTGGGGCTGGGTCTGTTGAAATTCCCACGACCTCGCTCCGCACGGAGCCGGCTGCCGGCGTTGCCAAACCGCTACCCGTCCGCGGAGCAGAACGCCGCCGATCCAGCGGCCGGGAGGAATGCGCGCCGACGGGTTGGGCAATCAGCCAGGTGTCGATATGACGTATTGTGGCATCGTTTTATCCGTGAAGATGCGGCGTGGGCGGTGGATCGTGAGTCATCCTTTCAGCACCGAGAGTTAGTTAGTTATTGGGGCTTTAGGGTTCAGCACCGAGATCTCCGTATGTTGGTAGTCTGGTAAAAGTGGTACAGCAGCAGACCATCTGTGGGCTGCAGCTGGTAACGCGTAAATAGATAGAACCGCCATACTACAGACAGGAAGATGGTGCCAATTATTGAAACAGCATTCATCGTGCATTATTGAGAGCATCCAGTTGTTTACCTGGAACATGTTTTCCAGTTAGAAATTCCATGAACTCATCAATCTATGCATTGTATTGCACTAGCTTTCTGCGATATTTTTCTTCTTCGTCAAATGTCGTGTTACTGCAAGCATACTAAGGTTGATGAAGAAGGTATGCCCCTACGAAAGCTACACAACTAAAAAGTATAGCTGGCTGAATAAAGATGATTCTAACTTCATACACACACCACAAAGGCATGCACCAATTTTAAGCCATAAAACACATCGAATATCTCAGGACACAGCAAAGGACAAATAATACTAGTCACACACCTATTTAGTCGTAAGTGACGCAATTTGATTCGATGTTCCATTTGAACCAAGCAGATGTCCATCAAACTAGACAATTGAAACACATTGAAGAGCCCTTTTCAAATATGAACTATCGACTTTTCAGTTGTGCGTGGCTGTATACTCGTATACACTTAAGACAGTGCAATAAGATTAACACACGCTGGTTTTGACCTTACTACATCTTTAACACGTGTTCTCGCTCTTCCAGCTCCCATATAGGCGGCCTATACCGGTACATATTATCGTATCAGTGTTATCTACATTCTGTCCCTAGGCTGACAAGTTTTGCCCCAAACTCACGTGAAAACTCCAAAACTCTGCTCTTTTCTGAGCAGAAAAAACGATGTTAGCGCACGATCTGGAAAAACGTGATTTCCATGCACACCTTCAAGATCAGCGCCTGCATGCATGCTTTTCCAAGCGTTCGTTTTCGTTGGGGCAGGAAAGTCGGCGAGCTCGGACCAGCCTCGCACAAGGGCGCGTTTGCTCCTCAGAAGCTCTTAGAAACTCTTAAAATAAGCTCTTAAGAAGCATTGTAATTGGTACATGTGCAGCACCGTGCAACCGTATCGGTGCATAGCGGAACTAAGTTCCTGTAGAGTATGATATGAATTGTCATCCAAACTTGGAAATATTTCAGTCCATTGCAAGAGCATTTTTTATTAATTTAATCCGAGTTGTTGCTGGGGTGGCTTTAGGAACCAGGGTTCTATTGCTAAGCAGAACTTGTTGCGTGAACCCTGGTCCCACCACCCGATTCATGAACTCCAGTTCAAGAGCAGAATTTTGATCGAAAGTTGAACGTGCCATCAATGCACCGACACGGCCGCCAGGTAGCTCGTCCCCGGCCTTATCGGGCCAGCTGCCAACTGACACTCCCGGCCGGGGGCTAAATGCGAGCGCGCGAAGCGACTCGAACCCCGCGTTGCCAGGACAGGGGAGACCAGTGCAGGCCAGCGCTCTAACCAACTGAGCTACCGGGGCGGCGTTATGGAAGAGAAATAAGTATGCTGGGAGTCTCCTGTCTAGGCTGTAAGTTTGATGCACCAAAACGTTAATTAAGGTGGACTTTGAGGCTGTAGGATTAGGAGGTAAAGGTGACCTTCGAAATATATAGTGAAATTGCTAAATCCGGGGATGAAGCAATCCTTTAAGTAGGCATCGCATGCTTCACTACAGTGTCAATGTGTTCACTTAACAACTAAAAAGTGAGCCTGGTTCCTCAGACTTCCTAAATTCCAACATGCACGGCGCCCCCTAACATATATCTGGGGCCGCCCACTGTCCAGTCACAACCGTGACCCCAGCCAATTAGAACTCCCCATTACCCTATCAGTGTTGGAGCGACCAGAGTCTGGTTGGCTGTGATATGTCCCGCAGTCGCTAATGGACACAGCTCCCCTCAGACTCCTTATGCGATGCCATACCAACACGCATGACTTCTGAACACCTGTGGCCCAAGCTCAGACCCAATGTCGCCAACGACAAACACCATAGCGTAGGCAGTCTTACTTGTGACGCCTTGTCTGTGTCGCACGGTGGCCGTACCTGTGGCAGCTAAGTCGCACGGTGGCCGTACCTGTGGCAGCTAAGTCGCACGGTGGCCATACCTGTGACAGCTATGGCAGCTGTAGCCGCCGGTTGCCACATGGCTGGTACGGCTTACATAAGGATGCGTGGCTGTGCACCACCCACATGGATCTGCATGTGGTGAAGCCATGATCGGCACGTGGTGGCTTCACAACCAAGTGGCGAGGGCAGGAAATCTCGACGAGAGAGGTGCTTTCGCTAGAGCTGTTCCACTGGGGAGTGTTCCAATCTAAGAAGGGACGAGCTTGCACAGATAGCTACTCATTTGTTATAAACATCCGTCCTGAGAGTCAGAGCCAAAAATAGCAGTCAACACCCGGGATACGCAAAAGCAGACACAGTAAGGACATTGGGAAGCGATGGTGGACACAGTTAGGGCCGTGACACGCAACAGTGACAGAACATGGTTCCGGGTGGTGAACCCATCACTGAGAAGGTATCGCCAGCTTCGTCAGCGTCCGGGGCGCCCGATTGAAACGTGATGATCTTACCTTTGCTGTTGTGCTCCGGTGTGGTCTCAAAGGAGTTGCTCCAGATCCCGTTGTGCAAGAGATAGTGCCGCCAGACAGTTTACAGTTGTCCTTTCTCAGCCGGCCCTCATGGCACCGGGGTCACGATGGCGTTTTCCGACGTCACTTGAGGCGACACTGGCAATATGACGTCACTGGAGTCGCACTGGCCGGCGCCAGTAGAAGGACTGGTTGTGTGGCATATCTGGACCATTGACGCTATTGAAGACAGTACTGGTGTTTTGGGCATCACGGGAGACTTCGCTGTTCCCACGACATCGCTGGAGAAAATGACGCTGTCTTGACGTCGCTGGATCCTACACTGGTTCCCTTGCGTCACTTGTTCTCTGACGTCACTGGTCTTCTGGCGTCGCTGGTCCTCTGATGTCACCAGAGATCGCTATTGTCTTCTGATGTCGCTGGAGATAGCACTGACACTATGGCGCCACAGGATACAGCAGCGGTTGTATAGCGGCACCGGCCCTTTGACAACACTGGATAGTGCAATAATCATCTGACGAAATTGGTTTTCTGACGTCACCAGATAATGCAATGGTCGTCTGACTTCAGCGGCCCTCTGACGTCAATAGATATTGCAGTGATCTTATTACGTCACTGGCCCCTTGACGAACTGGAGACAGTGCCGGCATCCTGCAACAGTACATGTGGCGCTCAAACGCATGCGTTGATTGGGTATCTGGTTGGAACCTGGAGCAAGGAAGATTGCCACATCCGAACGTTTCCTGCACAACTTTTGCATTTCGCATTAAAGACCCCACCAGCACAGAAGCATTCCATCGATATCTTAATTAGGCCATCAATCCGCCCCGCGAGCTCAGTTGGTCAGAGCGCCAGCCTGTGCTGGTCTCCGATGTCCTCGCAAGGGAGGGTTCGAGTCTATTCATGCGCACGCATAGTTCCCGGCTGGGAGGATCAGTTGGCAGCTGGTCCGATATGGCCTAGGCTCGCCGCCTGCCGTGTCCTTGCATTGGCGGCACGGACTATTTGCATCACAGTTAGCCTGGCAGTCAGGCTGGGCGTCCTGACACCTGAATATCCTGCATAGGTATGTGTGTGGTGGGAAGCAGAATACCTATCCAGGATATTCAGATGCTAGGACGTTCAGCCTGACTGTCAATCTATCTGTGAGATCAATGGTGCATATGTGTGGTTGGAAACAGTATGCCTATGCAGGATATTTAGGCGTCAGCACGCCCAACCTGGCCGCCAAACTATTTGTGACGCCAATTGTACAACTGGCGGTCAAAATTGTGCCGTTTGTTTTTGTGCATATTTTTGTGTTGTTGTTTGTGTTAATTTGTCGTGTGCCTTACATAGTGAAAGGCACTGGCAGAAACACACGTTGGTGTTCACCATTTGTCGTGTACCTAACATGGTTAAGTACACGGACATGACAGCCACGCAACACTGATGTACACCATTTCAGGTAGAAGAAGAAGGGGACGAGTAGCCTAGAGGTAAGTAGATTGTCTCACAATCGAAAGGTTGTGGGTTCAAGTCTCACCTGTCGCTACTCTTCGCCCGCGGCCAATCGGCGTGAGAGATTGGCGACGCCACATGACTCGACGGTCGATGTGTCGTAAAACCAATAACCAACCAGGTAGAAGAAGAAGAACCTCGTGCTCTTTTACGTCGCATCCAATCGCTAGGTTATATAATGACGCCAACCTCTCACACCGATTGGTCGCGGGTGGACCCGGTAACCCGGTTGTGAAATTCGAATCCACGATCTTGCGATCACGAGTCCGACGCTCTACCAACTGAGCTACCGCGGCTTCACACCATTTTCCGTGTGCCTGACATACTGAATTGCACGGATGGCCACACCATACTGGTGTTCGCCATTTGTTGCGTACCTAGGTATGTAGTGAAGTGCACGGACTGGACATCCATACCACGCCGATGTACACCATTTGTCACGTAGCCAAGTGCATAGTTAAGCATAAGGACACAGGGGCGGGGATGGCCGAGTGGTTAAGGTGTCGGGCTATGGGTACCAAAGGTCCCGGGTTCGACTCTAGCGCCACTCAGGACATTTCCCAATCCCGCGGCCCACCGGCGAAACAGTGTGGGCGGCGCCATTAGCCGTGAATGTGCATAAAGTGTGTCGTGAACCAACCAATAAACAAACATAAGGACAGGACAGACACACCCATGTGGCCTTTATCCGTGTCATTCTGGGCACAGGCACACCCGGCTATTTTTAGGAAGGCGAAAGCATCGTAGAACAGGGAAGAAGAGGATTGCAGAGGGTTCAAGGTGTACAATAAAAATTAGCTGAACATGAAGCATCTGCATCTCAGTGCTCAGTATCACCGATCTCAGTATCTCTGCATCTCAGTATCGGGGATTTTAACACGTCAACGAGCACATCACAATGCAAGATGACATGTGTCGAACGCCACCGTCAATTTTCCAAACCGATTTCGCGTAACGAGCACCGTAAGACCTATTGCTGCCAGGTTGGGCATCGGACATTTTGGAGCCGCCGTAATCACTCCCCGAGTAGAAAGAGCTCCACCGCTCTGATGAAAACACCGAACACCGCACAGACTGGCGCACCTGGTTCTCTAACACCAACTGACACCAGTTGGTGTTAGAGAACACCAACAGTCTCAGTGATATTGGACACCAGTCGATGGCCGGAAACACCAGCCGGCACCAAGCACAGCGGCGGATAGCCGTCAGCTTAGCTCACTTACTGCCAAATACACGTCGGGTGGACTTCCCTGCGGTCCGGATCGCCAACTGCCCAGTACACTCCAGTGGGCTTGCCGCAGTTCGGATCGCCAACTGCCCAGCACACTCCAGTGGGCTTCCCGCAGTTCGGATCACCACACTCCCCGGTGCACACCAACGCGTCACCCGCAGTCTGAATCAGCAGCGTCGCCGAGCGCCGCGACAGATCGCCGTCAGCTCTGACCGCCAACCGCCCAAGACGCGCCGGAGGGCCCCACGCAGGTCGAATCCCTGCCGAGCACCGATGCCTCGCTCGCAGCTTCGGTCACTAACTGCAATCACCCTCCTCGCCCATGGCTGTGGACGCATCGATTTATCACGGCGTATCTGGCGCTCCGATAACGTTGCCGTAGCGCACGGGTGCGTCACAGATTGCACGGGGGCGATCGGCAGCGGGCGCACTATCGTGTCCGCGTCGTGGCGATGCTCCTCCCCGCCCCCTCCCCGCCCCCTCCCCCCAGAAGGAAGGCCTTGTTGTTGCAGCCAACTCCGATGCGTTCAAGGGTCTTGAGTGATCTGATAAGCTCTGATCTCTCTCATGGTGTGGTGATTGTGATCACTTCATACGGATATGTATCTATATATTTATATATATATATATATATATATATATATATATATAGATAAATAAATCTATGTATAATATAAGTATGTATATATATATAATATAATACGTATATATATATATATATATATATATATATATATATGTATATACATATATAGTGTATTAATACGAATATATATATATATATATATATATGTTATATATATATATGTATATATGAATATATATTCGCAAGTATATATGTGAATGTATACCAACAATATATGATAGTGGCTAATCACATTGTTTCACATCCGCAGTAGAGGGTGAATGTGGAAACAAAATCACGGAGGAAATATGATAAAAATGCACGTAGCAGCGTCCGGGTTCCAGATGTGTGTATACAATTGCATTGCTCGCCAGATGAAAAGTCATTCAGAAGTTATTGAAGCATTGTCCCGCACAGTCAAGAGAAGGGTTGTCATCTTGTATTGTGATGTGCTCGTTGACGTGTCGAAATCCCGATAGTGAGATGCAGAGATACTGAGATCGGCGATACTGAGTACTGAGATGCAGATGCTTCATGTTCACCTTTTAACCGTTTCCAGGTTAAAAGGTGCGCGGCAGACGGTGCGGTTGTGATGCTGGGATGTTGGTATCGCGTGTGCTTGACATCGAGCATGATACTGACTCAGTGATGGGTGTTGGGTCGGGGACACTAAATAAGACCGTGGCCATCGCTGGTAAACCAAGCTTGGGCCAAGTATAGTTTTGATAATAGTTCATGCTGACTGTGAATCAATATCGAATCTCAAATCGATATATGACAACTAGACACTAATGAGATTGGGGCCGCATCCACCTCCAAGATCACTCCGCGCCCAACACTGCTTACACATGATCTACAATGATGTCATATTGGGTATTGGTCTATATTACTAGGTGGTGGTCCCAAAAAACGACGGTATGTCGCGCCAAAACTTTCTTTTTCAAAGAAGGAAAAATGTTCCCAGACTCCACGATCGCAGAGTAGTTATCTAGTGGCGCAAGCGGAGAAGCGACGACGCCCAGCCGTCCTAAAAGCTGGTGGCTCAGAGCTCTAGTCGTCCAGTTGTCTCTAGTCATCTTGGCCCAGAGTTTCGAACCGTAAGCAGTCCACCAAAGCATGATGCACAATGAGCGAACTGGAACAACGTGAGAATGACGGTCGGGCACCTTTAGTAAGAAGGTAGCCATGTGCCACGAAAGTATGTCCTATTTTCAATCGGCAGAGCATGGCTTCCTCCTGTCGCGGGGTTTGGAATGAGGGTCGCCACAGTGCTAGTGCTGACTTCCGAGAACTTTCAGCTTGCATTTGGAGCTCCAGGCTTGTTGTCAATTCTGTCAATTCTGACCGCATGCATGCTACGACAGCAGGATGTGGATATATTTGAGGGAGCGCCAAGCGAACGTTGCAACCCTTGCTGGTGGCGTGATTAGAGCTACGCTACAAAGCTATTAAAGCTATTCCAGCAGCTTTATTTCCAGAAAGTCCGACATGGCCGGGAATTTAGCAAAAGTTATATGTATGGAGCTGCGGGCTCCATACATATATCAGGCTTGCCCGTATGGAGCTGCTTGCAAGTTTGCTATCCTGGTTGAGACTTCATTGCCGAAAGACTGCTCGAGGAATCAGCGAAAACTGTACGTGTTTTGGGGATTCGTCGCCCTGGATGAGGCACAGAATTTGCGAAGTGGCATGCAATTCAGCAGTAAAAGCCGATGGGTACCTCGGCAGGCAAAAGGATCCGACATCGCATCAACTGAAGGACGAACGTTGAAGGCCAGAAGCGGCTTTGAAGTCGTCTGTGCAGATCCGGTGGAGATCATGATGTCGGTGTATTGTTCTCCGACGTTCGCATGCGAAGTACTTCGGAGATTGCATTCAATTACCTTGCAGAGGACACACTGACCTCATGCTCTACCGGGATAGCCTGTCATTGCACCGTTGGTACATCGTGATTAACCTGAATAAATCCAAGAAATGCTTGTCTTGATCCATGCACGATGTTTTGGCTGCAAATTATACTAACATGTTGGTAGTTTCAGATATGGGGCTCATGTTAGCTTATTTGCTAGACAGGTTGGAACATTCCCTTGAAGACAACCATTGCACGAGGTCGTAGTATAGCCCGGGAGAGCGCGCAAATAAGTAATGTATCGGGTGCCTTCAGTACTGGGCTATGATGGATGTTCAATAGACTGTCCCACTGAGCAATGATAAAAAGCAAAAGTTGTTCGAACGTTGATCCACATGCCTCTTCATGTTCCTTTTATCTTAAAAGCTCACCTCTGTAAGTTTTAGACACATCCGAACTGATGTAGGGGTCCCGCAAGCTGGCCTCGTTCGTAGATCATTGGCACTCCACTGGTCGATGACGCCACGGTGGCATCATCGTTCACTGGCATGCAATGATTTCCGTTGCGCGCCTTGTCATATCTGTTTGGCTCATGGTTGTAGTTGGCCGAGAGCGCTATGCGTTCTATTTAAGGCCCTCTGGAATGCTTTCTTTACGGGTTATCTATTTCGTCAGTTATTTACTTGGCAGACGGGACAAGGCGCTTCTATGCATCGAGCGATTGAAGTGGCCATCTTCAACGCGGCCATCCCAAAGTGTCAGCTGGCACAGGAGTCGAGATGGCACGCGTCGGGTTTGAGTTGGTTCAAGAGCACCAGCTGGCTGAAGGGGTCAGGGGCCTCTCCTTCGACACTACCGCTTCAAACGCTGGCTGCTATGTAGGAGCGTGCGTGAAGTTCGAGGAACTCTTGGAAAGGGAACTGCTTCACCTCGCCTGCAAGCATCATGCATACGAGGTCGTTCTCTCCCGCGCCATGAAATCTGTTATGGGCCCTTCCACCGGGCCAGACGACAAGCTCTTCGATAAGTTTCAGAGACAGTGGAACTCACTGGACAAGACTGATGTCACCACCGCCAGTGATACTCCATCCGTCAAAATCGAAGCCAGCGGGACGCTGTCCGCGCTGAAAGCCCGAGCTGTGTCGGTGATCACGGAGGCTCTGGTCCAGGCGCAGCCACGGAACGACCACAAGGAGCTGCTGCAGCTCGTGCTCCTGTTCCTGGGGGAGACGGCGGTGGACGAGATCCCCTGAAGAGACCAGGAGCACACCATCATGGGAGGTGGATGGCTAAGGGCATATACGCGTTGAAGCTGTTCCTGCTGCAGCGGCAGTTCCAGATGACGTCCGACGAACTCAAAGGCATCACGTCCGTCAGCCTCTTCGTGGCTCTGGTCTACTCGAGAGCATGGGCTCTTGCGTCGCGAGCGGATCTCGCACCACGTGTG